>ML677332.1:4883320-4908677 GCA_007922305.1 Dermatemys mawii | reverse complement strand
GGGGGAGGGAAATGCTGGACACTAACCAGTTGGGTTATCGCCATCCTATAGTTACAGTCCTTGCATGTGTATGTAAGTGCTAAAGACAGACCCTTTGTGCCGTGGTGTTGCAGACTCTTCACTCCAGTTTCCTCCAAGTATAATACTGCTGACTTCAGTGGAGTTACACCAAGGATGACTCTCACCCTCATTAGCATTTATGATAACGTATGCTGCAGGAGTACCTAGGTGACCTAATTGGGGTATGCAGTGGACACACACGTGGGAGGGGAGAGAGTTCCTGGCCCAAACAGCCTACAGTCTGAAGACAAGAGGCAAGAAGGAAGTGTTGTCTCCATTTTACAGATGGGGAACTGAGGCAGAGAGAGACTTACCCAAGATCACATAAGAAGTTTGGAGCAGAGGTAGGACCTGAACCTGGATCTTCTGAGTCCCGGTGGCTTATCTACAAGACCGTGCTTTCTCTCTGATCATCATTTTAGTGTGTTACTTCCTTTGTAAATGATTGATTTTATCTTTCCCTCTTCTCTTCTTGAAGAACCCCTTTGTCCCAACGTTGCATTACTTCCCTTGCCGTTATGTATTTAACAAACAGGAGAGCCTTGTGTGTAAGAAGTCCTATCCCTGGAGCCACTAGACACTAAATGGAGCCATCCACTGAGGCATGCACCAGAGGGGTCAGTCCTGCAGTGGTCACCTCCAGAGAGAGCCTCCAGCAGGCTGAGGGATTCTTTTCATCTCTCAGGTCTATGCAGAGTGATCTAAAAGGAGTGGTAAATATGAGAGAGGTTGTCTCCAGCACTGAGGACATTTCTCTTCCTCCCTCATGTTCGCCCCCAAACAGGGGCCACACCTGGTGAAGGAAAGGGTGGTGATTCAGGAGCAGATCGGGGAGAGGCAGCTCTAAAGGAATGTCAACACTGCAGCTGGAAGCATGCTTCCCAGCTGGGGTAGACAGATGCACCAGCCACCACCCATCTTATCCCCTTTACACTGCTATTTTTAGCACACTAGCTTTGTGTGAGATAGCGCGTATCTGTCAGCCCGCACTTCCCAGCTGCAGTGTAGATCCACTCTAAGGAGGGTGGGCTAAAGCTGTTACTTCCCGGGAGGAATTTTCAATTGGAATTGGATTAATTGCTGCTCCCCGTGAAGACGGATTCTGTTACCTCTGTGCACGTTTGTCTCTTACGACGGTGGGCAGGGATGCAGAGCATGGGCCAACCTGTCATATGAAGGGCGCTGCTGAAGCATCCTGCATTACAGATCTCAGCCAGAGATGCCCCGGCTGTGCTGGACAGAGCCAAAAAGCAGGTCCAAACTCCTTCCTCAAGGAACCCACAGGTGAAAAATACCTTCGCTTTAGAATCTCTCAGCCATGAGGGAGTTAGTTCTCTTGTTACTAGAGGGTAGCAAAGGAAGACAATATATTCATAGATATCAAGGCCCACGGGGACAATTATGATCATGTAGCATAGGACAGACCATAGGATTTCACTCAGTAATTCCTGCATCAGGAATGCAGGAATTAGGTTGAGAGAAGCCATAATTTAGACCATCTCATGGGAAATGGGATTTGTCCAGTCATTGCCAACTGAGTTATTTCACTCCCCTCCATACTGCAAATGCAACTGTGTTGGAGGAACTGGTTGCAGCAGAGTTGTCCTCCAACATGGTTACAGCATAGATGGGGCCGTGCCATTTAGAAAGGAGTATGAACTTTCCCCATGATTTAGCTGCCTGCCCGGGTAGACAGGAGAATCTACACTATGTGATGGAAGCATGTTCTACGCTTTTCCCCCGGCACCGTGTCAAGTGTAGCCTAGACGGGACCACCACAAAGTGCAACAGCATCTGTTGTCCCCATCCTCTTTGCTAGTCGATGTCGTGCTTGTTGGGAAGAGACCTCGAGTTGTGGGAACAACTTCCCAGGTTCCTAAGCATTGCTTTTGGCTGAACACTGATCCTTTTTTCCAACCTGATTTGAATGTGCTTTGAATGTTATCTAACCTCCAGCTCTGATCCACATCTGACAATAATAAAATTCACAATAACAAGCCTCGTTAAAACACTGGCTCCATGAGCTGGTGGGGGGTAGGGAGGGTTCATGTAGTGCTGGTGACATCATCTCACGTGATGTCCCTTAAGGGAAAAACATTGACGTCTCCCATGTATAACTCAGCCTTGTGTTTCTCAGCCTGTAAATCTTCAAAGTTTAAAGATACACCGCGTCCTATGTGCCTAGTCTAATCCTGAGCAATTTTCTGGAGGTTTGGGAAGAATTCAGAACAAGAAACCTTTAAGGAACTGCGATGAGATGTTTTGAAGAGTTCCAAGGGTTTGTGGGAGTCAGCGAAGGCGAGCGAATACTCCTCTCCCAAAAGAGGAAGAGGGCCTGCTCGGGCGGTCACAGTTCATTAATCAAGCCGCTTTATGAATGGGAACAGGCCATTCATGTATGTAATTTTTCACTGTATTTTACATCCTGCAAAGAAGCCTAGCAATGCATGCTTCTCCTCCAGTAGATTGTAGGGTGTACATGTGGAGAAGTGTCTCGAACAGAGAAGAGGTGTTGGCTTAGGAGAATGGGATATGGAGCCGTTTGCATCTAGCCTGCAGGTTTAACTCCATTGCAGATTGGGAGTTGTTGGAAGTTGTTTTCTCATGAGAGTTTGGCTCATGTGAGTTCTGAGGTTTCCATCCAGGTCTTAATGAATGCGTGACCATGTCACAAAATCTACCACTGTAACTGGGCCTCATTGGTGCACTTGTGTGGATGGCCTGCGTCACCACTCAGTGTAGAGACCAAGAAGCAGAGGAGGAGAGAGTAAAGATGGCCTAATGGTTAGAGCACTAGCCTAGGGCTTGGGAGAGTGGGTTCAAGTCCTTGCCCTACCACAGAACTCTTGTGCAATCCTGGGGGAGTCATTCGGAGCAGGTCTACACTTAAAACGCTGCGCCAGTGCAGCCGTGCCGCTGGAGCACTTCAGTGAAGATGTTATTCCACCACCGGGAGAGTGCTCATCGGTGTACTTATCCACCTGTGTGAGAGGCAGTAGCTATATCAACAAGAAGGTTTCTCCCATCAACATGGCCCTGTCTCCACGGGGGATTAGGTTGGTATAAGTGTGTCGCTCAGGGGTGTGAAAAATCCACACCCTGGAGCACTGTAGTTGTACCAATGTAAGTTCACAGTGTAGATTTGTCTTTTGAGTTCCACAGAGCTCTTTTTCAGGTCTGTACTCAGTGTCCCAGCTAAATACAAGGTGGAACAGATTGTTGAGCATAAGCAGTTCACATGTGTTTGAAGAGGCCATTCAAGGCGAAGCGGCTCATTAATGCCAATAAATGATATTCCCTCATCCGCGGTGTTTCTTATATCCTGGGACCAGTACAGCTACACTAACACTGCCCACAAAATCATTTAGAAGCTGTTCCTGTTGATTTCTCTGCCCCCTAGGGTTTTCTGACAGAGGAAGCAGGGAGAAGTCTGTGTATAGTGCTAAGCAGTTAGACCAGGTGCTGAGGTAAGACTGAACGGGACTAAGATCCACCAAATTCTCAAGGTCCAGGCCCACCTCCTGTCCTTCCTCTGGAAAATTAGTCAGGGTGTCCTGACTCTCCACTTAAATCCAGTGTAGCCACCAATCCCAGATCAACCCTTTCTCCATGCTCTTTCTATGTATGGCCTGCCTCACTGCAATATTTGAGCACCTCCCAATCTCTCTTGGATTTATCCTCATAACACCCTTGTGGAGTAGGGTGGTGCTGTTATCCCCATTTTACAGATGGGGAGTGGCAGCAGAGAGAGACTAAGTGATTCCCCCAAGGTCACACAGGCAGTCCATGACAGAGCAGGCACTCAAACCCAGGTCTCCCAAATTCTAGGTGAGGGCCCTAACTGCTGGACCATTCTTCTCTTCTTTTCTCTTCTCATCATTGATGGGGCTCCCAGCAACCCTCACTTGCAGCCTACATCTCTGCCAGATTATTTCTTACACACACACACACACACACACACACACACACACACCAGTTCCTTTTCCCAAGAAAAACCTTCTGCTCTCAGGCTTCAGTGAAAAAGAACATCAGTGAGTTAAAAAGAAACAAGCTGGTCTCCTCATTGTATCTACCAATGAGAGCACCACGTGATGGGGAAAGGTTTGCTGTGCTCCATCCAGAGCCATTGAAAACACTGTGCTTAGCGTTTGTGTTGGTGCTTATGTACCATGGTGATGGACCCTGGATAATTGCATTAGGTAGACAGTACAGAGCTTTCTGCCTTCAGCTCACTGTGCAACTATTAACTCATCATAGTAAATCACACTAACTTCAAATGGAAAGGTCTCTTTGCTGCAGCTTCCCTTGCCTTTAGGGAGCTGGCCGTCCCCTGCAGGCGTTCCGGGAGCAATTATTTCGGAGAGCAAGCAAGGTCAATGGAAAAAAATGGGATGTTGCCCCTTTAAGCAGCTGAGTGAAGCATGTGCCAGTGGTGTAGCCTATGAGTTAAACTGCGTGTCTGTGTGCTGAGTAAGGAATGCGGTTGCATGCCTGACCCCTTAGCTATGATCAGCAGGGTTGTTGCTCATGTGCTGAGCTCATTCAGGCTCTCTGGAGCTGGAGGTGCGCACACACGCAGGGAGAGAGAGAAGAGAAAAGAAGCTGTAGTGCTGGAAAAGGGTGTTAGGGTCTCTCTCCCCCATTTCCCCCCACCCCTTTGATTTTAATTCCTTCTGGATGCTGGATTTTAGGGGGAGTTCAAGCTTCTTCTTTCTGTGCCTGCCAGCTGTTGTTTTGCTAGGGCAAGCAGTGCCTCTGTGAGACGCAGCCCAGCTGCCTGGATGCCTCTGGATGTTATGATTGCGCCCTCTGAGGACCAGTTCTGGATGGACATGCATGAGGGGCAGATGAAGCTGAAAATCAGGGTGCGGAGGACCAAGGAGAGCAGGGACATGCGAGGTTGGTCGGCCAGCTCCTTTCCTTTGGGTGCTGGGGGTGCTGTTTGTTGAGCCTGATCCATTCTGTAAGAGGCTGTCTTTGCAGAACAGCTGATGTGCAGGCAATGTAAAGGGGTCAGGCAACTAGCATCTTGCAGGCGTAAGGATAGAGGGATCCGGGGAGCATTTTGAGATGGGAAAGGGGAATACCAGGAATTTTCAACCTTTCCAATTTCAGGAAACTTTTTGGGGGGTATCTGGCCTGTCCCTCCAGAGGACTCAGAGGGTGGCAATGGAAGAAATGAGATCTTTAGCTGCAGAGCATGGCAGGTGAGGTTCTGCGCTTAACTGCAAGGGGAGAGGGAAGGATGAGACTGGCATAGGAGGTGGTGTCAGCTGGGTTTCCCCCTATGACTTGCTTGGGCTCCAATCTAGAAACCAGGAGTGCTGCTTGTTCAATGGAACGAGCGAAGCTGGGGCTAAATCCTGAACGTTTGCAGTGGCTACGCGGGAGTGAAAGAGAACGCTCCTAGGAGGAAGGTGGGGGGCTCCGTCCTTATGTAACCACGCTGGCCCTCCTCCAGGGCAGGAGGACACAGAGGAGATGGTGTATTCCCGTATTCAACGCCAGGCATTAAGTAGCATCGTGCCCTAATTGCTGGGCTGCTAGGGACTAGCGAGGCAATTATCATCTGTCCCCGTGTGCAGAGGACATGGGGTGGGGGCTAAAAGAAGGAATGCCCCCAGAAGAAAGTGATGATTGCGGACAGGGTGTTCAAAGAAACAGTATTAAGAAAGTGACACTGTTTCTGCCTGCCTCCAACCAACCAAATAGCCCCTGCTGCTGTTTCACTTCTCCCGCACTGGGGCAATCACTAAATTCCCCTCTTACAAGTGCTTTTTAAAAAAGGGATTTTGCAATGTCTTAGCTCCACAGCACTAGGGGGAGAGGAGGAAAGGGGGAAATTTAACTAGAGCGGCTTAAGATATGCCTAGCCTCAAATGACCCAGTTTAGCAAATGGTTTAATCAAGCCACTCTTCCCCACCTCCCCCCGCCACCATCGTCATCCCTTAAAATGGGAATCTGCTAAATGAGCTTGGCATGTTTTTGTGGTGTGAGCCACATAGCCCAGTGATGGTGTAATTAGTAATAGGTCAGTCGTGGAAATGACACATTCTTCTTTACTTAGAACAAGTCAAGCTGGCCCAGTGCAGGCACAGTCACCAGAGGAAAACCAGGATGAGCAACTCTGGGGGCTGGAGCTGTGGGTTTTTCTTTTTTTCTCCTTTTTTAAGGAAGTACCAAAAACCCAGGGGGCAAGACAAGGGAAGGAGCAGGCAACAAGGCTTACCTGGTCTTTAGGCCTGTAGGGTGAACCTATGAGGTCAGCAACTGCTGGCATAAAATCAAGACTAAGGGCTTGTCTTCACTACGTGCGGCAGCAATCGGTCTTTTGCGATCGATTTATCGCGTCTCGTCAGGACGCAATAAGTCAGTCGCTAGCGCAGCCCCCGTCGACTCCGTAACTCCAGCTCGCCAAAAGGCGCAAGCTGGAGTCGACGGGGGAGCGCGCTGCCGACCGCCGCCGCCTTGAGGACGGCAGGTAAGTCGGCTGTAGAGACGCTGACTTCAGCTACGTTATTAACGTAGCTGAAGTTGCGTATCTACAGCCGATCCCCCGCCCTAGTGAAGACCAGCCCTAAGTATTGACCAGGACAGCCAAGGCAGGCTCAAGGTTGGTGCGTGAAAGCAGTTTGGGAGGGAGGGAAGTGACTAGGGAGAATGTACACAGATTAATAATGGGGCACTGGTTCATCTGCTTCTCATCCCAACAGCCTGGAAGAAAGAACCTGCAATGGGGTGTTGAAATCTCCTGATGGTGCTAAACTAAGGGAGAGGGAGGGTATAAAGAGAGAGGTCAGTCGATACCACACTGTGAGATTCAGCGTGACCCGGAGCAGAGTGGGGAGATGTATGTTTCTCTCCACTGTGTTAAGGTTGAAGGGAGTGGAAGAACCTGAATAGAGAATATGTGCTCATAGGACGTAAAACACAGAGCAGGAGGAGGGTCTGGGGAGCCAGCAAACACAGCTGAGGGGGGCTTCTAGTCTAGCCCCTGTATAAGGAATCAGTGGGGCCGCCTCTGGAGTGCTCTAAGGAGTTCTGGCCGTGTCTTCTACAGAAAGGAATATTGGTGACGTATGAAGGCATTGTCCAGTAGAGGGTGAGATGACCTGACAGAGAGGGGGACAGAATCTCGAGTTAGTTGGGAAGGAGGGAAACCGGAACTCATTTTTTCATTACGGAGAAGATGACAGAAAGCCACAAATTTCCCACACAGGTACCCATACACCTCAGCCCTGACCTGCAGCCACCCCTGCTATTGTAGTGCAGTGTCCTGACCAGCAGTGATACTTCCTCCCCCAGCCCTGGAGACCCAGCAGTAGCTGTAACACTTATTTCAGCAGGAAGCTTGGTGGGGTGCAGGTCGTTCTTATGCATTGAGACGGTCATTGTGTGAAAAGAAAAGGGCTAAACGTGGGACCTCGTCCAATGGAGAAATGATGAGGATGGCGGGGCGGAGGGGAAATCCAAAACTTCCCAGAGAGCAGGAAGCCCTGACCCACACCAAGAAACTTTCCAAAGGGCGATGAGTAAGGGTGTTTGTACAGCCCTTTCATCATCTCACTCAGCAGCTCACATGAATGGGCCACCACCAAGCAAAAGATTGAGGTAGGAGCTAGGGGAGGTGATGCTGCAGTGAGGGATTTTCCCAGAGGCTGGGGAAATGATGCTGCTTTGGTATCTGAAGGCAGCTGTCCTTGTCCAGCCCCTCTGCTCTATGTGCTCTTCTCCCTTTCTCTGCCCTGATTCGAAGGCCTCCTGGCCGGCGTGTTCAGTCATGTCACTGACTGGGAGAACAGGGTGGGTTTAGCTGAGACAAGAAGCGACAAAGGGCTGGTGGCCTTTTTAGGATCCAGATCCTGCAGTTCTCAGTTCTTTACTCAGACCGAACTCTCATGTCTGGGGCTGCAAGTCAAGGACTACAGAGTTTGTGCCCAATTCAGCAAGGTACTTAAGCACATTGCCCACCTTGAAGCATCTCTCCTTGACTTCAGTTGGACTCGTCCTTTCACTTAGGTTTAAATATCTCGCTGAATAGAGGCCTGACCCTTAATGAGGAAAGTGACATCTCTGTTACTCCGAGATGAGCGCTTAATGCTTCCAGCTGTTTTAAAGCCTGTAATGAATATCCCCGGGCACGTCGGAGGCTGCAGATTCATTGCTGGCACTGCCAAGCAGCTCGGGAACCCCCAGCACAGTTCTGAGCACCGAGGTTTTAAATGGCGATATCACAGAGGAGACCCGCACGAAGAGCTGTTTCCTATCGAGGGGCAGGAGAGCTGGAAGCAGGTGGCTTTACGTAATCCTGGAGCGAAAGCCAGGGCTGTGCGGGAGCCACAGGAGACTAATTGTTCATTAGGCCCTACCTGATTTGTGTGTGCAACTGAATTCACTGCTGCATCTTTTCCACGTGCTCACCAGGGAGCATCCCCAAGCCCACCGCTTGCATTTACTGACACCAACGCCAGGGGAGGGAGGAGTCTACTGTCACTCTCCCCCTCAAAGGCACAGAGGAGATGGGGGGAACGGGACTGTCTCACCCTAGAGCAGATGCGCTTTAGCACCTCCAGGCGGAGGCACCTTTTATCTCCCAGGCGTAGGTCCTGTGCCGCTCTGGGTCATGCCAGGTTTCAGACATCACAGCCATAACAGGAAGGCTATTACAGCAGCCGCTGCCATTAAACAGCGTAACCTGTCCCTAGACCAAACCTCCGGTGTCTACTGGCTGCACCCGGGGAGAGAGGAAGATGGGGCAGAATGGCCCGCGAGCCAGCTCGCTCAAACAGAGGCTGTCGCTCTGTGGCTGTGCTTCCGTCCCCCTCCTCTTTTCTGCAAAGGACAGCTCTGCTCTTGCTGGGGTGCAATGCAGCCCTCCTTCCCTGCTGAAGGGAGGAGTGAGTAGCTGGGACACTTTTCTGCTGTCCCGGGTGGCTTACCACAGACGGCTCTCAAGGGAGAGGGGTGTTTGTGGAAAGCGCGTGCATCGGAGGCACCCGTGGGAGCTGGAGACTGCCAGAGAGGACCTCCAGAGCAAAGCACTGTCCCTGTGCTGGTGCATCGCTTCAGCATTTGGTACTTGGGCGTGGGGGTTGTTTATATAAAGCCTAATCCTTCCCCATTGAAGTCAGTGGGAGTTTCCGCTTTTATTCCCATGAGAGCAGGATCAGGGCCCCAGTGGCACAGACAGGCCTGGTGTTTCAGTGGAGACTTGGAGGGGTGAGCCCACGTGGCAGGAAATAAATGGGGAAGCCTGAGGCCCTCAAAACAACAGGTTACCAGGTTTTCAAGCCACGATGACCCTGTTACTCTCTCTTGGGCACTCCATGGCATCGGGGGTTGTTTCCAGCCTGACTGGGAGCAGCAGAGCATCATGGCGACTAGGCCCAATACACTCCCATAAGCCCGAGTGGAATGGCCCCCTGGTTATAACAGTGGAGGATGCGGATGGCCTTGTTTACTGTGCCTGCCACATGACCCTTTTGATCTCTCTTCAGCACTTCCTTGCAAATCTCTGCCCTGCCTTCCTATCTCAAAGGGTTTTCCAAGCCCTTTAATCCCTAAAGGAGAATGAGGATCCCATTTCCCTCTCTCCCCGTCCTCCCTGGTGAAGCAAATGCTGGTATCTCTTGATTCTGAGTGCATCCCTTTTATCAAAGTCCCCTTCCCCCTGCCCTCGCAGCTGCTTTCACAATGACTGGCTGTTCCTATGATCCTAGTTAGAGCGGCAGTGGAGTGGGTCTCTGCTGCCTGGTTGAGTGTGAACAAGGACAGCAGGGGATGTCTCTTGTTCTGCTGCACTGGAGTCTATTACTGTTCTTAATACTCTTCAGTACTCTTCCCTTTATGGATGTACGTATCCACAAAGCTGGGGTTTACTACCCAGGAGGCGAAACGATAGGACTCTGCTCTTCCCTTCACCCAGAACTTGTTACAGTTTGCACAGGGTCATCTAGCACAAACCATCGGGAGCAGTCCTGCCCTGGCAGAGAAATGGATGGCCCAATAGGTTTGTACTGTCCCCAAATTCTTGGATATGATCTAGAACACCGTAGGCATTGTTGATGTGTGGGGGTTACTAGATAAAAGTCCTTGGACTGTTATTTCTATCAGTGTTCAAATCATGGCCCAGATCTTCAGCTGGTGTAAATCAGCTCCATTGACTTCAGTAGAGCGACACCAGTTTGTACCAGCTGAGGACAGCGGCTAGATCACGTCTGAAGCTTGTCTCCTAGTGCAGGCAATGGAGGCAGCTTCTTCTTTTAAATCCCGAGATCCCAGGTTTGACGATAATTCAGCAGTGATTATGGAGACCCTCACCTGTATTTATCTCTTTCCTAGGCCATGTCTGTGGGTGTGTTTTCTTCCTCTGTGATGGTGGCACAAAGCAGCTAAGCACCATTACGCGTGTGCCTCTATTGTTGTCTTGGTGTTTGCTGAGATGTGCTTTGTACATTGGCTCTTAATTGTCCAGGCGTGTAGTGAGATGATTGTACAGGGCTCCTTTTTCTCTCTCTAACCCTCTGACTGTTGCATTTATCACCCGCCTGTAGTCCCAGTGGGGCAGATCTCATAATTCTCCGCAATCTACCAGCAGGCCAGGTGGTATGAGATGTTACAGCTCAAAGAGAACGGCAGCTGCTTTCTCTGCCAAATGTCTGAGCTTTTAAAGAACTCCATTGCCCACTGCTCTCACCTTTGAACAGTTACAGTTTTCCCAGTGACATTTGTTTTTAATGATTTCCTCTATGAAAATGTGGGGCTGGAGAAAGTGGCAAGGGGAGGAGGTTGAGAGTCTTGGCTGTGGGGTGGGGGAAGAGGAGAGGGGCTGGAAGTAAGAAATAGCGTCTTTCCTTTCAGAGTACAGTAGGTAAGCGCTCCATGTTACGTCCCTGGGTGAGCATGACTCCTGCCCCCAGCAGCAAATTGTAGAGCATTGAGAAAAGCCTCTTACAGGGACGCTTGGGTAGTTTTACAAAGAGAGGGAGGCAGCAGGACCTAGTAATGAAAGCACGGGACTGGGAGGTAGGAGACCAGGGTTCTGTTCCCAGACTTGCTGTGTGACCTGGAGCAAGTTGGTTAGGCACTCTGTGCCTCTGTTTCCCCATCTCTTTAATGGGAACAAGAACAATTCCTTATGTCCCAGGGATGCTACATTCTTATCGTCTGTTAAGTTCTTTGAGAGCCTCAGCTAGAAGGCACTGAGGGTTTTTCTTACTTCAGGGAGACTGACTGATTCATGAAGCTTAGGGATAAGTGGGGAGTCCCACCAGCATCTTCATCCTGTGATGCGCTCACCTCTTGTAATTCTGTCTCCTCAGCTTCAGTGAGAGTAGCAGGTGTCGGCACTTCTCCTAGCCTCGGGCCTAACATCCACACACATCCCTCTGTTTGCTTGGACTCTACCCTCGCATGATGTAGGTAACTCTAGAAGCCAGGAAAACATTGGTTTTAGTAGGGAATGTTTTCTAAAGCCCTCAGGAATGCTGGAATTCAGGCCAAGGATAAGATTCTGTGCATTGCAAGGGACCAGCTCCTTATCCAAAAGCCTCAGCCAGCCCTCCAGCTTGAGGGAGCATCTAGAAGAAATCCGAGATCTCTTTCCACCCACCCCAGGTACAGATTCTCACCCCCACTCTTAGTTCCATGGGTGCCAGGAGAATCCCACTGCCAGCCCCAGGGGGGTGTTAGCATTACAAATAAAAGACCAGAACTGCCTCCTTTAGTTCTGAATTAATGCTAAAACACGAAGTATTGGGTAGGTAAGGGATAGCCCGAGTGTTGCTTGGAAGGCTGCCACAGACAGTTACTGTCTTTGGGGTGATTTTAAGAAGCCGCTTTGCTTTCCAAAAATTACAGACTTGCTGTAGCTGCACGTTCTAGGGCTAGGTTTTGGATCCGTGAATGTTTGGAGATGTTGGGGCCTGGTATCCTCAGCTCAAGGCTGTCTCCGCAGTTCCCTTTGAAACCCTAGGATTGCTCAATGGCTGTGGAAGGGAAATGAGGACAGTCCTGTAGCACCGTCAGAATGCAGTGGGAAGAGGTGCCTGGAGGGACAGCACAGAAAATGGTAACTGCTTTGCTCAGATAGGACCCCGTCAAGCAAAGCATAGAAGCGGGATGTTAAGGTGAAGCACAAGAGTTGTTTAATTGACTTCAACGGGACGACTCACCTGCTTGAAGTTAAGCATGTGCTTAGGTGCTTTGTGGTGGGCCATGTAGGGAGCATGTCTCCTCCCTAGGGTTGGCTGGAACATCCAAACTTGAGGCAAGGGTGACTCTGTCCCTTTCAGTGAATCTCCCCATGCCCCCTGTGCCACTTACCTGTGCTTTCCCCAGCAGAGCCAGCAAAAGATCTGCAGCCCAGCAAGTGCTGGCGGGGGCAAGAGGACGGGGAGCATTGCTAGGAGAGTCACAGCAAATGCCAGCCTGCTTAAACTAGGATGTCACCTCTAACGCTCCTGGGTCCTGCAGAGAGTTTCAAGCTGTATGGGCCAATAATGAACATGAGCACTGATTCTCAGCCTGTACTCCAGGGGATGGGCGCACACCTTGCTCCCGATGGAAAAACATCCGTTTTTGTGCTATCCTAAGCCTTTTGAGTGGACACAGGACTATGAGCCCGAGCTTGGCCCTGGTACGGCCACGCATTCCTTGCAAGACTAGACCTCCCCACGCATACACCCTCCAACTGAAAATACAGGAGATCGGTGCCTCTCTTTTGCTTGGTTCCAAGGCACTGATAGAAGGAAAGGTCTCTCTGGGAGGGAGCAACAGGTAGCCCTTCCGCCCGGCTTCTCATAGTGCTGCATGTGTCCACTGAACCTCTTCTGCAGCCTCCAGATGTGGGCTATTTGCACTCAACTCCTCATGCGCACACCCGACTCCGCCTCGTGATTTATGCTTCCTGGTGAGATTGATGTGGCCCGGGAGGGAGCGGGAGTAACCAGAGCTTGTGTGCACCTGTGCCGGGCGTCTTTCTTTCACTTTGATTTAATATCCCGATTGAGGGGGATGATGTCATGTTGGAAAAAGAACCAGGGATGAGGAAGTGTTGGAAGGTGTTTTAACTCTTCATATCCCAAGTCTCCAAAGTCTTGGTAGCTGTTCTTGTGATAACTGCCAGCAACACAGGGAAGCTTAAGTTGCCAGTGGAGACACAGTGCAGGTTGGAGATCAATTTCTCTTCCAGTATGGTGGCTTCCTTGGGCAAGTACACCTGGGCTGCCTGCTGTGTGGCTGTGTTGGGACAAGGCACTGCTCTTCAAAGGACTTAAAGTGAGGGCCAAGAGCAAGGAGGTGGGTGTCCGTCCAAAGCAGCTTGGGGTTCCCATGTTATGGAAGATGAGGCATCTCCCTTGTTTGGAGGCCTGAGGGCCTCTTCCCCATCTGAGCACAGACAGGGCCCAGGACTGGAGCATTCAGTCTATGAAGCCTGCTGCTGTTATGAGACACTGCTCAAGTGCTGAGCACCACAGAGACCATTGTGTCAACCCCTCCCCCACTTTACCCCAGAGCACTGGAGACTTGGTTTCAGCACTAGTCAGGACTCATCAGAGCCCCGCACTGGATTCTCAGAGGGGTTTGCTAGGAAGTTGGCAGGACCCTGCTGAAGTCCAGGAGGAAGGGGGCCATATTGGAGCCTCTTCCACCCTTCCCTAGAGGGGAAGAGGTGGGGCGGAAGGTCATTATGTGAACTTCAGTAGAAGTTTTAGTTCAGTTGTGGAGATGGGCTGGGTTCAAGGGCAGGGATTCTTAGTTTAACTGAAGCAGTCCCTATAGAAACAATGCCTTGGAGTTTCAATGGGACCTAATGGATTTAGACATCCAGATCTCTGTGAAAGTCAATGGGAGTCAGGAACTTTGTTCAGCCTCTGTGAAACTCCCCCCTCTGTATTACACTATCTATAGTCCCAAGCATCAAAAGCACAGAGTGGGGACTTACACTTCATATTAACACCAGCGCTCGGCTTGGTAACCTAGACGAGATGTAGTTCTCGCTAAGGGTTGCTAGGCCTAACTGTGTGTGGAGGAGGGAGTTGGTGGGTGTTAGGAAACTCCCGCAAGAATGCAGGTCTCTTGCATATATAACAAAGTTAAAGCAGTGCAAGGAGGGACCGTGTTGTGTGCTCCTCTCAGTAAATCCTGCATTTGGCTATGCTATGGCCTAACAGAGTGTGGAGGAAGGAAACCTGAGTTCCCATTCCTGGCTCTGCCGCTGGGCTTGGGCAAGTCACTTCACCTCTCTGAGCTTCAGCGTTCCCATCTGCAAAATGAACTAATGCTGTTACCTAACTGCGTGGGGAGGTGAGGATTTGTACAGGTTCATATGGCGGTTGGAGATCCCTGGCTGGAAAGTGCAACAAAATTGTCTGTCCTGTTTCACCATTCCTGCGGGGTGAGCCTGGCGCCCGTTTTCAGACTCTGAAAAGCTGCTCTGTATTCGGACTAGAGTTCTCAGAATTCTAGCTTTGCTTGTCATCCTCTGCCTGCTTCTGCTGTCCCATAGCTGTTCCTCTGTCTGGGGTCTGGGGTCGTCTGAGCAAAACAGACACCACCAGGGCTGCCTCCGGGACTGGCGCGGTGAATCGGACACTACTTGCTATCACGTTTAGCAGCATCTGACCATGAAAAATTGCTCAGGAATCTGTTTAAGAAAAGTCAGATTCCACCTTCTCTGTCCAAATACTTTCTGCATCCCAGCCGCCCACTTTCGTCCTCCTCCTCTGCGTGCGGACTCATTTTTCTAATTAGCGCTGTACACAGGGCTGCATAATCAGGCAGGCATTCATTTAGGAAAGAGACAGGAGCTGTGTGTTTGGGGGGAAGGGAGGAGTAATGCCTCTTAGAACACTGCGTGACTCTGATGCCGATCCTGCTCCAGTACAAAGGCCTGAAGCTATTTGTCCTACGATGCTGTCAAAAACCACAAGCTAAGCAGGGTCAGACTGGTTAGACTGGAGACCTCCAAAGACCACCTAAGTACTGCAGAGAGCAGTTGCCGTGTTCCCTAGCTGACCCTCTTCCCTTGAGTCACTGCCCAGTACAGTACTGGCAAACAGCTGGACTGCTGGGGTTGCTGTCATTTGGATCAGATCTTAAATCATGGCGCTGACCACTTGTAGCCAGTAAAAATCCCATGGAACTGTTTAGGCAGATTAGCCCTGGGGTCGTGGCCAAATTCTAACCTAGGTTATTGAGTTCTGCCTTCCCACAAGCCCCGCTGCACTTTCAGTATATTTGATTTATCTGTAAGTTTACGCTGACGCCTATTGTGAAGCTAGTTGGCTGCCGACAGTCAGTTAAACACTAGCCGGCTATTACAGACCCATCCAGCTTGCTAACAGCAGTGCGATGTGATCAATGTATTGGGTATATATGTGAAGAACAGTTTACCCCACTGTGAGTACATGGGGGGACAGTACTAACTCAAGTTTGAAATAGTGGGGCAACACATGTAATATGTCCTACAGGTCTCTTATGGGGCTGGCTTGGTTATAATTGATTGTTGGTATCTTCTTCCAGTTTTATGCTAGCAGCAAGAAGAGCTAACTATGACCAAGACCTTATTGTACCAGGCACTTGCCACACAGTGAGAGACCTTCTCTGTCCCGGAGCGTTTACAGACTCTAAATCTTCTCCTTCTGTCTGCAGGAGGCTTTGCCACCTTCTCGTCTTGCTTTCCAGGACTCTGCGAAGGGAAACCAGCTGCCATCTTGCCAATGAGCATCTCCCAGCCATGCTTGCCCGTGGCCAATGTTGGCCCCACCCGCATCCTGCCTCATCTCTACCTGGGCTCCCAGAAAGATGTCCTAAACAAGGTACGCCCTTGCTGGTGAGGAGACATGCCTGACGCAGGCTGCCGTTGCCCCTTACCAATTGGAATAGGCCTATCCGGTCGGGGTGGCAAATGGGGAAGCCAGTTGTATGTCTCCCGTTTGAGGACAATGCACGTATAACGTTCAATGGCTTGTCCTGCCCAAGTTGGCCTGAATAAGGAGCTAAGGACATGCCCCCTATATAGGAAGGCCTGGGTGGGGTGGGGGCTGTGGAGAGCATCCACAGGTTAAGCCTTGCAGAGTTCTTGGCTGGGAGGGGTATTGTCCTGCTGTGGTTTGATTCAGTCCTGAAGGGATGTGTGAGGAAGGACCAGCCTTCCCTCTGCAACCTGAGAGAAGCTGCCTGATTCCCCTGAATGCCATGCCCAGTGGTGGCAAAGGGGAGGGAGCATGGCCAAGGAAATGCACGTAGAAAAGACTTATTCCCTTTGGGCTTGGTGAATGGCATCCGATCCAAGAAGGGGCAGGAGAGCTGGAAGGGCAGAGAGGAGCAATGGGGAGAGACAGAAGGGGCACAATGGAGTTGGGAAGAAGAAGAAGAACTGCCAAGGTGCCTTGCCCCAAGGGAGCCCCTGTGAGGGTCACATAGAGGGAGCCAGCCTCTTCACACTAATGCTGCCAATGCTGACTTCTGCTGCTCCAGGCCCAGCTTGGCAGCCAGAGGGAGAGGGGTGAAGCTGGGCTGTTTAATCAGGGAGAGAGAGGCAGAAGCCACAGTCAAAGGCAAAGAGCTCTTTAAAGAGACCTGGAAATAGGCAAAGATTTGCTTCGGGGAGGGAAGGGCAGAGGGAAAAGACGGGCACTGTCCTTTTAAAGTTGCCAGAGTGCTTGGGCAGTGATGTCACCTCAGGGAAGGAATTTTGTTTTAAGAGAAGAAAAAAATAAATGAGAGAAGAAAGAAACAGAAATTGTAATTAAAATTCCGCTGGGCGCCTACCGTGGGCAGAAGGGAGCCAGTCAGACGTTCTCGCCTGGGGAGAGGGCCAGGGAGAAGCATCTGACAGGAGCATGGGGGTGGACCAGAAAGAGGGGAGAGAAATTTATATACGGGGAGTAGAAGGAAAGGAAAGAGAAAAATGCCAAGAATGTGAGCTCAGGAGCTGGGCTGGCTCCTAGGAGCTGAGGTTAGGTTCTCGGGAGCCTGCTGAGGAAGAGACTCTTTTGTAAACCTAGATAGGACAGGAACCACCGGGTGAGTTAAATGGAATTCAGGGAGGAAATCTCCGCCGTGTCCCCGGAGAGCCCTACATCAGGCGTCGGACTGACTAGGCTTCAACCCTGCCCCTTATCCCATCTCAGCATGACCTTCCGCTCAACCCTTCATTCTGAGAGGTGTTTGCTTCCCTCGCTGCATGAGGACAAGAGTCACTCCCTCCTCATAACCTAGAGAGCAGGGCTGGCAGGGAACAACCCTCTCGGATGCGATAGCAGGTCCCATGTGAGCACACAAACCGAGGGTGACCATATTTTCCAAAGAGAAAACGGAACACCCCCAGCTGCTTGCCCGTGGGGCTTCCCCCCATGCTGTTGCCGGTCGCTGGAACCCCTTCACCCCCACGCCAGGCTGTTGTCCGGTTGCTGGAACCCGGCGGGGTGGGGATGGGGGCACATGCTGGAATGCTGCTCCCCTCACCCCTGCCCCCCCCGCTCACCCCTTCTGCACTGCCTGCTTTTGTCAAAAAAGAGGGGTGCATTTGTCCTGTTTGCTCTTGCCAGCTGATCAAGTCAGCAACAGCAAACAGGACAAATGCCTCCTTTTGGAGAAAAAAGTTGGGATGGCCGGGAGAGGTTTTAAAAAAGGGACTGTCCCAGCCACAATAGGACGTACGTTCACCCTACGCAAACCCCATATGACAGCTCTGCACCTACTGCTGCCATGCTACAGGGCTCAGGCTGGGGCAGGAAAGGTTTCTTGTATCTCTCCATTTCCCTAATCACTGTCTGTTTTATGGCACCTTTATCTCTCTCTCCACTCCTTTCTTCCATTCAGTTCTGTGTTCCTCCTCCTTGCCCCGAAATAGCACAGAACAGGCGTTCGTAGGACTAGAACAATCGGATCTTTGGTGTGGATCATCTCCCTTGTTTTGGACATAATCTGGCTTGGATTTTAGCTCTCGGGGGCGGGGGGGGGAACAACGGGTCGTATTCACCACTATGCTCTGGCTGGTTTGTGCTGCTCTGGCCGTGCATACTGGTGAATCTAGCCATGTCTCTGGGAAGGATGAGAGGTCACATTCGTGTGCAGAACATGGCAAGAAATGATCCATGAACACTCACTTGGCACTTTGAATTAGCCCTCTGACTTTTTCAATCACTTTCCATAAACATGCCTGCGAGTCAGGTTACTGGCAAGGAATGTTGGGAAAAAATGGTGACTAGTAATGACTATGGCAGAATATTCATGGAAAGCTACTTCTCAGTTGGTTAGGCCAAAGAGTTCATTCCAGAGCCATGATTACATTCATCCCAAAAGGAAATCACATGACCTAAATATGTCCCAAACAAAACAGCTCACGTTCTGAATGGCTAGTCTCTGATGCTGGAAATGATACCAGCAGCGAACGGTTTGCAAGTCTCTTCTAAATTGAAACTGGCTGTGGTAAACCACGCGGTGGAGAGTTTCAAACAATGAACAAATCTGTGGGAAATCATGACTTGTTCCCAGGTGATTTGGGAACAGAAAAGAGGACTACATTCAATGAATACTAGCTCTTCTAGTGAGATCTTCTTTTCCCCTGAACCTTGCCCCTCTAAGCTAACCTTTCTTCTACAGTAGATGTAACCCTTAGACTATTTTGTTTTTCCTCCTTAAAATTTCCCACCATTGTTCTAGCTCTGGGGTTCTTAGTCTTTTGCCTACCAGGACCCCTCCAATCACACTCCCTGCTAACTAGCCAGGACCCACTTCTCTTTACCAGTCTGGGAAGGGCAAGGGGGTCAGCACCTCCAACACCTGATCAGGACCCTAAATGTGAGAACCTCATGCTTTAGCAAAGTGCGGGAGCAGTGGTGGACAAACTAGTGCAGAGAGACTGCAGGCAGCTCAGAACAGCTCCATGTGACACTGGTTTACTCTTCATGGGCTCAGCTGTGCTGGTCCCCCCCAACACCCCCGTGTTGCTCCTTTGAACCACACTGGAGTAACTGTGGGGAACTGCTAGGCGAGAACGCTGGAGTGCGTGAGGCCTATGAGAGTGTAGATGGGAAGGTCCCGCTAGTCCACATCACTTTTATCTTTCCTGTCACCAGGACCTGATGACTCAGAATGGAATAAGCTACGTCCTTAACGCCAGCAACTCCTGCCCCAAGCCAGACTTCATCTGCGACAGTCACTTCATGCGGATTCCTGTCAATGACAACTACTGTGAGAAGCTGCTTCCCTGGCTGGACAAGTCCATTGAGTTCATCGGTGAGGCACCTCCCTGGCTCTCTGGGCCTTTATCTACTACTTCTAGCTCCGGTCTTGGTTTTGTTGTGTTGGCCCTGGACATTGAGAGCTCTTCACTCCTTGCCTATCCCAGCCAACAAAACCCAGGCTTTTCTCCCTCCAGCTTCTCTCTCTTAGTCCAGAGAGCTCTTGTCCCTTCACCCACAGTGAAACATGCACACTCAGCCGGTAGGAGAAGCCTTTCCTCCCCTAGAAATCCTGGCACCTCGACCAGCACCAAAGTCATATGAAAATGTGACCTTTGACCTTTGCCACAGCCAGCTAGTTGTGCAAAGGATAACACTTGGCACCCCTGTAAGACAGCCTTTTATCTGAGGGTCTCAGTGAGAAACAAAGGCCTGTGTCCTTATGTCCATGTTATACACGGGGAAATGGAGACGCAGAGACTAGCCCAGGGTCACATAATCAGTCACTGGCAAAGCCAGGGGGAGAACCCAGGAGTCCTGCCTCCCAATCCTCTGCACTGGCCACTAGATGTACGGCCTCACAAAGGTGTTCCGCAGGGACAGAGGATGAAATGACTCTGTCCAACCTCTAAGGGCACCCCTCTGAAAGCTGTTCTTTCTGTACCATGCTGCAGACAAGGCCAAGCTATCCAGCTGCCAAGTGATAGTGCACTGCTTGGCAGGGATCTCCCGCTCCGCCACCATTGCCATCGCCTACATCATGAAGACCATGGGCATGTCTTCAGACGACGCCTACAGGTAGGTGGGACTGGACGAGCGGGCTGAGGAAATACGTGAACGTGCCTCTGCTCTAGTAAAGGGAAGCAGGCTGCCGCAGGTGGAGAGACGCTGTCAGAAAGCGTTTCAAAGCATTGTTTTGAATGAATCTCCAGAGCGCTAGTGAGTTCCACGTTGCGAGGCTGATATGCTTTGTGCCCTACTACAGAGCAGGGCCCGTGCACATCCCTCTTTTTTGCCCCGGTCAAAGGAAATGAAGGGCTCAGCTTCAAGGAGCAAAACCCTTAACTAGGTTGAAATCTGATGTAGGCTGGCCTAGCAGCTAGTTGCTGGTGCCCTACGTTCATGGGAGGCAGAGAGCTGTCCTTCAGGAGGAGTTTTGAAATAGCACAATGGACTGCATGCGATTGCGAGGTGAGGAGGGCTGCTATGGGAAAGTAGAGTGAGGCGGTAAATTTCTTAGAGCCTAAGCGGTCCTGGCTGTCTCTGCAGATTGCCCTGAGGCACTGTGATTGCCCATCACCTGTTTCTTTTAGAGCTTCTGCGGCTGAGGAGGCCAGTAGAGCTAAGGTAGCCTAGCTGGTGGGCCAAAGACCAAGGGATGACCCCATCTGTTTGTCTACCCTTGTAGGTTTGTCAAAGACCGGCGCCCATCCATATCGCCCAACTTCAACTTCCTGGGCCAGCTCCTGGAGTACGAGAGGAGCCTGAAGCTTCTCAAGGCCTTGAAGGCCCAAGGTGATAGGAGTGAGGGGGATGCCCAGCCAGATCCGGCTGAAGTGCCTGAGAGCAACAGGCACCTGAAGCTTTCTACCTCAGAAAAGGCCGAGGACGTATCGAAAAGCACAAGCTTAGCATCCTCCCGCAGTGAGCCTGAGAGGCCGGCAGGAGTTCCCAAAATTGTCTCACCCACAGCACTACAGCAAGGACTCAACGGCCTGCACCTTTCCTCGGAGCGCATCCAAGACACCAACCGGCTAAAGCGCTCCTTCTCTCTGGACATCAAATCAGCCTACTCCCCCAGCCTGAGGCAGGACACCCCAGGCCCCGCTGACACCGGGGAAGCCCCCAAGCTTTGCAAGCTGGACAGCCCTTCTGGACCTAACGGCTTGTGCCAGTTCTCACCTGTGCCGGACAGTCCCGACTGGCCCAGCGGGCCGGACTTCCTGCTGGAAGCCAAGGTGAGGCAGAGGCGGAAGCACAGGCATCAGGCGGGCTCCCCTGCCCACGGGATGAGCCTCAATTTCAGCGGGGTGTGTGCCGTGCACAAAAGCACCAGCGTGGAGGACAATCTCAAGCAGACGCTGCGGCTGAGCCTCCCTGGCGCGGGACAGCAGCCTACACAGCCAGCTGCGACACCAAACTCTGCCGGCGGAGGGGGGGTTGGCGCCTGGGGGGTGCATTTGGAATCGCCCAGCACCCCGTCGTCGGAGAACCCCTGGTACTTTGGCACAGACTCAGCGGTGGGCAGCAGCAGCAGCGGCGGAGGGAGCGGGGCCTTGTTTGCCAACGCCACCTCGTACTCCTCGTTCAGCTGCAGCACTCTGCAGGGCAGCTGTGAGATCAGGTTGAGGGACAAGCAGAGGGCGGAGCAGAGGGACGGGCGGCACAGCTGGCACGAGGATGCCGCCGCAGAGAAGCAGTTCAAGCGGAGGAGCTGCCAGATGGAGTTCGAGGAGACCATGTCAGAGGGCAGATCCCGGGAAGACCTGGGCAAAATAGGCAAACAGTCTAGCTTCTCGGGCAGCATGGAGATCATTGAGGTGTCCTGACATTCATCCTGGGGCGCTGGAGAGCGAAGGGTGGATATTTCACTGGGAAGAGGCAAGGTGGGGTGGGGACAGTATTTATACCCGTGTGTGTATTCCCAGGTGCACACACGCCAAAACGAAACAAAGATGAATGAATCCGAAGTCAGGAAACATGACCGTGCATGCTTAGTGCCCCCCCCACCCCTGCTTGGTCTCTCCCCCCTCACCTCCCTCCCTCGCATTCCCTTTTGGGAGGGAGGAGCCTATTAACCCTTTCACCCCTGGAGTCTCTGCTCCCTGGGCAGGAAGTGACTCGCTGGGGTGCGGGCAGAGCTGATCTTTGGCTGCGCACCCCACCTGTGTCATTCTCAGCTTACAATTCTATGGGGCGGGTTTAATATCTTCTCTGCAGATGTGCGGTCAAAAAGTAGGCGTGTCTTCATTTAGAAGAGCACGTTATCCTGACCAATGGGAAATGGCAGAGGCTTTGCTAACCCCAGCTCTCCGTCCCTTATATCAGGGTGGAGGACGGAGCATAGGTGGCTCCCTCCCCAGGGTGGGACGAGGACATTTGCATTATCTCCTCTCCCTCAGCCTTTTTCTCCTGGTGCACTAAGCATGCTCTGCCTATGTTTTTTCTGGCTAAGTATCTTAATAATGCTGCACTACCGCAGCCCTATACATATATAAATATATATTATATATAATATAAAAAAACCACACAAAGAAAAAGGTAAATGGTTTTACGGCAATTTTTATTGAGACGTAAATAATATTTCAATGGTTTTGTTTTTAATTTATTGAAGCTGTTCATTCTGGCAATGATTTGCAGACATTGTGGGGCGGTACTTTCAGCTCTATTTTTACTGTCTATGGTATTTAAATCTGAAACATGAGTTTCTAAGCAATATCCGCGGCCTGTGACTCCTTCTGTAGCGCACGTCGGTGACACGGACTCCCCATTCCCTGTGCACAAAGCAAAAACAGGGCAGGAAAAATCTTTCATGCACTTTTTATAAATGAAAACAAAACAAAACATCTTCTTTCAACACAAACTGAGCAGGAAATTCTCTCCTGAAAGCTGCTGCTTTACCTTTTGGTTCCTGTTTGCTTCTCTCTTGTCTCCATCAAAGCCACAGAATCTTTCCCTCTCCCTGTTACGGGACAGAAGGGCTGGCATTGGTCTATGAGGAAACCAGGGGGGAAGGGAGATACTGTGAAAAAAACCAAGAGGATGGGATCAGAGATACCGGGAATGAGAGAGAAGAGGAGGCTTTTTGTTAAAGAGGCAGCAACCCATATTTGGTAGTACTGGGGAATTTGGGGGTTACTGGGTCCTTTGGGAGAAAAAATTACTCCCTAGATAATGCTCAAGAGGTTCTGTGGGAGGTGAGCTCCCATCAGTATCTGCCTTGCCCACTAGCTCAGGGTGGAGGAGGTGGGGGTGATAGCGTCTATGAGAAATAGGGAACCTGGCTCACCCTTGTGCATGGGTGAGATTGCAATGAAAAGCCCTCAAGGTCCTGCTTTCCCCCTCCCAGTGTTACTCCGCATGGCTGTCCAGAGGGGCCTCACCCTGGAGGAAAATACAGGCCTCATCCTTAGGAACAAATGGAGTTATTTATTGTAGTACCAGAGTGAATCCCGGGGGGGTCCTGAGAACAGTGACAGGTTTCCCAGTGCGAGGTGGACAGTTACCTCTGAGTGTTTAGCATAAAATATTGCTTAGTACTCCAGCACAAGTTCTCTACATGTGTGTGTGTAAGAGTGCATGATAATGGGACATATCCTGCACTGGGGCCCCAGTGGGCGTACAAGTGACATGGGGAAGAGGGAAAACCGTCCAAAGACACAGGTGAAGCCAGTGAAAGAACAAACTGAATGGGCACTTCAGGAAGGAAAAGACTGAGGGGAAACTCCAGGAAATGCATTGAAAGGCTAAGAACCAAACCCAATATTTAGGATGTTAGTGTGAGGACATGCACCTCCTTCCTTACCCCACCCTAGTCTCCTATCTCCAAACCTCCCAGCCACCCCACAGCAGCATCTTCCCACACTCAGGTGTGTTGCTAAGAAGATTGGTTTCACCGTTTTTTTTCTCTTCCTGGGATTTTGCTTCTGAGAGTTTCTGTTAATTGACCTTTTCGGAGTGACTGATGCGAATGATGGTTCGTTCTTACTCAGCAGAAGGCAGGATGCTGGCCTCCAAGGGAATCCCTGCCATAAACCCATCTCCCTCTGGGAGGCAGGTGGGTAAAGGGTGAGGATTTCCTAGGGAAGGCCTCCTGCATGGGATTCTTGCCTTGATTTATTTTTTTTAGAGGTGGCGTAGGGCCCAGGTGGGATCTTTAAGCTAACACAGGTGTTAAGGAAGAGCCAAGACCTGCTGTTCTTGAAGCCACAGGTGCAAGAGGGAGACCTCAAGCTGGCCAATGAGCACACAGTGAAGAAAGCGTCCATAACTTAGCAAGCGCGGTCAAGAGAAAAATGACCAAGGGGCTTCTGTTCTGATTCTCAGACTTGTTTGGCTGCTTCTCCCCTTTATGAAAGTCCCTGTTTTAAAGGGGAACAAAGCCCTCACCCCAAAAGCTGTGTTTCTCCCACACAGTGGAATGCTTAGACCTCGCTGCGGAGCTGCTGCTTGGCATTATGGGCACAGATCTGTCTCTGCTGCAAAGCACATTTTGCTCTCTATAGCTGACTTTGCTTTCCTCCTTTTAGTATCGTGCTGGTTTCCAAGCCAATACCTCAGGGGTTTTTGTTCATGTGTGTGTTGTGTGTGGTTTTTAGATTCCACCAAGCTTTTTTTTTCACCTTCCCTTCTTTTTCTTTTGTGTTTGTTTGTGTTTCTTTTCAAATCAAACTACATAAGACAAAAATAATGATCTCAGGTTTAAAACTTAACCACAGACCGAAGCCGTGAGGAGCTGCAATAATAATTATAATGTTTTGGTAGCGTCAGATTATCACTTTCCTTATGATCATTGTCTGTCTCTGCTGATGTGCGTGTGTCCTAGGTGGATGGGAGAGGGGAATCTCCAAGGAGGCTTATGACTGGCATTAGGCTTCTTGATTATTTTTTTAAAGGGGTTAAGTGAGACGCATGGAAACCTCAAATAATCCCTTCTGGTACCCTAAAATGTGCTGGAGTTGGTAGTGAGGCAGGGAAAGTTGGATGATTAAATGCATTTGATTTTCCTTGTTGAAGTGTTAATAAAATACAAGTTTTGATGATGATTGGATCCCTCTGCCTACCCCATCCCTCTTTTCCCTACAGCTGTTTTGAAAGGCGGGTAGATACTCATTTTAACTCTCTTTTAAAAAAACACAGCATCCATATTTCCAGTGACCACTTGAAATCAGCATCAGTGTTGCCAACTACTATGTTTTAGGAGGTGAGAGGAACCCTTCTCTTTCTTTCTTGCATCCCCATCCAGCATAGAGATACGGTGTGTGGAGACAATGGGGAGGTGGCAATTCTAAGGGAACTGGTGTTCCCTTAGAAAAGCCTTTTGGGGCTGCCAATCTTCTCTCTCTCTCTCTCTCTCTCTCTCTCTCTCTCTCTCTCTCTCTCT
>ML677332.1:4542555-4874724 GCA_007922305.1 Dermatemys mawii | reverse complement strand
AGAGCTTAACAGGACTGAGAGAATAATCAGACATGTTATATGGATCACAAGAACAGCTACAGTTACAATAATAAGCATTTTACAATAGCAGGGGTTTGGAAGGGATGTGAACCCACAGTATTCAGGGCATAAGCCAAACTCTAGCTACTGGGAGGGGGTTAGGAGGAACCTGTCCCTGGGGGTTGGTTAGGTTGTGACTGCTGAGGGCAAAGTTTCTTGTACCTTCCTCTGATGTCTCTGGTACTGGCCGCTGTTGGAGACAGAATACGGGACTAGCTGGCTCATGGGGCGGATCCAGGTTGGTGAGTCCTATGTTCCTAATACAATCTTCTCATACTTTCTGAGGATCGCCGTGAGGCAATTATAAATTAAGGAAATCACCCTGAACGAATGAGCCAAGTATTCGTCTTTAACCCAGAAAAGAGCGTGATGTTTCCCCCTAACAGGGCACTGGACATCTGCAAGGCATTGTGCAAACATTAATGAAGTGATGATATTCCATTTTCTGCAGTACCAGGGGATTTACTCCATTTCCAGGCTGCCATGTAACCCATGGTATGAAAGGGCCAAATTCATCTTTGGTTGGGTAAGAGACATGTGGTGGGGGAAATATTCTCCCCTCATCTGCTGCTCCATTTAAGTGCAGGAAGAATTGGCACTTCAGAACCACATTTCCCTTTGTCACACTTGTGCCACTCCACTGAGGTGACTGAGGTATAACTGAGAGGAGCCTCGGGCCCTGAGTTTCAGCTGGTCGGGACGCAGTTGTGGTTGTAATTCCCAACTCGGGAGAGAAGCAGCATGTCCCAGAGAATAGGGCAGTGACCTGGGTTCCACTGCTGGCTCTGCTACTGACCTGCTGGGTGATCTCAGGCAAGTCACTTCCCCTCTCTGTGTCTCAGTTTACCCTTCGTCTGTCTTGTCTATTTAGAATGTAAGATATTCAGGGCCAGGATTATCTTCTACTGCATGTGTGTTCAACACCTAGCACAATGGGGCTTTGATCTTGGTTGGAGCCTCTAGGACTTACTGTAATATGCATCACAATAAAAAGGGGAATTTATTCCACAAATCTGACCCATAGGGCTTAAGTGGTTCATCGGCTTACTCTGGCCTTCTGAACAGGGGTGGATTTCAACTGAAGCGATTAGCTCACTAAATAAGCAGGCAAGAATTAAACAGGAAATTATTTGTGTTTGTTATACATTGACATAACAGCTGCACCTTTCTGGAACAGCCCCTATTCCAAAGCAGAAAATACAGCAGGAAAGAAAGATGAGAATGCTTTGCAGCATTAGTACTGCAAGGAGGCGCCGCTCTGTGCTCCAAGGCCAACAGAAATAGGACCCTGCTTACCTTGGGCTGTGATGACTCTACGCAGACCCATGCCAGCAAAGGAAAAAACCCAGTCACTCCCTGAAAAGCTATATCCACTCCTGGAGCAATCCAAGACATTAATAATGCTTAGCACATTTACAGTGCTTTACTAATATGAACTAATCCTCCCAACACACACAGAGGGAGCTACATAATTATTATTGTTATTGGACCCAATCCTCTTCTCACTTACACTCATATTCATCTGAATGAGCTCTATAAAATCAGTGGAGTTCCACTGGTGTAAACGAGAAGAGAATCATGCTCATTATCCTCGTTTTACAGATGGGGGGGTTTAAGCAGAGAGGTCAAGTGATTTGCCCAAGGCTACAGAGGCAAATCAGTGTCAGAGGCAAACTTAGTACTTGTGAGTTTCTGGCTCCTTGAGCTGTGTTTAGATCACTAGACCACAGCTCTCTGAGTTATCAGCCCTGATCCTGGAAAGACTTACATGTGATATGTGGAATCCCCATCACGGGGAGGGGGCGTTCAGATAGGTTGGAGGAGCACCTGTCAAGGATGGTATAAGTTCACGTGCTCTTCCCTCAGCACAGGGGGCTGGACTTGATGACTTCGCAAGGTCCCTTCCATTTCTATGTTCTTAACTTTGAAACTGAGAGCAGTCTCATTGCAATCATGGCCGTAGACACCAGGGAAAATCACCATGCTCATTCTGCTGGAATCTCTGCAATCTTAGACCCAGTGAGTGGATCACAGGTGCTACTAATACACCACCATGATGTAGCAGGAGTAGATGGCCTGCCCAGCACAACAGTGGCTCCAGTTGTTCCTCTCTAGCAGAACTCAGAATGGAGAAGGGGGGTAACTGCTCTTCCGCTGCAAAGCCCCTTCCCTGTGGGGTTTCAGCAGGATCTGTACTGTCCTCACTTCTCTTCAAGATCTACACGTGACCACTGGGTGACAGAGGGAGCTCAGCTGCCAGCCATATGCCATGGATACTCAATAGCGCATCTCATTCTCAGCGGACGCAGCCACCACTACTACCAGTACCATGTCAGAAATTAGTGGCCCCTTACAGCACACTGATTTGCAGAGGCTAGTATTTAAACCAGGAAGCCAGCATGGGGGCGTTTTCTGAGCAACAATGCAGACTGTCTGTTTGCCCTTAGCCCACACTCCAGCTTCGGACCCTGGTTTGTTCTTGACTTTGCTATTTGCTTGGTGTCTATAACCTCACATCTGATCCCCACTTCCTGGTATCCTGGCCCTGCTTGACTCTCACTCTGCTGTTTGCCTACTGCCTGCAACTTGGTGCCTGACCCTAACTTTCTGGCATTCTGACCGGGCTAGCTCCTGACTGCAACTTAGCAGCTGCACACAGGCTGCCCGTGGCCTGGCCTTGACTCATACAGCCCAGTGGGGTTCCATGTGACTCCTCACTAAAGTTGGGTAGCAACAGTAGCTAAAAATTCCTTCTTTCACCTTCGGCTTGCTAGGAAGCTTCATTCCCCTGCCCCTGGACATGGACCCAGCTGCAGTCATCCATGCATTTGTCCCCTCCGGCCTGGATCACTGTACCTGAAGCTGAATGTGAAGATGATACGCAGGCTCCAGCTGGGACAAAAGGCAGCTGCCTGCTTTCCCCATGGCTCAGGCCACTGTGAGCACATCAAGCCTATGCTCAAGTCCCCGTGCAGGCTTCCACTCAGCTTCTGATACCAAGGGTTTAGCCCTAGTCTTCAAAGCAGTTAATAGCTTAAGCCTCAGTTAAAGGCAAGATCATGCATGTGGTGCTCATTGCAAGACTGAAGTCTTAGGGCTTGACTGCGCACAAACTTCTACTTGTTTACTTAAGCTAGTTAATGTTAGTTAACACAGGGCTGGTGAGGCCATTCGGGAGCTGGTGGCATGGCATTGCTCCTGCACCATCTGGTCCCAGTGTTAGAGCAGTCCTTAAGGGGCCTTACCCCAGTGGAGGATTGGTACAGGTCTGCCCCAGACCCTTCTCTGAGGTGCAGTAGTTGTGCCACCCCTGGACAAGTGACTCAGGCACCCACCCTCCCAGGGGCAGTGATTTTTCAGGAGCCCCTGGCAATGCTGCTGGTTAGTGGTGAAGCTCAGGTTCTACTCACTCTGCCCACCTGCTTGGGTGGGGTGGAGGTGCCCACAGCAGCTGCTCTCCTTCCAGGGCTCGAGCTGAGAGGCAGGGAACTGGGCTGATTTTTCACATCCCCTTACTCCCTGCAGGCATAGGATGACCAGGTGCAATCCGGCTCTTTGAAACAAGCAGAGCTACTTGGGGAGCCAGTGCTATTCACCATGAGGGCTGCATCAGGCCTCCTATTGTTTTATTCACCTCTGCAGGGTAACAGGTGTGGCCTAGAGCATCCCAGGCCCCTCCTCCAAATTCTGCTTATAATCTCAAGGAGCCAGACCTGCCACCACACAGAGTGGAACCTTGTCATACCACAGCTAGGCTCATTCCTGCGGTAATGTACCACTCCATGTGTGGAAGGGTGGTAGAGTCAAGAACTACCTGAGATACAGTGTAGTGACTCCCACAGGTGGGTAATCGCGAGGGGCTGAACCTGGAACCTCTGCATCTAAAAGCAGCAACTGTTACTGCCTGATTTGAAGGACCACCTCTGTTAAGCCCACACCAGCAGCACACACAAATCTCTATACATGGTAGATGCATTAGCAGGGGGCCAAAAAGCCACACTGTATTGGCCTGGGTTAGATGAGGACAAATGGGGATGACAAGCAAAGTATGGGAAAGAGGAGTGTGAGAAGTTATAGTTTGCTGCATATATGCCCCATTGGCTCCTTTAAGGGATGAAAGGGAGTGATACAGTCCAGGGCAACAATAGCTGTCAAAGAGACAAGTGCAGTGGAGGGGGATCAGTCCTGGAAAGTCAGGTGGGGGAAGCAGACTTGCAGAGCACCACTGCAGGCAGGGGAGCCGTGGGAGACCATCTAGCAGACATAAGCAGAGTGCAGAATGGTCATAAGACAAAGGATGGCCAGCAGCTTCAGAGAAAACATCCCCCACCCCATGCCCCCAAACCGACTTCCTTACCATACAAGGTGCCTCTCAGAAACAGTGTGGTTAAGAGCCACATCCCTGGCTCCAGGATGGTTCTGTTTTTTCAGTGACTCAGAGCTGGCTGGTGACTCCGTTACTCAGAGGGCCCCATTACTCATCTATCTGACTGTCCCAAGGATGAGGCTTGTGTCACTCTCCTTTAAAGGCGCTTTTATTTGCTTGTTTGTTTTAAAAGCCTCCCTCTGCTAGCAGAGCTAATTGTCCATCTGAGGATTTACCACTGACTATTCGTTTGCCCCAAAGCTGAGAAGCTTCACCTTTCCACACTGACGGCCCCGTGAGGCTCCTCTTCGTCAGTTCCATGCCAGAAAGTGGTGGTCGGGGTGGGACTGGGACAAAGACAGGTGCTTGCAAAATCAGGCTTTATGGGACCATGTGCAAATAAAATCCCCTCCTCAAAAATAAATGCTGGAAGCAGCATGGATCAGGAGAGGGCACAGTGTGACCTGCAATCCAGTCACAGCCCTTGGAGTCGTACAGTACAGTCACGACTGCCCTATATTAAAGAGCAACCCATGCAATTGACAGTTCCCAGCATGCAGTGCTCCACCTTCATCCCAGCAGCCAGGCTTCTCCTTGCATGCTGGGAACTGTCGTTTCTGCAAGCCACCTTTCCAGATGAAAATAGATATCTACTGTAAAAAACAATTCTGTGAGAAGGAACCCTTCTTATGCATCTGATTTGCTCCCTGGAAACATTCTGATTCACAGTTGCTCATTGGGACAGAGTGGGATTTTTCTGTAATATATTTATGAAGCCTGTGTGTGCCTCAGTTTCCCTCAGCACTTTGCATTGTTACCCAGTGGAGGGAAAAGTTTGAAGTCTGCTCTTGGAGGCAGTGCAGGATACAGTGCAGGATACAAGATGCAGTATTGCCTGGCTGTCTGGGTCGCAGTCAATACGGTCATGAAGGAACTGGCTGGCACCCATGGAAAGCAACCCGCTATCAACACATAATCCCACAGAGACCATGAAAAGCCCCAATGGCCAGAACATTGACCCTTAACAAACAGCCACCCACAGGAGAGAAGTCCCACCCCCCGCCCCACCAACTCTCAGCAGGGAAGCTGAACAGAGACCAGCTCCAGAACAAAGATCTGAATGCCACCAGCAGGGGATAAAGTGTGGATTCCTGGTAAGCTGTCTGCTACCTCCTACCACTGACTACTGAAGAGTCAGAGCGAGACAGAGAGCCTGAGACGGAATCCACCACAGCTTGGCTGGTGGTTTCCTCTGCTTGACCAGAATGGACTACGCTTTACCCTTGGTTTCTTTGTGCTAAGGTATGGACTTGCAATGCTGGATGCCAGCTGACTAACAAATCCTGCTTGGTTTTGAAAAGGCTGTGAGGTGTCACTGCAAACATGTGTGGTGCATTAGTCCCTGAAGGCATACAAGTCTCTGACTGGGGGTCTGTCTCAACTGGACTCACTCAGGGTGAAGGCAGAGAGCTGGAGCCCAAAGGCTCCATCTAGGAGGCAGTGAGGTTGTGGGGTCTTTCTCTGGGGTCGGCCACACCAAAGGGTTTCCTCTGAGAGATTGTTTAAAAGCTGGATCCATGACACTCCTATTAGAGGCAAAGATCCATTCTGACTGCTCTGTGCTCCAGTCCGCTCTGGAGTCATCACAGCTGCAGGGGAGCAAGCTGCTTTCCACTCCTTCTTGTGCAGCAGCCACAGAACTGTTTACAGTTCTGATTACAGGGAGGCTCTGTCACACCTGTGCAAACTCCTTTGGGCAGCACAGGTGCAACAAAGGGCCTAATCGGAAAAACAATGGGATTGCACAGGTGTCACTGAGGGAAGAATTCTTCCTTCAGAGCCTTTATTACCAGTGCTGACGCAGGAGAAAGGAAAGGCCCAGCTTGATTTTGCAGGTTGAATTTCCAGGGCTGTCAGTTAGAACAAGCATCTTTTTCCCTGTAAAATGAGCACGTTTGCTCTGGAGGTTTTTGATTATTTTTGGTTGTTTTTGTTTTTGATTCACTATAGACTTGCGACCCCATGATGCTATTTTCACAATACCACTGTCAAAACTGAATGGCACTTGGAATATAAGGGCAGCCTGATAAGTCTAACAAAGATATTTTCAGATTCCTTAACTGCCCTGCCAGTGATTGGCAGTGACCTATGACAGTCACTGGGGAGAGCAGGCAGAGGAACTGGGCTGGGTGCAGTAATAGGCAGGAAGCTAACCTTTAACCTCTGGAGTCTGAGCTTTAATTTTTGGTTGGATGTCAGAACTGAGAATGAGTTGGTTGGCTTCATCCTAAGTGCTTGTCACAAAATCATCGCTCCCTGTTCGGTGGGATCACAGTCCTGGAAAGGCCCAAGGCCTGAGGTACAGTTTGTGATTGTTATTGGTAGAGCCTTCACTTGTCAGCCCTGTATCCCAAGTTGCTCACAGACTTGACAGATGGAGTCAAATAGACAGAAGTCAAGGAGCAACAAAAAGGGTTTTTTGTACAAATCCACAAGATTCACCCATTCACCAGAGGTGGGTTTTAAGAAGGACTGAAAAGGGGAGAGGGCAGGGGCCTTGCACATGAGCTTGGCAGTGGCGGGGTGTGTCACAGCATGCGTAAGGGGCTGTGCAGAAGAGGACCCGGAAGCAGACAAGGCTGGCAGGTTGCAAGGTGTGGGACATGAAACTCATTTTGCAGCTCAGGATCAAAGTGCACATGTGGATCAGTGGGAGAAAGGGGACTTGTACCTTTGACATTTACCTGGCCCCTTTTACAGAAGTGTCAAAGAGCCTCACCATCTTTTCTAATCATTGTAACACCCTGTGAGGCAAGGGCTTTACAGAGAGACAGAAAGATTAAGTGACTTGCCCAAAGACATGCAGGAAAATCTGGGGCAGATCAGGGATTTTAACCAGGTCTATGGTTAGCACCCTAACCACTGGACTGTGGTTCCTCTCCAGTTGCGCAGTGCTGGCCTACCCTACACTGTATTCATACACACTCTTTGTCTGACTGTTAACAGTGCTACAGATGGGCCTGAACCAAAACCTCAGCTCCGCATAACCCCGATCTTGTGGGAAGCTCGGATCCCAGTGCTGGTGTGTTCTTGGTGGCTCAGACACCTCTCTGATCAGCACCGTCAGTCAATCTCTGTTCCTTACCTTCACTACCTTCCCCATGCCACAATTACCCAATCATCAAAGGCGGCTCCAGTGGGCCGTGTGCACTGGCTCTTCAGGCAGCTTTGTTGTTGCTGTTTGATGAGCGGTCTGAAAGGGGATCAACCTGCCAGATGGATGTTTATGGCTCCGCTGTGCCTTGTGCACCTAGCACTCTGGCAGCTGAATTGACTGCAGTGAAGTCATCGCCGGCTCCTTTCAGCAGAGACAGATGACATCAGTGTAATGGGTCTGCGCAGTGTAAACAACACTGTAAAGCCAATGCAAAGCAGGGCCAGCAGCTCTGTCTCACGCACACCCTGTCATTTCCTCTCTCCCTCTCCATCCGTATCAGTCATTTTCTCCTCCTGTTCTCTCTCTGTCTCCTTCATTAAGGGTGACCATACAGCAAGTGTGAAAAATCAGGACTGGGGTGAGGGGTAATAGGAGCCTATATAAGAAAGAAAAAGACTCAAAAATCAGGATTGTCCCTATAAAATCGGACATCTGGTCACCCTATCTCTCCCTCTCTTTGTCCTCCTCCTCTGCCTCACTCTTTCCTTCTGGCTCTTCCTACCCCACTTGTCTCCTCCCCCACTCTCTTTGCTGTTTCCCATCTCATAGGGCCAGGTTCTCAGATATATTATGACAGCTATGGTGGCATATAGGGGCCTTAGTCAGAATGTAAACAGGCCCCAGGAATACCCCATGCACAGGGGCATCTAATCTGGTATAAGGGCTCTGCTCCCAGCCCTCTGTGGAGGGCGCTAGTCAGGAGCACACTTTGCTATAGCTGTTTCCTATTTCTCAAAGCCCATAAGGTGCCATGGGAAGCAGAGCATACATTAGAGCAGCCCTGAGTCTGCTCTAAACTTGCATTAGGGGCTGGACAGACCTCCAAATTGCCCCAAAATATGGAAAGCAAACTCCCTTGCCCCACTCACACTACATTCCTGCTACAAACATAGGTGTACAGTAACTAACAGTCAGGCTCACAGAGATTTTCTTTCACAAGTGAAGTCTCAATACCCGTGTCTATACGCATAGGAGCAAACAGAGACTTGGGGTAAGTGGCTGCAATGCCACAGGAGTCTCTGCTTCTGCCAGGAGCTGCACCCACTTAGAGCAGGGCTGAGTTTCGCTCACCGTGTACAGGCCAAGAATGTTGGAAGGAAGCAACAGACTGAATGCAGAGGTTCCAAAAAGGCCAGGCCTCACAGGGCTGCATGTCTGGTGCTGGGGACACAGGGAGCAGCTCCACTCCTTCAGCCGTGAGAGGGAAGTGTTCACCCCGCAGGAGGCCTGACCGATTCTTGGTGCATGTATGCACCTATGCTCATCGCTGTGTCCCCATATACACACACATACACACACACATAGAATGAGATCACCAGTTATTCAGCACCTTGAAGATTGTCTGTGCCATGTGGAACGTTGGCAGTGGGTGGAGGAGAAGCATGTGAATATATACGTACCCCACACAAACATATTCATGGTCAGCAAGCGTGGAGGGCAGTGGGGGAGAGAAGTGGGTCGCTAGCGGCAGAGGAAGTGAAAGGATCATTAGTTGAAGGCAGAAAAAATTATTTGCCGTGAAAACAGCTTTAACAACACATCTCCGGCTGCCTGTTACAGGGACATTGATACAGACACCAGGAGTTAGCTGTGCAGACTGGAATCCATTACTCAGGGAACGTAATGGGCTGACATTACCTCATATCACTCCAGTACGGAGGATTACTTCACTAAGAAAACAGGCACCAACACGTACATACATGCACACCCCTCCTGCCCCCGTAAACATATGCATGGGGAGGCAAGCGTGCACACATTGGTACATGTGAATATGTACACCCCCTACATAAACATATGTGGACAGCAAATACACATGGGTATGTCAAACATGAGTATAAACACACCCCACATTAACATATGCATGGTCAGCAAGTGTGTCTGTGTGTGCATAAGTGACACTAACAGACCCAGGTTGTTGGCAGATGGGATTGAACCTCGGATCTCTTAAAGCTGAGTGTGGGAGCCTCTACTGCGTGAGCTAAAAACCACCTCCTTCTTAGCCACGGCTGTAGCAAACTCACCAATCTCTAGCAGCTGGTCTATGTGCCTCTAGAGGGAGACAGAGCTGCACACCAAGCAGGCATGGGCCCGGGATACCCACACACAGACCCCCTGTGTGTGTATACAAGCATCTCCAGCCAGCCACACATTTTGTCCCAGATTCTCAGATGACGTAAATAGGAGTAGTTCTGTAGACCTCCAGTTAGCTACATGTGTTTACACCAACTTGAGACTCTGGGCCATAATTACTCTGTCCTGTTTATCTGGAGGGCAGTTGATGCCCTAACAGAGGGCTCCCTGTGACTAGTTAAATATCATCATGTCTTACTGATTCTGGAACAGTCTTCCAAGAGGGGAAGTGGAGGCAAGAAACTTAAGTGGTTTTAAGATGGATCCTGCTAAGTTTATTAATGGGCTTATATGATGGGGATGCCTGCAATAGCCAGGGACTGGGCTCTATAGCCCAGGAGTTTCCTTCCAAGCCTATGTTCCTAGGACTAGTGTCTGGCTCTCTCTAGGGGAGTGAATATGTTCTCCACGCCCTTCCCTTCCTTTGGAATAGCCCCCAATGCGAGGTGAGAAGGATTCAAGTCAAGCAAGGAAATGTCTTTCTGCGTTGTATATACTTAGCAGTAAGTTAGCAGTAAGTCAGTGGATGAAAGCACACAAAGAGAAGCCAAGGCTTATCCAGATGGGTGGAGAATGGCATGGGTACAGGAAGAGGGAGACAGTTCCCAAACTCCAGTTCAAACTCTTATCCCAGAGTCTAACCCAGGGGTCTAGCTCCGAGCGCGCTCCCCATCGACTGCAGAACTCCACCAATGCGAGAGGCGGAGGTGGAGTTGACGGGGGAGTGGCAGTGGTTGATTCGCCACTTTGAGGACATTGAGGTAAATCGACCTAAGATATGTTGACATCAGCTATGCTATTCACGTAGCTGAAGTGGCATAGCTTAGATCAACCTCCCCCAATCCCAGGGTAGACCTGGCCTTAGAGACTAACACGTTTATTTGGGCATAAGCTTTTCTGGGCTAAACCCCACTTCATCAGATGCATGGAGTGGAAAATACAGGAGCAAGTATAAATACATGAAAAGACGGGAGTTGCCTTACCAAGTGTGAGATCAGTCTTATGAGACAATTCAGTTAACAGTAGGATACCAAAGGAGGAAAAATAGCTTTTGCAGTGGTAATGAGAGTGGCTCATTTCAAACAGTTGACAGGAAGGTGTGAGTAAGAGTAGGGGGAAATTAGTAGGGGGGAAATTAGGTTTAGGTTTTGTAATGACCCAACCATTCCCAGTCTTTATTCAGGCCTAATGTGATGATGTCCAGTTTACAAATTAATTCCAGTTCTGCAGTTTAATACTGGAGTCTGTTATTGAATTTTTTTGTTGAAGAATTGCCACTTTTAGGTTTGTTATTGAGTAACCAGGGAGATTGAACTGTTCTCCTACTGGTTTTGGAATGTTATCATTCCTGGTGTCAGATTTGTGTCCATTTATTCTTTTGCACAGAGACTGTCCAGTTTGGCCATGTACATGGCAGAGAAGCATTGTGGGCACATTACGGTATATATCACATTGGTAGATGTGCAGGTGAATGAACCTCTGATGGAGTGGCTGATGTGGTTAGGTCCTATGATGGTGTCCCTTGAAAAGAGTTGTGGACAGATTTGGCACTGGGGTTTGTTGCAGGGTTTGGTTCCTGTTAGTGTTTTTGGTGTGTTAGTGGTTAGTGTTTTTGTTGTGTGGTGTGTAGTTGCTGGTGAGTATTTGGTTTAGGTTGGGGAGCTGTCTGTAAGCGAGGATTGGACTGTTTCCCAAGATCTGTGAGAGTGAGGGATCGTCCTTCAGGATCGGCTGTAGATCCTTGATGATGCGCTGGAGTGGTTTTAGTTGAGGGCTGTAGGAGACAGCTAGTGGCGTTCTGTTGCTTTCTTTCTTGGGCCTGTTCTGTAGTAGGTGACTTCTGGGTACCCTTCTGCCTCTGTCAAGCTGTTTTTTCACTTTCCAGATGAAATGACTGTGTTAGCTCAGTACGGCTCAGCCCATGGAAGTCCTCAGTTGCCACATTACTTACTGTGGGCTGAAGGAAAGCTGGAGGTGAATAGCTGATGCAGTGTTTCAGAGGGAGAAGGGGAGGCTGGTAAGCAGGAGAGGGAGGTCATGTGTGCTGCACTGGGGGAACACAGGACACCCCTCTTACTCCTGACCATGAGGAAGCAAATGTGATTTCTGATGGGTTTTTTATTTGCCCTGAATCAGATAATTAATGGTGTCTATCATAAACAAGAATGAAGTCGGTGGAGCTACACCAGGTTCTACTGGCTGCAGTTCCAGCCTCGCTGTGCAGTTCAGCTGTGTGTAAGTAAAAGGAGACTCCGGCCCGCAGGCTGCATGTTCCTTCTGTTTATTGCCTGTTACCATAATATTTGTGTGCAGCGAGAAAACATCTTCATTCTCATCTTGCTCCTCCTCCTGGATGATCCCTTCCTTAATCAAGCTTTTGTGACATTTATCTGGCCACTAACACACGCCCAGACTGCAGGGGAGCCTCTCAAAGGAATCTCCAGGGGTAAGAGTCTGACCTCCCACACCAGCGTTGAACAGTCCCTTCTCCATCCATGGGCCCATGGTAGTCAAGGAGCCTGATTCTCCAGTGCCCTGCATCTTGGACAGCCACTTACATCAGTGTACAGTGAGTGCCCAGATGACATAAATGAGAATAGTCATATTTTACACCTATTTTCAAGGGTGTAAATGGTCATTGTTATTTCTTGGATTGACACAATCCCCAGAGGCTCTGACCAAGATCAGGGCTCCGTTGTGCTGGATGCCATACAAAGAGCTTACAGTGTACATACACGTCTTTCTCTCTCACATCAAACACAAGCTGGATATATCCCCTTTCAGGGACTTCCCAGTCAGTCCCCACTCTACCTCTCATCTCTCACTTGCTGTCGAGATGTTGATACTCACCTGTGATCAGTTCACTACACCCGCCCCCACTGCCTACTTGTTACATTTTCAAACAAGCAACTTTGTGCTTTCTCCCACGCTGCCCCCACACTGTTGGGTAGCGCTCCCCATAAACATTGGCAAAGCTGCCTCATTATCTTCCTTCAAATCCTTCCTTCACTTTTCTTTGCTGAGAGGCCTACAAAAAACTTGACAACAGTTTGGCTGTCGGTGTGCAGACATCACTGTCTATCATGCTGACCAGTATTGTCTCATTGTTCACTGGTACTGCCCCACTGATCTGTCTGTTGTCTCCTGTCTGGTACTTAGCTTGTAAGATTGTTGGGGCAGGGTCTGTCTTTTGGGGGTGTGTTTGTACAGCACCTAGCAATGGGATCCTGGCCATAGAGTCATGGAGTTTAAGGCCAGAAGGGATAACCAGATCATCTAATCTGGCTAGGGTGCCCAGACAGTGAGTGTGAAAAATCAGGACAGGGGTGGTGGGTAATAGGAGCCTACATAAGAAAAAGATCCAAAAATCAGGACTGTCCCTATAAAATCGGGACATCTGGTCACTCTATTTCTGGCCTCTAGGGTTACCACCTGGCCGGTATTTGATATGGCTGGATTTTTTGCTGGATTTTCCAGAAAAATAATTTAATCTGCTGTTTTTTTAAAATGTGTATCTAAAGATTTGTATTATTATCTCAATACACTGTGATATCTAATTTAAAAATTTCTGTGTCCAGCTAAAGATGCTGCAGTGTTCCCACTTCTGCAGTTTAAGCAATAACAGATCAAAACTGTTGAAAATACAGCAACTGTCTTCCCACCAGCACACTGCACGTGTGTGAGAAAGTGGGTTTGAGTCACATGAGGGTGAGGAGACGTGCAATGTTATCACTATTATCTATATGTGTTATCTCTCTAATACTATATGTGGCTGTTGAAGCGGGATGAGTTGCAGAATTGCCTTGTAGTTGTCTTTGCAGTGGGCTTGCCTTGTTGGGGGGTGGGGAGTGGCAGGTTTTTTGCATTTCAAAGGTGGTGACCCTACTGACCTCCTGTATATCACAGATGATCAACACCACCCCAGCTAAACCCAACAACCAAAATTATACTAAAGTATTACAGCCCACCGGAGACCAGACTCCGGTGTGCCACGGTCAGAGAATAGGAGGGACCAAGGTGCCCCAAGGCCATCATAATGTCAGGGAAATTATTAAATGAGAGAGAACTAGATAATCCTGGCAAATGACCTGCACCCATACACTGCAGGGGAAGGCAAAAAACAACCCAGATCACTGCCAATCTGACCGGAGGAAAAATTCCTTCCCAACTCCACGTGTGGCAATCAGTTAGACCCTGAGCATGTGAGCAAATACCAGCCAACCAAGCACCTGAGAATGACAATGCTCAGACCTATGGCCCACCCTGCCCAATGTCCCATCTCCAGCCATGGCCATCCCTGAAGCTTCAGAGAAACAAGATAAAACAAATCGCAGAATATATTGAGGGGAGAAAAAAGATCCCTTCCTGACCCTTACAGGTAGCCAGTTCAAACCCTGAAGCATGATCCTGAAGAACATAAGACATAAATGGGAATTGATCCCTAGGGCTGCTGAGCCCTGTCCCCACCATCACAAGCAACCCTGGTCCATGACTTGGGCGCCTAGGATCTACATAATTCAAACAATTAATAATAATAAAGGGGAAACAGAAGCATGGAGAGATGAAATGACTTGCCCAAGATCACTCAGCAGGTCAAACACCTGACAAAGAAAAAGAAGTGTTTTTAGGGAGCAGAACTCTATCAATCCCTCTGAAAGACACCAGACGTGTTAAAAGAAGCATGACAGCAACACCTAGTGACAGTCCAAAGCAAATGCACATTTGCCTTTGAGTTGTACAAAATTTTGGCTCTGAAACACTAGACCACAGGAAACTTAATCTTGTCCTGAGTTTTCTCATGAGCACCATCGAATGAACTGTGGCCAAGTTTAAAGCCAAACAGCCTCTGTTGTGGGTTTGCATCAGAATCACTTAAGTGGTGGTGTAGGGTGATAGTAGAAAAGGCAGTTGAAAAACTTTTCTGTTTTACTTAGTTTTTGTACATCGTGGAGTTCACTTGAGACCAGTGCTCAAACTGAAACTCAGGAGGATGTGAAGGGCTGTGAATGGGAAAAAAAAAAACATCTGTAAGGGATTGAGGGATTGGACCAGAACTTGTGGTCTGGGTTCTGTCCTGCTCTGTGACCTTGGGCATACTACATCATCTCTCTGTGCCTCAATTTCACCTGACGATACTTCCCTTGTCTGCAAAATCCTTTCGAGATCAGTGGGTGAAAACTGCTATAAAAGACTCACTTTCATTATTTAAGGACCTCTGAAAAGTCAAAGCTCTCAGTTCAATGCTGCTCTGCTCCTAAGTAAGGCAGGGACATTATTCCCTGGCAAGGCTGGTCCCAACCATTGGGATGCCAGGGCCCCGCTGGGCAGGTTGCTGCACAGATGAGTAATGAAGAAGACAGTCCCTGCCCCAGGAAGCTCCCAGTGCACACTCTGGGCAGGGCATCCCCTATCTCCTTGCACGGCGCCTTGGCTGCCTGTCTCCCAAGGACGTGGGCAGGCAGAGCCACTGACAGTACTGACTGACGGAGACATGAGGCAAGGAGACCAAAGTCCTTCCTGTGACCGCACAGGGCTCTTGGCTCCAGCACCCACCAGAGCTGTTAGCAGTGAGCTCATCTCTGTCTTATAGCTCATCGAGAGTGTCTGGGAGGCTCTCGGCAGTGCAGCTATCGACCTCCTCCACTTAGACTCGCTCCCTCAGGGCTTCAATTTCAGGAAATCTCTGTCTCTCCTCCTCCCCCATCCTCCAGCAGTATTCTCTCAGGGAGACCTTGGGACTAGCACTTAAAGGGCAGTAGCTGGAAGTGCTGTGAAGAGGTGGGGTTGTGTCTGGCAATTATTGCCTGTTTAGTTTGCCTGGAGGTGTGTTCTGCCACGAAGGGAGTGTCAGAGAGAAGCACATTTTCCCTTTAGGCTGGGTCAAGCACTTCCCCCAGTTCAATCTTTGTTCTTCAGGTGTTTCCAGGAGTCGTCATGCATGGGAAGTGAAGAACCCCAGATGATGTCACTTCCTGCCTTATATAGCTTTTGAATATGACAGGAACACTTTGTTCTAAAGCTTGGTTCCCAAACCAGTCTGTGGGAAAAATACTGACATCCCAAGATGGAGTCCAGCATCATGTGGCCTGGTCACATGTCCTTGTGGAGTCATAGCAGCCATCACTCATAAGCTATTTGTAATGTTCTCAGGAAGGCTCACCAGGTGGGAGATAAGCTAAGGCCTATTGTTTTCCCTAAATGACTCATTCCCAACCGGCTATCTAGACTGAAAGTATCTTGTCTAGTGGGTGTTACCCAGGTGTAATTAGATTTGAAATACAGATACATAGTCAATATTCATAACTTCAGATACAAAAATGATACATGCATACAAATAGGATAATCATATTCAGCAAATCATAACTTTTCCAATGATACCTCTGTGACATTATCTGATTAAAATATGATCATATAGCTCTGGGGTCTCAAACTCAATTTGCCTTAGGGCCAGTGCCAGTCCTCAAATCCTCCCAGCGGGCCAACAATGTCACTGAAGATGGTGTTCAGAAAAGAACATGTTTATATTGTATTTTTTATTTTGAATTTCTTAGAAACAATAAAGCTGTTATACAACTTTATACAACTCTTCACCTGCCAGAGAGTTTTTAGTGTTTGCCAGACACCTGGCAACGTTTCAGTTCTCACAGTTTGTTGATGTTTGGCCTCCGTGACCAAGCAGTTGACACCTTCAGGATTGCAGCAAGGTGTGTACCAGATAGATGTGTTCGGTATTTTGACTTGTTTATAGTCATTGTGGAAAAATGTGATGTTGCCTCCATGGCTGACTCTGGATGGCAATTAATAATGATACCTCTGTCCCTCTCTCACAGATAATGGGAGCTATGGGGGATGGCGCCTACAGTGGACATTGCCGCAGTGTATCTGCCTGCATCTCTCCTCCCATCTCTCCTCTGTGGGCGCAGTGGGGAGGTTCTCAGGCAGCAGATGGCCTGCGGGCCGGGAGTTTGAGACTCCTGATATAGATCATTGCTGAAACCACTGTTATATATTTGCAACACATCTTGTACAAAATGTGGCATATAAGATGTCTATGGACAGGTTATGATTTGCTAGATATGATTATGCTATTCGTATGCGTGTATCTCTCATTTTTGTATTTGAAGTTATGAGTATTGGCTCTATACCTGCATTTCAAATGTTTGCTCCTGGGGTAATGCCCGCAAGATATCTAGCCTGTACATCTTGGAGGGACTATTCAAATTAAGTGACTCATCAAACAACACTTAACTGACAATGGACCATGGGAGATGCCCATCTACACAGAATGGACTGTCCTGGAAACGTGCTGAGTGAGGTATATGTAATGGCTTCTACTGCGTCCAAACGGAATCATGCATGGACATGTGACTTGCCCATGTGACTCCAAACACTATCTGGTCACCTGTGATTTTCCACTAGCTGTGCCACTGGGCTTTGTTTGACACAAACCGTTTCCCTCTACATGGCAGAAGCTATAAAAGGCCCTGGAAACACCTCCATGTTGCCTCTTTCCTGTTCAAACCTCTGGACTACGGGCTTATACTAATGGGAGCATTCCAACCAAGGGCCTGAGATCCTTCCAATGATTTGGAAGCAACCAGAGACTTGACTTTAAGCCAGCAGTTTATTCCATCACTGCTACAAGCCTGAACCAAGAACTTTGAAATGACTGTATGTATTTGATTCCTTTAACCAATTTTAACTCTCACCTTTCTTTCTTTTTATAAATAAACCTTTAGATTTTAGATACTAAAGGATTGGCATCAGTGTGATTTTGGGGATAAGATCTGAGTCCTATACTGACCTGAGTGTGTGGCTGGTCCTTTGGGACCAGGAAAACCTTTTATTTGATGAGACTGGTTGTAAAAAACCACTCGACTTTAAATCCAGTGTTTTTGGGGGGTGATACATGGAATACCTAAGGAAACTGCTTTTATGACTTCTTGTTAGCCAGTGTAGTGAGACAGAAGTTTACTTTTGTTGCTGGTTTGGTATATCTTATGCCAGTTTTGGGGTGTAGCTGCCTTATTCCTCAGCAGTTTTTCCTGAATTTGGTCTTCTCAGTTGTGACCCACAAAGGCATGGTTACAACCTCAGATGACTTGTCTTGTACAAAATGCATCATAATTATGCCATAAATCTCTCATCATAATATCACTGTGAAGAATATGGGGTTCAGTTTCAGAAGGACCTGTTATGGTAGGTGTGGTATAAAGACATAAGAAGACTGCCCAAAACTTGAAGAGCTTGTCCTCTAATAGACAAAAGTTTGGAGAGAGGAAGTGTTCATATCTCCATATTACAGATGGGGAACTGCGGCAGCAAGTGACTACCCCAAGATCACACAAGAAACATGTGGGAATAGCTCGGAATTGAACAGCCGAGTCCCAGTCTAATGTCTTAACTACAGGTCCTCTCCTCCTCTCATGATGGAGTTTACTTCCTCATACTTTTACCACGTTGGGGAAGTAAGTCAATTGTATCTCCAGTGAGTCCTTAGCTTTGGGCTTCTTACCTTTGTTTTATACAATGATTTGTTGCCTGGCCCTGCACACAAGCCCTCGAAGACTTTCTGTGCTTGGGCAGACTTTATAAATGAATAACTAGAGGCTGCAGATATTAGCACAAATACTTGCTGCCAACAACTGACAGGTCAAATCTTCCCCTGCATCTACCAGCTCCACACAGGAAATAAATAAGCTCCTGATAGCAGCTAAACTAAGTAGCACTCAGAACAAATGCACGGCATTCTAAACTGCCGCTGGGAAACCACGAGAAGGAGTGAATTCCAGGATATTAAAATTGTTTCCTTTTGTCATACATAGACACAAATGTTTAGTGGTGCTATTGTTAACACAGTCATTATTTCCCCTTAAGTGGGGACATGTTAAAACTGTGAGCTCTTTGGAGCAGAGAGCTTTTTTTGCTATGCATGTGTACAGCACCTAACACAATGGGGACCTGATCCCTGATTGGGGCCTCTGAGCAAAACCACAATACACATGATAATCCCATAACTACCTACTGCAGGGTTTCTTGTATCTTCCTCTGAAGCAGCTGGTAATGGTCACTGTTGGAGACAGGGCACTGGCCTAGAGGGACTACTGCTCTGATCCAGACTAGGGTGATTCCTATCCTTCCATATCCCAATCTTGAGAAAACTCCCAATGCTTGTTTTCAGCTAGAAGAATATCCTAGCCAGCTCTTTCTAGCCCAAACTGCATTGGGTTTTGTCTGTATAATTACAATCCCACCAGACTCCTCCATTTGGTTGAATAAATTATACTGGGCAAAAGCTTTTTACCTCTGATCCCTCTTTTAGATTTAACCCAATAGCACGGTAAGGTATGATGATCACTTTTAGACTAACCCTTCACAGTTATGCCTCATAGCTATGAATTATCAAAGAAGGAGAATACAAAGAGGCAGGTTGCTAACACTCAGAACTACAGAGGGTAAACACAGTAAAACATGTAAAGGGAGAGGAGTAGAAATATTCTGTGAATATTCTAGAGAATAAAACACATATTGGTCATTGCCTGAAACTAAGTCACACGAGAGGATAGACCACCCAGACTGCCAATTCCGCCCCTCCAGCTGCTCCAAAAGGCCAGCTGCAGTGCGTCTATACTGAGGGCCTGATGATTATCCTTCTAACCAGGTGAGGGTGATCATGTGCCCCTAAAAATAATGAGTGTCTCTGTTGATTTGAAAAACAAACAGGATTTTGCAGCATGCGCTCCTGCAGGCTTTGACTAGGCAGCCTGAAAGAGCCATTGGCCAGTTGACTGGTGAAACTGACCGCAGCGGGCTAGCTGAAGTCAGGAGAATCTGGCCCCCGGTAGGTACCCCTGGCTGATACCTGGCTGGACATGTTGGGTGCATGCTGCTCTTTCTCCCCCTTGAGTAGGGTCCTGATCAGCCCATTTTTTGAGGGTTGTTCACCTAGTTGGATTTACAATGCCTGTTTTCCTCCCCTCCTGACTCCTGATTTCTGTAAACCTGCTTCAGAGAAGCCCCTAGCTCTGCTTGGCTGCAGCAGGAGAGAACTAAGACCCCTTCTTTGCCTTCCCCAAGTTGCCAAAATCCTCCCACAGGCACCTTCCTGACTTCCCACCATAACTCTCCACCATGCAGTCACTCCTACATCACACACCCCGCCTCGTTTAACCCCGGGATAAAACAATGAACTGGCTGAAAATATTATTCAAAACATCTCTTATTCTCACCCTACCTCCCGCTAACCTTAGGAGAAAAATCTTGGTTTTCAATTTGCAGTTGCTGTTTTTCGTATGACCATCAGATGGTGCTATTGAGTGTTCTTTGGTGCACAAGTTTTTTCCCTGGCTGTAAAGATGATAAAATCCCATCACAGCCTCCCAATATAGTACTTACTGATGCAATAAATTGATCCATCATAACCTTCTTCTTGACTAGACTTACATTTTGGATTTCAGAGTCTATTTTATTGTCCAGGATGTAAGTAAAAAATATAGCACCTCACTCTTGTAATGATTATTGTTTTGTCTCTGATATTTAAAAAAGGATTTGTAAAGCTGTTAAAACTTCCTAAATATTTATATATCAATATAAGAGGGACAGAGAACTGGCAAGGGGGAGGGGAGAAGGAGACAGAGAGGGAGACAGAGAGAAAACTGAGTTTAGCCAGTGATGAAAATGGCTGCTGGGCTGGATGAGTTCCAAGCCCAGTGGAAGCCTGCTTCAATTTCACAGCATAATCTTTTGTGTGCCTTAAAATAACCTCTCTTCTCAATGCGCCATGGTCTCCCAGAAGCCCAAACTGCAACCTGTGCCTCTCTCCCGCACTTGGTGCTGAGTTGTCATCTGAGGGCTATTTTGAGAACAGTGCTGGTGGTGTCACATGCATTGCAGGCAGGCCATTGACTTCCATTCTATGGGCAAGGAGGCTGAGAGAATTAAAGGGAATGCTGTGTAGAGTCAAACCCAGCCTTAGTTATGAAGGTGTCAGGGGTTGGACATAGGGAGAAAGAACTGTTGCAAGTTAGACCCTGTCCCCTGCCAATGAGATACTGTTTCCCTGGTCCAATCTGCAGAGATGGCACCCTCTTTATTCTCTGGGCTACTGGCTCACGTGAGATGGAGTTACAGAAGAAGCTGTCTATGCAGAGCATTTCAGACAGACTGCTGTTCTCCCAGGCTTTCTTTGCATTGGATGGGGGTGGGGCAGAGGGAATATTTTAACACTGTCATGAGAAGCCTCATTTAATCCCACTGAGTCCAGTCCTGTGAGGTGCTCTTGGAAGGTGCTGGATTCACTCAGTTCCCATTGACTTCAGTGGCAATTCAGGTGCCCAGCAACTTGCTGGATCAATCCCTTTGTTTGTCCTCTTACATATTAACTAAGTGCTGCTGACATCAGAGGAGTTGTGCATGTCAGTCAATCAAGCCCTTAGGCTAGATACTGTCCAGGGGACCATGAATCACACACTTCTCCGTGTGGCTTGGCAATCCACGTCCTCCATTTGGGCTTGCAGGTACAGGGACTGATCTTACCTGATGGGCAGCTTGCACATGCTCATACATACAAGGGCAGGACTGAGCCTATCGCGACACCAACTTGCACCGTGCACTCATCAGAACCCAGAAGTGTGGTCGGTATGGAAAGAGCTGGGGAAAGGTGATGTGTAAGGAACACCACATGCTTCAGGGCATGCAGTTGGTGCATGCATCCCTCCTAGATTAGCTCTGGCATTAGGAGGTGCTGTGCTTCAGAAGGTGGTACTGGTGGTTCAGTAAAGGGTGTTTTCTCTCTGGCTTAGCACTGTTCCAGTCCCCAGGGCATGGCTTAATGGGGTGCTATGCTGTAGGTTGTGGTGCTGGCGTCAATACAGGGAAGTTAGTCTGCGGGTCACCAGACTTTCAACTTTGTAAGAGGGCTAAATTTGATATCTTCCATTGAAGTTGATCCAGTAAAAGATATTACCTCACCTACCTTATCTCTTTAACTTTACAAGAGACGTGTCAAGAATCTGAAGTTACTTATGGGGTTTTGCAGTGGCAATTACCGGAAGGAAATATCCGAATGCCCTTCTTGCCTTTGCAAAAGTTCCCAAGGCTCAGTTTGGCTAAAAACACTCAGGACCTTGAAAAAGAGGATAAAACGTTCTTTAGCTGCTCCTTCTGCTGCCTGGTATATCTCCTATGTCGAGGCCCAGGGGAGTTTGTGTCAGGTGGGAGATGGATGTTGCAGTAATGAAACAATGCAAACAATTCCTGGGAAAAATCCAGTGTCTCCATTTTCCTCTAAAACTAAGAGGTTCTGCTCCATTTCACTTGATGGGGTGGAAATCTAGTCCTTAATTTAAAGTTACAGACTCTGTTTCTTACCATATGCCCTTCCTCTTTCCCTGATAGATGCTGTGACAGGTTAAATAACACATTATAGTTGATAAGTAAGCAGAGACAATCACAGTGAGTTAAATTGTATCACAGAAGCTGTAGCTTGGGGAGTACAGCAGTGGGGAGCAAATCCAAATCTGGGGTGGGGAGCAAGTATTCCCTTTGAATGCTATCCCTGGGGTATGAAAGTCCTTGGGTTGTAGCTTGCAGCATGTGGTATTTCTGGGAAGACACATAAGGGCAAGTTATTGAGCACCTCCGAGGGGTGCTGAGTGGTCCCTTTGATTCCCTCTGAAATCAGTGGCAGCTGGTGGACTTTAACATCATGCAGATTCAAGATCTAGAACAAATTTCCCATTTGCTGGCTGTATGTATTTCAGTGCTGGACATGAGGAGCAAGATAAAAGGACTGTCTACACTTAAAACGCTACAGTGGCCCAGCTGCACTGCTGTAGGGCTTCATGTAGACACTACCTATGCCTATGGGAGGAATTCGCACAGGTAATCTAGCTCCACAAGAGGAAGTAGCTTGGTTGCCAGAAGAATTCTTCTGTTGACCTAGTGCTATCTACATGGGGACTTAGACTGGTTTAACTGTGCCGCTTGGGTGTGGATTTTTCACATCCCTGACCAACATAGTTAAACCAACCTAATTTTCTAGTGAAGACAAGGCCTAAGAAGTTGGATCCTAAACATGAGCCTTGTCTTTAGGGCCAAGGAATCCACTCTGGTTCCAGACTTACCTGACTTTGCAAGTGCTTTGACTGGTAAAATCTGACTGAAACCCATCACACCTCTGGCCATTGCACTGCGCTGGCCCATCACATTGAGACTTGGCTTTGGAGAGGACTTCTTTCTCTCTCAGACCCCAGACCATTCTTGGATGAGAAGGAGGATGTCAGATATTCTTCAGGCTATGATGTTGAGGAGACTCATTACTAGGACTGGGTAAAGAGGTTGGTGAAAGATCACTCAGATGAGTCAGTGCTGGGCAGACTAAATCTGAGTCTGAGTTTGGATGGAGCCTATCTGGCCATCACACAGGGACATGTTGCCACCCATCTGCACTTATACTAATTCTACAGGGCTCTACAGTACAAGTACAAGCAGTTCTAAGCCAAAACTGACCTCAGTGATGGGAATCAAAATGCACTCAGGTTTGTAGCAAACTCCCAAACCTGAAACCAAATGTCATTTACCTACTATTCACTTGATCGCTCTCTCTTCTTAAAAAAAAATAATTTAGTTTTCTTGTAGGAGGACACCAATTTCCAGGTGTAAGTCGTGCATAAATAATTATAATACTGGGCACTCCTAGATCTGTGAATCTGAAAGCACTTTACAAACACCCTCACAACACTTCTGCGAGATAGGGAAATATTACCTCAGTAATATTATCTCAGTTTACAGATGAGGAAAATGAAGCAAAGAGAGGTTATTACTCAACCAGTGGTTGATATAGAAATAGAACCCACAAGTCTTATGACCAGTCCCCTGCTTTAATCACTAGTAATAAGTTCTTTTACAAAAGAAGAAATATCGATTTACTCTTTTTCTTTTTTTGACTGGAAGACTGGGGACAGTTTTCCCCAGAGATTTACTTTAAGATATTGCTGTTTTTGAATGTAGTATGAGCCTGACTTTCAGAAGGTGTGAGCACCTACAAATCCTGCAGAAGTCAGTGGGAGTTATGGATGCTCAGCATCACTGAAAATCAGACCCATTGGGCCAGATTTTCAGGTGTTCAGCACCCACCTCTGGGACCAGATTTTCAAAAGACCCAGCTCCCATTTAGACATCTAAAAAAGAGCCAGTTTTTTAAAAAAGGCCAGTACCCAGCATGCTGAGCTCTTTAGAAAATTTGGCCCTAATCTAGGTTTATTGTATAACTAAAGTATTCTTACTATCATGGGCAGCAATCAATGTTTACAACCAGTCATGATAGTTATTTATAAAAAATCAAATGTTCCACCTAGAAAAAGATATTGTTATTAATCTCCAGCATGAATAACAATCACATTTTGAGTTGCAGACAGTCCCACGTTGCAAGCAACATGCACTGGCCTTTTTCGAATGGCTATGCAGGAATTTTAATCGTAACATGAATAATGCACACAAACAAAGACGTTTTGTCCTAGGGAAGGAGTATGTAGATGGTGCTGGTTTAAAGAGCCACTGCCACATTCAAGAAAACTGCAAAATATCCTCTTTGACCCCAAAACTATCAAATCGTTATGTACTTCTACTAAATATTTATTTTCTTCCTTTACTGAATATCAAAATCTGAGGCTCAGAACCTCAGATGATATAAATTAGTGTAGCTCTATTGGTTACCATGGAACTATGCTGATTTTCACCAGTTTAGGGTGTGGCTCTGACTGTTTAGCTAGTGGTAGTGACATGAAATTAAGAAAGGGAAAATCAGGATCTAAGGGGGAAAAAAAACAACTTCCTGATAGTGAGATCCATTAGGCAGTAGGAGGACCTTGGTTTGCCCTCCACCATCTGACTTTTAATAGATCAATATGCTTCACCACCTGTCTTTGCAGGATATAATATATCATCACATGTACTGGCCTCTATGCAGACGGAACTTTCTCCCTCTAGCCTCCCCTTCCACCAAGAATTTTTCTGAAATTATACTCCTGAGCAGTCTCCAAATCCCAAGACACATGCCTGGGGTTAAGGAACTCTGCCTCTCACAAGGCCCAAACTCTTGATTCCTTTCCACAGCCTTTGAATAGGCAGGAATTTACCCCAGAGATAATGCACACTCAGGTACAATATTAATCCCGTTATCTGGGCAGGGATCTCCCCAAATCAATTAGGTGTTGTATGGGTAGTGCTGGTCCGTTGACACTGCTGACCTGCACGTGTAGTGGAGGCACTGCAGAGGAGAACTCCTCGCTGAGACACCGTTCACATGCTGCTGCTTCTTCAGCCGCTGCCAGGAACATTGGGAGCACTGGAAAGGCCTCAGCCAGGCAAAGTGTGTCACATTCACTGCCTCACCCTGGTAAATCCTCCCTTCACTAATCCAGGAGATTGGGGAGGGAGGAGTCTCCATAGGAACAGTGCTCCCTCAAACAAGGAAGGGGAGCTCTCACTCTGCTTTTAGCTCCCCCTTACTCTAATCGTTGTCCCCAAATACCATCCCTAGCCATTTGGGGAAAGAAGTGGAAATACCTGAACCTAATTAAGCTGTATCTTTTTCTCAGAATGACTCAACTTCTAGAGAATCTGGCATGCTTTCTCTGCCTCCACACATTGAGTTATCAGATACGGGGCAGTTTGGGCACGCTCTGAATACAGGGAGGGGCAGGCCTATCTTCCCTGATGTAATGAACAAATAAAGGGGCAAAGTTCAATTCCGCTCGTTAGTAGCCTGCAAAGCAAAATCAATGTTTGTTCACCTGTGGTTGCCCTCACTGTGGCATGAAAAGTACAGTCATGCTGATAAAATACAGAGCAATGAAATAAAAGCAGTGAGCGGGCACAGCCTCATAAAACCTACCACCTTGATTAATACATCTTGGCAATTTATCCTTTATGACACCCTTCTATAAAAGCCATTACAAAGATCAGGTGAGAGTTCTATATGAGAAACATCTGTTCTTTTATCAACCTCCTGTTTGCACAAATCTGTTCTGTGAGAAGCACAAGGGAGGAAAGCAGGAAACATTGTTATTCACACTTGCTGTTTGAGTCCAAGGTAATTCTGACCATGCTGAGCTGTATTCAGTGGGCTGATGGGCTCCTCTATTTGAGGACTATGGGGGATGATGTGGCCCCCTCAGCTCAAACTAAGGCAGCCTTCAGGGCTCTATTAACTTGTGCTTCTGCTTTACTGAGCCCAATGGGGCTTTGCACAAGTGCGAATGACCATGCCACAGGTCTGGATTGACCATGTCCCTTTACCCCTCCCTCCCCCATATCTGCTCCCTCCCTCCTCTGGCCTACTTCAGAATGTCCCTTGTGTCTAGAATTACTGCAGAGGTGATACAGAGCTAGAGAAGCAGTTCTTTATCTTGACATATTGGTCTCTCCATGCCCGTGGGAGGGCCAGGGTTTATGCTTGCACTTCAGCCCCTTTGTCTCAGCTAGCCTGGGAAAAAGGGGACCTTAGGACAATGATGAATCAATCCCCTTGTCAATAAATATGGTAGTTCATTGAATACAGTAAGAGCCAAAGAGCTTGCAGAACCAGATCCTGCAAACCCAGCATGCATGGAACACCTATTGACTGTGTGCACAGACTTGCCACTGAAGGATTTGCATAACAGGTCCTAATAGAGACCATGAGCAACAGGTCAGGTGTGTGTCAGTGCAGAGACCCCACTAGATCACACATGCCCATCTCACTATTTTCCTTCTGTTTGTCATCTTTGATTGCTACTGCCACACAAATAATAATGACCCAGAAGATCAGTGTAAGAAGCTTTCATGAAAGAAATGGGTTGGGTTTTTAAGAGGGCTTACAAATGGAAGAGGGACATAGGGATAACAACTGAGGGAACACTATGCCTTTAAAGCATCCCCTTCTCCTGGACTGCTGATACTCACCAGGTATGGGAATGCAAAACTTGGCAGAAATATTTCTGGAGTTCCTAATGCCTATGGATAGAATGAAGAAAAGAATATTGTTAGTTATTTTGGCTCCTGAGAACCTTTTAAAACACATTTAGATTTTTTTAGTGCCACATACATCAATTCTGTGATATATTGCAAGATGTGATATAAATGATTAATAAAATAGATGTTGATATTCCTGAGTTCATATTGTGCTGGTAATTTTCCTTTGCCATTTGCAATATATTTTCCTTGCTACAAACAGGCAGGAAATAGCTAATCAGCTGTGACAAACTCATTGTATTAGGAGTCATCTATGGATTAAAATGGGTGTCATATGACTAAATACCCAACTCCTGGTACAATGCACCCCACAGTGAAATTGGATAGAATTCATCCTTAATCACCCTGCCAAAAGTACTCTTAACAAAGGGAAACAAGAAAACATCATTCAAATGAGGGACATCTGTTCTCCAATGTTTGCAGATAATGACTGGATTAAGTGTCTGCATACAGCGTAATTCTTTTCCACAGATGATTTGATCTGGTATTTTACAAATTCTAAAAAAAATTCCCATCCCAGTTTCACACTAGGTATATGGGATTTCACTAGAAAGATAGGAAACTTTTCCTACTCCACACCAAGTATTTACAAATGAGAAACAGGAAAGACAGGCTTGGAGCAATACAGAAAAATGTTTTATTTGACAACATACAGCAGACACTTTGAGCTTTGGTCTTTTCTGTCTCTATCATGCTACCTAATATGGCAGTAATGTCCAGTAAGGAGGTTTATTATGGGAGTGAGGTAAAGTAAATGATCCAGGTTATGTCAATAGATTCCCAACTGACTTAAATGGAGAGTTGTACTTAAAAACTGACAGCACAATATAGTCCTTGGTGAAAAATAATTCCATCTTTTTTCCTCAGCTAAGGGAGAAATACCACCACCAAGATGATATGTATTCTTACCTTTGCAATTTATTTTTAGCATTATGATAAAACTGTGCACTTCCATTGTATTTGTCATGTGAGCATTTATTACCACTGGAGACACCCTTAATCCTCCCCTATGACTCTGTGAGTGGAGAGGATCCTGAATCTGTTTAATTGCTGCAAAAACAGTGCCCGGACCAGCCCTGGAGTGTGCAAATATCCATGAAACTAATGTCCTTCTTTCTGTATGCGGTTAGTTAAATAGTGAACAATGTTGACATTTGAATGGTGGTCATTAGGCTTCAAAATGATTACCTTCCTTAAAATGAACAAAGCAGTTACCATCCCTACAAGCTATGGTTCCAGGCTGTCTGCGGACTTGGGCAGTATCACTTCATCTGTTTTCATCTGCTTTACATTTGGAAGGTTATCTCTGCAACCAGAAGGGCTAAAGACTTCAATGTTTTAAACCAAAGATTAGATTCTGGAGCGTGAGATGCAGCTAGTAAGGAAAAGTACTAGCTTGAACAACCATGAGTCAACCACGTCAAACCTGGTGTCCTCCTCTGCAACTCTGTGGGGATCTCTAATGCTGATCCAGGGAAATTAATTGGTTAGTGGATGGACACACCATGAGTTAAGGGTTTGGAGAGAGGAAACGTAGCCCTCAAAATGAATAATTTAGAGTAAGGTTTGAGAATTCTGTCTAGGGTGCCAGAACATCTAAATACCTTTAAACGTTTGGGCAGAATGACTTGCCCAATGTCGCACAGGCAAATTGGTTGGGAGAGCAAGGAATTGAACTCAGATATCCTGAGTCCCAGACACGTGCTTTAATCACAAACCTTTCTTTTTATACACTCTTATACCATAAAGGGGCTAATTAATAAGTCTTCAGTAAGAGCAGGTTAGACAAACACCTGTCAGGGATGGTGCAAATAATATTTAGTCCTGCCTTGACTCCCCTTCAGTCCTATAATTCTATGTCCCTGTTTGTAATAAAATGTATGATGGGGCAGATGTGCTGGTAGGTGACTAGTATTTATTTATTAGTCCAGTCGCCTAACATGGGTCAGGATTACTATAGTTTAATACTCCCATCACATGGCAAAGGTCAGTATCTACCGACTTGAAAGGTTACTGTCACACCTGTGCTATAGATAACTATTATTATATTCTTTGTACTTGTGGAAAGTGACCTGCGGCACAGAGGAGCTATATAACTCAGCTAAGATCATACACTGAGTCAATGGCAAAACCAAGAATAGAATATAGCAGTTCTAGATTAGTGGGTTTTCCTCTGCAGCTTCGAAAATCAGGCCTTAGGTGTCCCAAATTTGGCATCCAACAGTCAATGGATACTATTGGAAATGTGAGCCGTAGTGACCTGTTTAGGGTCACATAAAAAGTCGGGGCAGTGCTGGGAATAGAACTCCTAGTGGTACCTTGGAGTCCTTTGTTAAAATTCTGATGCCATTCTGCAGGGATGGTTTGGATGCTTTTCCTAGCTCAGTCATTCTTAGACTGGCTACTGCTAATTTACTATTGCCAGAGATTATTTATTGCTGGAGTTTGCAGAAATTCTTCTGGAGAGAAATTTTGTGGCCTCTGGAATTGATCAGCATGCACTAAATGACAATGGTTTAAACAAACAAACAAACAAACCCCACAAGCCTTTCCCTATGACGTCTTTGCCTCCAAATCTTCACAATTTTTGCAGTTGAGCATTATTCAGGGCCTATTAATGCAGGCCTTGATCACACAAGCTCTTATGCCCAAGACTAAATATAAGCATGTGTGTAAATATTGGACCATCATCAATATATTTTTTCAGAAACCAAGTATAAATATTTAGAGCAAACACTTTTCTTTTTTGGTTATAGGAAATGTGGAAAACAAATGAATAGATTCATCAGTCCCTCAACTGCATTTTCTTTGTGAGCACATGTAACCCCGGCCCTTGGGATGTCTCACATATCCCATGCAGTGGTTCTCAACCAGCGTTATGTGTACCCCTGGCGTACACAGAGTTCTTCCAAGGGGCACTATCAACTAATCTAGCTTTTTGCCTACTTTTACAACAAGCTACATACAAAGAACTAGCAAAGTCAGTATAAACTAAAATTACAGACAATGACTTGTTTATATTGTGCTATATATTAAACTGAAATGTATGTACAATATTTATATTCCCATGAGTTGTTTTCTAAATTATATGGTAAAAATGAGAAAGTCAGCAATTACTGAGTAATAGTGTACTTTTGATTTTTATATCTGACTTTTGTAAGTAGTTTTTAAGCGAGGTGAAACTTAGGGTACATAAGACAAATCAGACTCCTGAACTCCTCAAAGTTCGGGTCGCAACCCAGTACTGGGTTGCCTTGCTCAGCAGCCAGGGATCCTGGTGGCTGGCCAGTAAAAACTTGTAGTTCCTTCCTGTTCTGACCCCGTGCTGCGCCCCAGAAATGGCCAGTAGCAGGTCTGGCTCGCAGGCAGTGGGGCCACGGAGTTCCATGTGTTGCCACCGCCTCGAACACTAGCTCCACACTCCCATTGGCCAGAAACCGGCCAGTGTGAGCTAGGGGGGTGGGGCGGTACCTGTGGGCTTGCATGCCACTGCCTAGGAACCAGGCCTGTTGGCCACTTCCGGGGTGCAGGTGGGAAGCCTGCCTTTGCACTCCGGCTGCACCGCATAGGAGCCCTCAGAGGTAAGCCCGTGCCCCAATCCGCTGCTCCAGCCCTGAGCCCCTCCCAACTCCTCATCCCCAGCCCCACCCCAGAGCCCTGCAATCCCAGCCCAGAGCCCTGACCACTTCCGACACCCCAACCCATTGCCCCAGCCCTGAGCTCCCCCCAAATATGGAGCCCCCCAAACCCAGAGCCCCTCCTGAACCCCAAATTCATCATCGCCAACCCCACCCTGGAGCCTGCACTCCCTCCTGCACCCTGAACCCCTCATTCCTGGTCCTACCCTGCAGCCCTCACCCTGCACCTAATCCTCTGTCCCAGCTCTGAGCCCCCCGCCCCATGCCCCAGACCACTCATCCTCAGATCCATTGGATCCTGGGCATCAACTATTTTCTTGAACTGGGTCGCCAGAAAAAAAAATTGAAAACCGCTGCTCTATAGGAAGTGCACGTAGTCTCTTCTTAGGGGGCAAGACCCCCCCATCCCCTCACTAACCAGAGCTCAGAGGAGTCCTAGCTCCCAGCACTGGGTTTGAGCAGCTAGGCCACAGTGCCTTCTCCTAACAATAGCTAACTATCACTGTAATGACAAAGAGACCTGTGGCACCTTAAAGACTAACTAAAATTTTAGAGCATAAGCTTTCGTGGGTTAATACCCACTTCGTCGGACGCATGCAGTGGAAGTATCCAGGGGCAGGTATAAATAGGTAGGCAAGAACCAGGTGGGAGATAACAAGGTTAGTCCAATCAGGCTGAACCAGCTTGTTATCTCTAATCAGGGAGGGTGAGGTGTTCCTCTAGCAGCTGAACTGGAGGTGTGAATAGCGAGAGAAGAGAAGCTGCTTTTGTAGTTAGCTAGCCATTCAAAATCTCTATTCAGTCCCAAATTGATTGTGTCAAATTTGCAAATGAATTGCAGTTCTGCAGTCTCTCTTTGCAGTCTGGACTTGAAGTTTTTTTGCTGCAAAATGCTGACCTTTAAATCTTCTATGGTGTGTCCGGTGAGGTTGAAGTGCTCTCCTACAGGTTTTTGAATATTGCCATTCCTGATATCTGATTTGTGTCCATTTATCCTTTTTTGTAGGGACTGTCCAGTTTGGCCGATGTGCATAGCAGAGGGACATTGCTGGCACATAATGGCGTATATTACATTGGTAGATGTGCAGGTGAATGAACCAGTGATGGTGTGGCTGATCTGGTTTGGTCCTGTGATGGTGTTGCTGGTGTAGATGTGTGGGCAGAGTTGGCATCGAGGTTTGTTGCATGGATTGGTTCCTGAGTTAGAGTTATTATGGCGCGGTGTGCTGTTGCTGGTGAGAATATGCTTGAGGTTGGCAGGTTGTTTGTAGGCCAGGACTGGCCTGCCTCCCAAGGCCTGTGAAAGTGAGGGATTGTTGTCCAGGATGGGTTGTAGGTCACTGATGATGCGTTGGAGAGGCTTTAACTGAGGACTGTAGGTGATGGCCAGTGGTGTTCTGTTGTTTTCTTTCTTGGGCTTGTCTTGCAGCAGCAGGCTTCTGGGTACACTTCTGGCTCTGTTGATCTGTGTCCTTATTTCCTTGTGCGGGTATTGTAGTTTTGAGAAAGCTTGGCGGAGATCTTGTAGGTGCTGGTCTCTGTCTGAGGGGTTGGAGCAAATACGATTGTACCTCAGTGCTTGGCTGTAGACAATGGATCGTGTGGTGTGCCCGGCGTGGAAGCTGGTGGCATGAAGGTAGGCATAGCTGTCGGTAGGTTTTCGGTATAGGGTGGTGTTGATGTGGCCATCAATAATTTGCACCGTGGTGTCCAGGACGTGGACCTCCTGTGTAGACTGGTCCAGGCTGAGATGGATGGTGGGGTGGAAGCTGTTGAAATCATGGTGGAATTCCTCCAGAGTTTCTTTCCGATGAGTCCAGATGATGAAGATGTCATCAATGTAACGTAGATAGAGGAGGGGCGTGAGTGAACGAGATTTGAGGAAGTGTTGTTCCAGGTCAGCCATAAAGATGTTGGCATACTGTGGGGCCATGCGGGTGCCCATAGCGGTGCCACTGGTCTGGAGGTATATATTGTCACCAAATTTGAAATTTAAGGCCACAGGTCTCCTTGTCACTTCTGCAATTCCAGACTAACACGGCTACCCCTCTGATTCTTAACACTGTAATGATCATTTATCATTAAAACACCCAATAAGGGATGGTAAATAATGAAATAAATAATAATACCCAGCTCGGAGATCTACTAATCCCCTAATGGGCAGATCGGGAATAAAGTAAAGACCCATCACAGGGATGGCCCCATGCAATTATTAAACAGGTGGAAGCCAATGGAATAAGAGTTATTCAGCATCCCGAATCGGGGGTGTTTCTGGCTGCAGAAGAGACGCCCTGCCTGGTGCACTCCGCACAGCAGGGGCTCCACGTGTCCCCAGCCCGAGCACCAGCAGGCGTGGACTACATTTCCCGTGATGCCCCGGGCGGCGGGACGCTTCCGGGTTAGCAGGAGCAGGGGCGGGGCCTGTGTGTTTACTTCCGGCCTCCCTGGGAGTGTGTCTGAGGCTAAGGGCACCCGGCGCAGCCTGGCGGCAGGAGCGTGAGCCCGGCCGAGCCGCCCGCAGGGGGGAGAGGAGGAGGAGGGGCCGGGAGTCGGAGTCAGCGCCAGCCCCGCCGCCGGGGGTGGGGGACGCGGCCGGGCAGCCCCATGCGCAGCCCCAGAGGCCGGAGCGGGTGGTGAGCTCGGGCAGGACGCAGGAGCCCGCCCGCCTCCCGCCTCCCGCCCCGGCTCCTCCCCGGCCCCGCGCCCAGCGGGCGGCGCAGCAGCGGAGCAGGCGGCGGAGCAGGCGGCCTCCCGGAGAGCCATGGACTGGCTCATGGGGTGAGTGGCGCCGCGGGGGTGCAGCTGGGGGTGGGGTCGAGCTTGGGGTCGCTGACCTGGCTCTGGGGGAATCGGGGGTTGGGGGTGCAGCTGGAGGGCGCTGGCCCGAGGCTGGGTGTGAAGCGCAGGTGGCCCTAGGTGGGGAGTCCTCAGTCTCTGTCCAGTGGCGACAGGCTCTGGTGTCAGCACCACAGTGATGGGTCCCTTGCAAAGGTCTCCCCAAGTGGTCTGGCTTGGGAGGGGCGGGAGCTAGGGGCAAGGCGTTTGTGGAGAGACGGGAGGATTTCTTGCCTATCTGTCAATGCAGGTGATGCTAAGAGGGGCAAGAAATTTTCCCATGTATATGGGGTCAGGAGGTGCCTCTAAGCAGCTGGTGGCCACAGGCTGGCTCCTGAGTGGCAAGGAATAATAAACTGACATGGGGACCCTTTGGTCTAGTTTGAAGTGCACAGGGAAGAACACAGGTATTAGCAAAAAACATCCGAGTGAAAAGCCTCTTAACTTTCCCCTGAGCTATGTGGTGCTGTCTGATAGTGGTCATAAAATGTAATGTATTATAGCAGCTGTTGGTTACACCTCACAGGTGGCAGCTGGTGAACAGAGGGGAGTATACTGGAGTGGTAAGGGGCTTTATCATGCTGAGAAGCATGGGCTCTCCAGGTTGGGAAACATGAGAAACAGTGAAATAGCATGGGACTCCTCTTCTTACTAAAGGACAAGAGAAATACATGACTAATCAATTGTTTGGGGCTGAAAAGACAGTATGTGGGGTCTCCAGCTGTGGCACTGAAAGGAAGAATACTCTATTAGAATGTGCTTATAGGGTTAGGCAGTGTCAAGCTTGTAAAATGTTTGGGGTTATTTTTTGGTACCTGGTCTATTGATTGCTATGTGAAGGTTTTTTACTGGTTTATCGGGTAGGAGAGATGCAGAAAAGAACTTTCCCTGTTATGCAGATTAATCCGTATAAGAGCAACTAATTTATTTCCTTTTCTGGATATAAAAAAAGCAGGCATTGCATGTCTCAACACATTTATATCAGTGTAGTTAGACTGCTATTTCTGCAGCAGCACTTTAGCTCTGACCTAGGAGTTTGCCAAGATCTGATCTGAATAGCTTGCTGGGGAGTGCAGGAAGACACCTCAGCAGAGATTAAAACCACATCAGTGCTGTGCCAGGGGACCTGGATAACATGGGATTAATAGTACTAATTACACAGAGACAGAAGGTAGAAAGCGATTTGCTGCTGGTTTTATGTTTAAAAATCTTAGCAAAAGAGACATATGTACAGTAGAATGGAGTGACCGGATATATTATCAGTCTCCGTGAGAAAGAAATTTGATTGCTTGTTGCAAGAATTTTGCTGATGACCTGTACTTGGGTGAACTGAATAATTGCGTTGCAGAATCAGGTGGGCAGTAAGTTTATGCTTCAGTGACACTTGGTCTTAAGTCAGTTGGTTTTGTACAGTAGCTTCATCCTTAGTGTGATACTTTATCATCTGTATTGCATCCTCCAGAGTATGACTACACTAGAAAATGGGATCACAGCCTATCTGTGTTGCTAGGTCAGGTAGTATGTTTTTTACATGGAAAACCTGCTCAGTTTCACTACTTCTTTTCCTGAAACTGAAGTAACTGGATAATTGGTAAACTGATAGCATTTGTCTGTTCTGCTCTTCTTTATTAAGAAGACAGATTTCTTTGGACTGGATACGATCAACTCTTGATCCAGTTGTCAAGATTTCTATAACTAGTGTTGACTAATAAGCTAATGGCCCTGAACTCCTGCATATTTTCTGGGTAGATCATTAGTATGGCTTTCCTACAACAAATTTAATTAAGAGGAGTATAGCATTTGAGACCAACAAGGTCTTTTTGTGTGATGTGCACTGGAAAGCTGGTATCTTCCAGGTTAGAAGGAAATGCTGTTATCAGTTACTAATAATGAAGATGTTGGTGTAATTGGGTTTCTTTTTATTGTGTTTTTAGCAACTACTAAGGAAACTAGAGCTTACCATATTTATATTACAAATCTAAAAGAAACTTGAGTATAGTTGTGGAGAATTAAGTGAAAGGAAACTTCACTTTTTTAAAAAATTTATCCCAGTACTTACACAGAAGACTTAGATGGCTTAAGATGGCTCTTTCCACCCATTTTGTACAAACTATATCATAAACTAGCCAAGAACCACATTTTATGATACCAGACTTTCATTGTATTAGAATGTAATTTTCTCATCATTCATACTTTTATGGTTGTTGCGAGTTTGCTATGTATTACTGCTGCCAGTGTACATGTAATCTTTCCAAGATGGGTGAACTCATATTGGAGTGGAGAACGTCTCTTTGCCAACATTAATTTTCATTGATCCTGGCTTGTCTGTGGATTACATGTGTGTTCTTTGCTGTTACCTGATACTTCTGTCTGTCCAAACCCTGCAGTGTATATATTGCAGTCTTTTGCATTGTCACAGGGTGTGTCTTCACAGCACAATAAAATCAAGTTGTAACTCAAATATTACTCCTGACTTGACTCCTTTCCCCACACACAAATCTATAGTTCAAGAAAGCTGCTTTAAAGCTCAAGGTAGCTAGCCGGTGGGGGGATTGAAGATGAGTGCTGCTGAAGCTTGAGCTAGGAATGCAGTGGTGTGCAATAACTTGAGTTGCAACATGTTATCAGAAGATAGTCCAATCATTCTATCCTGCTAATCAAATCATCATGTGGAACTCGTGTTGTTTGGAAATGTGGTTACTCTCACTCCGAACTAGGTTAGCTTCCATGCGGCTAATCTGAAAGTGCTAGTTTGAGCTAATTATACTTTGGAGACATATTCTTTGTTTCAAAGTTTCTAGAAGTTTTTGTTTGTGTGGACTTCATGGGTAATAAGGAGAAGGAAAACAGTGGGTAAGTGAGCAAGGGAGAAAGAGAGGGGAAGGTAACAACCTCTTAGCAGTTTGTGTAGACAAACCCCACAGCGGCACTGCTGTAGTTTTTCAGTGAAGACACTGTCTATTCCAACAGGAGGTGTTCTTCCATCAGTGTAGGTATTCTGCCTTCCTCAGAGGTGGTAACTAGGTTGAAGGGAAAAATAACCTAGTGCTCTCCATGCTGGATGTTAGGTTGGTTCAACTGCATTGCTTAGGGTTGTGGATTTTTCACATCCCTAAGCAAGGTATTTCTACCAACCTAATTTCCTGGTGTAGACAAGGCCTCAGTCTGTCCAAGTGGATGCTTCCATCAACTACACTGTGTGTCTAAGTGAAAACATTCCTCGGCTTACTGAAAAAAAAACTTATGGTATTCAGTTTATTACAGCAGAGCTTTGAATAAATGTCAGTCTGCCTTATCTTCAACTAAAACTGCAATTGTTTTCAATCTCTTGTAAGGAAGGGGGAGCTGCAGAAAAACCTGCAGGAAAAGGGAAGAACAAAATGTTGCAGTTTGGAATACCACAGATTTTTGAATGAATTTCCTCTCTTGTTTCTGCATATTAAGCTGCATCAGTCTGTTTTCTAATATCCCTGTGTATCAATAAGACTAATAGGGAAAGAGTACAATTCCTTCTCGATAAACTCTTAATAATGTGTTAAATGTGTTAGTACTCCCGAGAACATTTTTTTTCCTCGTGTTGTCAATCATATTTTTTTCTTGAATGCTCTGGACTGGAAACTGCTCTACATGTTAAACTTTGTATCATTATAGAAAGTGGCCTTCAAAGGCAAATGAAAACTCTTTGTTTAAAATACAAACTGGGCAGCAATAGCAGCTAACCATGTTCTAGCTTCCCACTATTCCAGCTCATCTCACATTTATTGCACTTAGACCTCTTTATTCTTTAAAGGTCCTGTACAGTTGAGTGTTGTGTTGGGAATTGGGGGAAGGGGAAGTTCTAATCATACCACAGAGGGCAGCAGCCTAAGTGTCTCAGATTGCCACAGAGCACTTAATACAGAAATAGAAACTGGAGCCTATAAACAATGATGAATTTGTCAAAGATTAGGCAAGTAACAGTAAGCTTGGCTGGCCACACACCAGAGCTTCACTGTGATCAGTTTGGTTAATTGTTGTTCTCTCAAATGCCTTAAAGCTGTTGAAGTTCTAGGGGGGAAAAGCTGCATAACTGAGCTATTGTACATATGCCAATCACATGTCAGTTTAAGACCCAAATAAATCTTAAGTCTCTCCTTTCCCTTGGAAAACGCCTTATCTTTCTCCTGAACATTGCCATAACAATGTTACTGATTGAAGGGTGTGTTCTCTTTGGTATATATGTGTAACTCCTATTAGTTGTGTCTGGAAAGAATAGAACAATAAATTGTGCAATATCTTGGATCTTTATAAATAGAAGAGAGAAAGCTAAAAGTTTTCCCATTGTACACAGAAACTATGTACTATGGCTTTGATTGGAGACCATAGATGCTTGGATGGTGGTGGGCATTGACATCTGACCGGAATCTAGGCTATACACTTATTATTTCATTTTGAAAGAGGATTGATTTGCTGTTAAAGATTTTGGCTTTATTTGTAACACTAACTTTTAAAGTAGCAACAAAGACCTATTGTTCCTCAGTTATGAAATCTTTTTAATTACAATTTAAAACTCTTAATTGTGAAGGACAAAACCTTTTTTGAAAATTCCATTGTAAATCTCACAAGCCTTGATTACTTTTTAAATACTGGGTACTGATAAATAAGTTTTAACATCAATGCCAACCAAAGAATGATTTTGAATATGCAGAATAGCTTTGTTACATCGGCGTTTAAAAAGAAAAACCAGTTTGCCAACAACTATCTGTTAACTACAAACTTCTGCTTTATGGAAGGACTGAGGTAGAGGGACAAAAATGAGTGACAATTGTTTAATTAAAAAGAACGTCTTTGTATTGCAATAAGCTATGTTTCCTTGAGTAATTTTTCTTTGTTCTGTCATCTTTTATGTCAAAAGACCTTTCAACCTAAGTCAATTTGCTGCAATCAAATGCTGACCTTAGACTTGCATAAATATTGTTTTCTGTTGACCATGTATCTGTATTCCATCCATAGTAGAGAATTGTGGCATTCCCAGTACCAGTGTGGTCCTCTGGAATGCTGGTAAAATGCAGTGTCCCAATACTGTGTCCAGATGTTACACAAGGTATTTCCAGTACTAGTAAGACTGTAGAACCTCCTGAGTAAGTCTTAATGCATTTGTCCAGACTGCTTCAGTTGGAACTGTTTCAGTGCAAGCAGGATAGCATTGTAGCTACGATGCTTCCTTTGATCTTCCCACCAAGCTGTCACAACTTCTTCCCACCAATTCCTGGACCTATACAGAATAGGTGATAAAAGCAGGTCTTACTTTTGCTCTTATTCTTCCTTCCTTCCTAGTAATGCAGCACACAACAGCTTATTAAAAGTAACTATTTAAGAGTGCGATTTTATTCTACAATAAACATTATTCAGTAAAACTTTACAATAATATTTTTTGGCCAGGGGATCTTTAGCTCCTGGAAACAATACATATGTACACGTGCTAATTTTACAGCAACAAATGAATTTGTGCCTTACTGTGGCATGGCAGTGAAGTGGCTGCCTTATCTTACCTCCAGACTTATAATATCTGAAGAGGGCACTGTACACCCTGATTTAAATCTTGCTCATACATATCCATGGTATTTCAGTAGCCACTACTCAGACCTCTCTCCCCTAGTACTTGTACATCTACTGGGCCATTACTACATGTGGTGTGGCAGTGGAGAATATTTAGGTAGCTTGGAGGGCTGTCCTCCATTCACTCCTGTATCTGATTTTTAGATGGTGATGAGAAGAGGAAATAGTTCAACAAAATATGGAGACGTTATAGAATGTAAACCACGCCCCTTACCTTAGAACGTTGATACCTGAAGTCAGCAGTGCTCATATAAGACACCAGGTACCGTTTACTTAAGCACTCTGTGGCCAACTTGTAGCCTTTTGTATTTTGAATGCTACTAAGGGAAAAGCCCTTTCCCTTCATGATACATTCACCTTGGGGAGAGCTATTGGACATAATCGTTTGGTTACTTCATTGGTTTAATCCAGGTATCAGCAACATTTGACATGCAGCCCGCCAGAGTAAGCTCCCTGGCGAGCCGGGCCAGTTTGTTTACCTGCCATGTCCATAGGTTTGGCCGATTGCAGGTCTCACTAGCTGTGGTTCACCGCTCCAAGCCAATGGAGGCTGCGGAAAGCAGCAGGGGCTGAGGGATGTGCTGGCCGCTGCTTCCAGCAACTCCCATTGGCCTGGAGCACCAAATTGCAGCCAGTGCGAGCTGCGATCGGCCAAACCCATGGACCCGGCAGGTAAACAAACTGGCCTGGCCTGCCAGGGGGCTTACCCTGGCAAGCTGCGTGCCAAAGGTTGCCGATCCCTGGTTTAATCCAACATAACTTTAATACACACACAAATGCACGTGCACACACTATATTTTTATATAACATATATAAAAAATGTGTAAGAGATATACAGAGTACATATAATTTACTGCCTAGCACACACCTGCTACCACAAATATATATTCCTGGAATTATGGGATAAGTAGCACAGTGGACAGATTGGAGCAAGTGCTGTGTGTGGACATAGTGCATTTGTCTACCCAAGCAACTTTTCAGTGTGGACACTAATCCGTGTGAAGAAGAATCAGTCAAAGAGAATCTCCGCTGCAATGGTCAAGCTTGTCCAGTCCTCTAATGTAGAAAGGTTCCATGATCTTACCTTTACCAGGATAAGATCAATGTATTTTAAGTTAAAATGAAGTGGCAGATCTTCCCTTCTACTAGCAGGCTTCTGATATATTTTTCTCTTCCTTCTTCAGACTGCTGTGTGGAAGGCTAGAACATCCTGTGAGTTGTAAAGTTGTGGAATGGTAGCTTTGCTGCTTTGTAGATTCTGAAGCTAGTTAACAAGATCAAAATTGCATGCTACTAATTACAGCACTGTAAGAAGACTTATGAGAATGCAAGAATTCTTTATTAAAAAACTATATTCTTGAGGTAATGTCTAATTGAAAATGAACTTCAGTAGCGTATTCAGACTACTATTATAGGGGGAGGTCTTAACATTGAGCTACTTTTTAAATAGCTAATACCTAGAGACTAAAGATGTACAAAGAACACTTAAGTTGTAACATTCTACCTATGTCTGGCTTTACAAGCCAAGAAGAATCAAATATGCTAATTTTCAGCTGTGCTAGATTTAATTTTGAGCTTGTCTACGCCACTTGCTGGATCGGCGTGCAGTAATCAATCCAGTTGAGGTCTGTTTATTGTGTCTCGCATAGACGTAAAAAATCGACCGCTGAGCACTCTCCCGTCAACTCTGGTACTCCACTAGAACGAGGAGTGCAAGTGGAGTCGACTGGAGAGCATCAGCTGCCAACTTACCTCAGTGAAGACATTGGGGTAAGTAGATCTAAGTACATCAACTTCAGCTGCATAATCTTAAATCGACTCCACACGGTCATATAGACAAGCCCTTTGGCTGTTCTTGGACAGTATACATTAAATTTGAGAAAATCCGCATATAGCTAGGAACAGTGAAGAAGTATTTCGCTTGCTTTGCATTCAGGTTGGCTGCTCCCCAATACAACTGAACATATTAAGGTTAAAATCAATATACTCCTGGCCTGTGCAGAACAGGCATTTGTGTAAGGAAGTGTTTTAATTTTGGGGATTGTTGAAACTAATTACAACAGAATGCTCTTTCCCCCCTCCCCCCATAAAATTAAACATTACATTTCTATGCTCAGTTCTGTACCCGGCGGTACCAGCATTTCCATCAGCTCACATTAAAAAGGAGGCTAACTTATTTCCCCTTGTTCCCCTTTAGTTAGGGAAACCTTCTGCTTTTTATAAGGTGATTTCCCCCTCCCGCCCATGAAGTTTTGCTAGAACCTCTCTGTTGCAAAAGTACATGCTCATTTTGGTTTTTAACTGCTCTCACAACAGGTGTTTCCCTTTTGTATAATCTCTGCAAAATCAGGGTTTCATGACCTGTTTTCCCTATTTGGAGAGAGTTGAAAATAGACTCATAAAACACAGACCTGCATGGTACTATTAAAGAGTCACATGTTCCTCATTCACTTCCCATTCATACATATAATACGTAAGGACATGTCAAATCTATGCTCTTTGCACCCAAATAAACTTTGTACGTGTCATTGGACACTCTACATATCTCTAGACTCTCTTAAAGTGAAACTAAACGTAGTTTTGCTTGGAGGAAACTGATACTAGACCTGAAAGTTTATCAAGATGGTCACAACATGATTTTTGCATCTCTTCGGGCAGGTGAAGGCATGGGAAAGAGACGAATAATTCAGCTGCTGCTGCTGCTTTCATATGACCTGGGTAGAGCGCAACCATTACAAATTTATAGCTAGATTTGATAGCCATCGCATTCATTGGTTCACTGCTGTGGCTATGTCCTTCAGGTCCCCAACAAAATAATTCTGATATGATGTGCTCCATCATTTGTGCCTACTGACCACAGGCACATCCAGGTGTTTGCCTCATTTTCCATTTAAACAGGGTTTGTCCACATCTCCCAAGAGATGTCCTGATGCGATTCAATCTGCAGCAGACATAAAGCAAAACCTGTGCTTCCTCGGCAGGGTCAGCGACAAGCTGTTTGTTTCGAGTAGTCAAAATGCTCTCTGTGGCTTTCCATTGAGCCTCAGCATTGAAAGTGAGTGTAAGGGTCTTGATGCAGTTCCATAAAGGATTGTGGGATTTTAATCTTGTTTTTGGAGTGTTTTGCAGGTCATGCCTTGACATGGTTGAGAAAGCAAGATGTCTGGGCAGCTCTTCTAATCTGTGGAGGCTGTATGGGTGACAGACCTGGGAGCCAGATATGAGTGTTCCTAACACTATGTGCATGCTATTGTTGAGTATCAAGGAGTTATGTAACTGCTGTGGGACCACACTTGTGCACAGCATTCAGCCGCAGAATATATACTTGCGGTTTTTAGGGCCCATGGACTGAAGCCCATGATGGTCTGGCCAGTTTCCTGATAAGCATGACATGAGACCTGACCTTATTGCGGTGTTCACGAGTTGTTGTAGAAAGGTCAAATTCTAGTCCAGTACAATGCCAAGATACTTTGGATTAGCCTCATGGCTGACGTGCTCACCGTAGAACTGCACATCGAGTTTGGTATTAGCCATTTTATTGTTCAGATGGAAAGTGGTCACCATGTTTTTTTCGCCTAAGTTTTCGGTGTTGGAAATAATTAGCTATTATGCTAAGATCTTGGGTTAGGAGGCAGTTTGATGGTATCAAGGCAATTACTATACTAGGGATATCAGGAAAAGCTTGGTGTCCTCTACTATGCTTGAGACATTAATGACTTTGCATGCTGTGTTGAGCTTCGGTTATTGATGAATTGCTTCCTCCTCTTGTCACTGCAGCTGCACTACTCTGCCTGTAAGTGAATTAAGGCTTCCTGTAAAGAGTCAGAGCATGTCTGAAGCTGTTTTTGCTTTGTTCCTACCCAGTAATCTCAATACTACTTGTATTCAGCCATACTTGTCCCTCCTCTAAGTTTCTTTCCTGTTTGCTTTCTGTAGAGGCCACAGCACATGGATGCTCCTGTCTACAAAACATTACAGAAGCATGTGAATGTGTAAACAGATATCCTTAAAATTAAATTAAATGTACTTAAGGGAGAACTGCACATTTCACGCACTCACTCAAACTTTGATTCAACCTGTACCTGTTAAAATGGGGATTTTAATAAAATTCTTTCCTAACTAAATGCTTCAACCCCTCTGACACTACTGCAAGGTGTAAATCTGGGATGAATGTGGCCCTCAGTATATATTAAAAATGCTTACTGTTATGGGGATCCCTTTTTCCCCTGAATCCTTTTACTGTCTAACATGATATATTGTTATCATACATAATGATGCATTTTAAGATTTCTGGATTTCAGCAGAGATGAAATTCTGTCTTCAATCTACTGGCAATGTGTTTACTGAGAACCCTATTCCTAGAATTGTTCTGACATCAGTAGTAGTGTATAAACACAGCCACTATCAGTTCAGTTCCCTTTAAGCATGGACTATATTTCCATTAACTGCTAAGTAACTCTGAAGAAAAATCTTTCAATCTTCCATCTGGGTGTCACATATAATGACAAGTAAGCAAACTCTTAAAAAGCAGTTGGCAATGTTTTCCTCTGACTGAGAGCACAGTATTAGGAAGCAGGTACTTGTTAATTTAGGTTTAGCTCCTACAAACAACCTCCCCAGACACAGGCCTTCAATGGGTACACCTGGGCAGATTCATTGCTAGGCTGTAATTCTTGATGACTTCTAATTGCCCATTTCCATAGCATTTGGGCATATGGCAAATATTAGCAAGTCATGCATTATATTAAGCTGTTTGCAATGCACAGTACAAACAGCACACTGAAACAAAACATATTGAGCTGATTCTCTTTACTGGTTGCCCAATCGTGTATCTTTTCTATTAGCTTAGCGGGCTACTGGAGAAGAGCCCCTGACTAGCCAAGAACAAGTATTATTGGGGGTAGGCTAATTATTTCATAGAAATAGCCAAAAGAGAGCCTCAAATCCTTGTTATAATCGTTCTGTGGCAAAAACTGTAAAAGTAATGATTAACTGGATGTTTGTCATGTCAGTAATTACAAATTTGTAAAAGGTTCTAAAGCAAGTTTTTGCCTAGCGAAAACAGGTGTATAATGAATCTGGGGAGATGAAGGTTTGGGAGCTTTTGATTGAATGCAGCAGTCTTGCCCAGGACAAGTTTCAGGAAGTGGTAGTTTGGATCAGCTCTAGTTTTGGTGATCTGCATGGCTTTGCATTATGGGAAGTTTGTGGCATCATTCACTGACAGTCTGTGTACAAGAATCATTGGATGCCCAGGGATGTTGAGATTGGAAGAGTAAAATTAACAAGATCTGTGGGATTTTTCAACAGCTTCATTAAGCAAATCTGAATTCTTCTTTACCAGGTCTGCATATACTGGGGCTGTTGTTGATCAAAGGCAGAATTTTAATCCAGATCTTAAAGTGAAATGCTAGTGATTAAATTAGCGTATGACCTTGTATCCTTTTCTGCAGTGCACCGTTTTCATTCCTTAGTTAACAAGATGAGGAGACTGTGAAGCTTGTTTTCTGAACGCAATTTTTAAACATCCTTGTTAGTAGTATTCCACCCACTTTATTCTGGAATACAAGAAGCTGAGGCAGCTGCTTCTCTTACCATAGCAAGCTCTGTAAGGAAAGCATGTGATGCCCTGGCAGCGATGCACTCATTGGTTTTAGTTCTGTTGAGGATTATTAAATCAGTGAGCCACACGAGCTCTCCCTAGTGAATGAAGAATAAACTTGGTCTTATTAAATGTTCTTGCCAGAGATTGTTCATGCATTTTGGGCAGTTGGATTCCTAGAAGTTTCCCCATTCTTGACAGCCTCTTCTTCAGGAGTTCTAAATTGCCTCACTTTAGAGTTTTTAACCATTCAATAACAGCACAGAAAGTTTTTTTTAAAATATATATATAAATATAATTTTTTTTTTTAAGGAAAAAACAGCGCTTCGGCTACTGAAGGCAAGTTCTCATAGAAGAGAGAACCTAGTCAGGGCAACAGTTCTTCAAACAAACTTTAAAGCTGGATATTTGGCTCCTGGGTCAGAAGGGAGATGAGTGGCAATGGAAATAGAACAGTGGGCATTTCTCCATTATGCTCCGCTTACTATTAAACAGATTATTTGAATTCAAGTTTCAGCTAAATGTTTCCTTTGGAAGCACAATAGCAAGATTAAAAGGAAAGAGGAAAGAGTCCTAAATGAATGTTGGAGGCTAGTCTGTGCTCCAGCTTACTGTTACCATAACACAAGAACAATGGTATAGTTGATTAAATAAAAGAGATGTAACACTAATGTAACGCAATACTTAATAAACCTGTGGAACTGAAAGTTGTATAATACCACTAAAGCAACTTGCTTAGTATAACTCTGTAAAGATTAGATCGTATTAACCAGAGTGTTCTCTGCATTTGTGCTAGCTAGGATAAAAATGGCATGTGTTTTCTGTCCTCATGTGTTAAGGCATAAGCTGATCAGCCAGAGCCAGCAAGAAACTTTTCCTACAAAGGTTTATGCTGCCTTCTGAATCAGTCCGTCCTTGCTGTTGTCAGAGGCGGGATATTGGACTCGGTAGTCTGTTAGTCTTTTTCAGTATGTCTGGATGTACGTTTCAAACATATCTCTGTAAAATACAGTGAAATATCCTTTCTTCCTGTTTGAGAATAGCCTCTCTTCTAATTTAGCTGCAAGCTGAAATATTTTTAATACTTTAACAATACTTTTAAGTGTACTAGTTCATTTAATTTATTATCTGGAAGTTTTAAAAAATGGCAATTTCATGTATCTGCTCCAAGTTTTAACTTGGTACTGTCTGTGACTCTCCAAGCATTTGCGCTTCCTTGAAGTCTTCATACTGAAGACGTAAGAAACAAATATTCCTCCTTCCATGCTTTTTCAGATAATGTGAACTTCTGACAGTGTCCCTATTATGGAGCTGTGGGTCAGCTCTCCTGTTGTCATGTTTCATCTCCACCCATATTGTTAGTAAGGTAAATTACAGCTGTTTAGTCTATAAAGATGCCAGGGTCAGCCTGGGCTCCTGATATTTACTGGTCCCCAAAGTTGTCACAACTTTGAGACCTTGTCTGTCAATGAGCATATGTTAATACTTGTAATGATTTCATGTTACTTGGGGGAGAGAGTGGTCAGAATTGTCTGTTTAAAACACCCCCTCCGTCCTTCTCATGACCAGATCCAGTTGGACTTTCTGGAGATTGAACAAGTATCCCCGACTCTTGTGACAATCACTGTGGTATTTAAACTTAAGTTGTTTCCACTGGGACAAGTGTGACAATTTCCTGCAATATCTTTGGGAGATCTTACTGTACTAAGTTGAGGTATGGTTGTGGGACTGGACCTGGGTATCTGTGGAGAGATTAAGTAAATTTGTTCAGGTTGTCACACCTTCAGAGAGGTACCACATTAGTGGTCCAGCAAGCTTCTCAGCTATCCCTTCTCAAACTCTTGGATGCAAAATATCTGGACCACCTGATTTTGAAATATCTAACTTTAGTACCTTCTGTTTTAACAATCTCCAGAGATTAGTGGCATAGAGAGAATGTTATTGCCATACAATCAGATACAGTAGCTGTTTCCTCTCCAAATACAGACTAGAAATATTTAATAAACATTTCTGCCTCTTCTGCATTATTGATAATTCTATCTTTTCCATCTAGTAATGGAGAAATCCCATTTTGTTCCTAATATATTTTAAAACTCCTTATTGTCCTTAATGCTACTGGCCATAAATTTATTATTGTGTCCCTTAGCTTCCTGAATCAATTTTCTACAATTCCTAACTTCTGATTTATATCCATTACTATCAACTTCACTTTTCTTCCATTTGTTGTTTATTTTATGTTGTACAGTTGCCTTCACTTCCCCTCTAAACTAGTATTTTGTTTAAGGAGCACAGTATTCTATTTTTTTGTTGTGGGACTGTGGCTTTTCGGGATTCTAGTAAGGCGGTTTTAAATTATTCTCATTATTGTTGGCTTTGTTTTTTGATACACTTTTCCTCCCAGATGATTTGTTCTGGACTTGATTCTGCTTGCACATATTAAATGTGATCAAGTAGCGATCACTTGTACCTAAGCTATCATTAACTTTTAGTTCTGTAATCAGTTTATTTTTATCTGTTTTATCAGTGTGCAGCGGCAGTCAAAAAAGCAAACAGGATGTTAGGAATCGTTAAAAAAGGGATAGACAATAAGATGGAGAATATCTTATTGCCCTTATGTAAATCCATGGTGTGCCCACACCTTGAACACTGCATATAGATCTGGTGGTCTCATCTCAAAAAGGATATACTGGCATTAGGTTCAGAGAAAGGCAATTAAAATGAGTTAGGGATTTGAAACAGGTCTCATATGAGGAGAGATTAAAGAGGCTAGGACTTTTCAGCTTGGAAAAGAGGAGATTAAGGGGGGATATGATAGAGGTATATAAAATCACAAGTGGTGTGGAGAAAGTGAATAAGGAAAAGTTATTTACTTGTCCCATAACATAAGAACTAGGGGCCACCAAATGAAATTAATAGGCAGCAGGTTTAAAACAAATAAAAGGAAGTTCTTCCACAGTCGCCCTGTGGAACTTGTTGCCTGAGGAGGTTGTGAAGGCTAGGAATATAACAAGTTTAAAAGAGAACTGGATAAATTCATGGAGGTTAAGTCCATTAATGGCTATTAGCCAGGATGGGTAAGGAATGGTGTCCCTACCCTCTGTCAGCGGGGGCTGATGGATGGCAGGAGAGAGATCACTTGATCATTATCTGCCAGGTTAACTCACTCCAGGACACCCGGCATTGGCCACTGTCAGTAGACAGGATACTGGGCTGAATGGACCTTTGGTCTGATCTAGTACAGCCATTCTTATGTTCTAGGATAAGGTCTAATATAAAATTCCCCTGGGTTGACTGCAACACTTTTTGAAATGGCGTGTTGACCTGGGTCCTCTCCACCTCATTCTGTATTTCTTTCTGGGCATTTTATGTACTGTTGGCTCGCATACTGCTTGTATGCTGAACTGATGGTTCACAAGATCAGATTTTAGTTGACTTTCATATCTGAATTTGAAGTGTTTGGAATCAGTCACCACTTCTTTTTGTTTAATCATAACCTCCGTACACTTGAATGTTTTGTTTATAAGCACTGTTAGCTAACTATAATCCCTCAATGGGGCTGAATCTGCATCCGGAAAGATCCAGTGAAAAGATGAGATCTTGGGCTGGGGGTGCTTTTGCAATAAAATAACATCACTATTAGGGCTCACCTCATTTTAACACTGAAGTGTAGGTTCTGATTTTTCTTTTTCAAGTGCAGTGGTGGAGAGAGGCCTTTAGGAAGAGGAAATGTAGTAGCTGTCTTACTTTTAACTTTGTTGCATGCTGTATTAAGTATGTTAGTACATATAAAGAGTAAGCATTGACTCAGAAACATAAAAGAAATCTACCTGTTTTGAAAATCTATGAGGTTATTGGTCAATCCTAACTGAACAGGCCACATATAATCAGTGGAATGAAATTCTGTTAATGTTGGAAAAACTGTCTTTTATGTAGGAAACATACAAAAGTATTTAAAGTGTTCATATGTATATGTGAGAGACGTGGTGGGTGAGATGATGTATTTTTATTGGATGGAATCCTGTTGGGTAGAGAGACAAGCTCTTTAGATCTGGAGAGCCCTGTGCGGCTCAAAAGCTTGTCTCTCTCCTCAACAAAAGTTGATCCAACAAAATATATTATCTCTAATATCCTGGTTTCAACACTGCATACATGCATATATGGCACTTTTGCACTGCCAAATGAAATTCAGTTGGCTGAATCGGGGTAGGCATAGGACTTAATAGTTTTCTTGTAGCTGACAAAGCTTGCTCAAACAACTAGTCAACCAGAGATTGCTTCAAACAGGACCACATCATAAGATAACTGGGTTGTGTTTAGCTATTAAAGATGACCCTTTCTTGTTCCTTAGAATTCTTTCCTCACTACAGACTTTGTTTTTAAATCTACAGCTTTCCTTGCCTTCCCTTCTACTGCTCAATAAAGTACTATATTAAGATGAATTAATAACCAATTGTAAATAGAATTAAGGGTGTTCATACAGGGTTTGCACTCATTTGTCTAAACATAAGATGTAAGACAATGTAAAGCTCTATAGCTCCTGTGCTACAACTCCTGTACATACAAGGATGAGAGGAGGAACCTTCTCATAGGAAATGCACCAGACCTCAGCTAGCAACCTGTATGGGCCTTTGTCATGAAAAGCCATCTACACTCTGTAAAGCCATTTTGCTTCCCTCCATGCTTTCCTTTCTGGGAGTTAGACATTTGCAAACAGGGATTTAAGAAGCTTGTATAAAGTTGCTACTAACTTCTCTGCAAGTGTTTGAATATAGTTTACATATCCAGGAGATAAAATGTGAAGAAAGGTTCAGTGGGCTTTTTTCTCAGATCATTTGTGCCAATGACTTGTTTGTACCTTTCCTAAGGATTTTATATTAAGGGTGTATTCATTAAATATCTTCTCAAAAGGGGAGTGAAAACCCTCTCTCCTTGATTTCTAGCTTCTGTGCCTAATGCCAAGAGAGAACCTTTTACCAGATCAGAGTTGTTGGTTGCCATCACTCTGATTTACCGCTTCAGCATGCTGTTTGTATTGCTTGTTACTTAATATACCTAGTCAAGGGACCTAAATATTTAATGTCAAGGAACAGCCTTATTTTAAAGATATTTAGAGGTTATTTACCATAATTCCCCCTCCCTCCCGAAGATGAATGTGTGCTGAACACTTCTCTAAATCCTACACTGAAATTCTTAAGGCATAATTGATTGAACAAATCTATTATATAAATTAGACTTAAACCTTTTTTGCAGATCAGACCAATTTGATGTGGATGTTTTATGTTGGTGTATTTTAAACTACACTTGTGTTAGTACCCTAATGATGAGAACTACGGCATGAATTTATAGTGAATTCATGTGTAAAGATATTGCAGTAGTTGTAAGTATCTTGTAATAATGGGTGACTTCAGTTCTTGTCATCATACTCACCAGGGAAACATTCATAAGTGAATAGCTAGTAGGAGAATTTGGTGGTCTTTCCTTGTGTGTTCTAAAACCAAGATGTCTTGTAATAGGAGTAAAGGAAAGCTATGGACTTTGATGGGAATGCTAGTGAGGGGTTAATAAAAGCCTTGTAGCTATGGAGTTAAGCTGGGTTTGTGTTTCCAATGCCAATGACATCTTGATTTATGCATACTGAGAATGTGTGGGGGGTTTTAAACACAGAAGCAATAGGAAATAAGTTAGTCTGCTTAAAGTCTATATTTCCTGCAGGGCTACTTGTCTAACCAGAAGGCAAAGCAAACAGCTTTATTCTAAGCATAATCTTGTCACACTCTTCCCCTTGTTAACTTTTTGTCTGTGTCAATATGTAAATCTCTAGGCTTGAAACTGTCCTTTATTTCTTGCCTCTCAAAGTTCCAGAATCAATCCCTTATAGAAATAAGTTGGTAACGTGTGCAGAATACCTCCTGCACACCATCCTGTTTGCTGTTTTCTTGTCTACAACCAGTTGTAGCTGGAGGAAGTCTCAGGGCTTGGTTACACTGACACTTTATAGCGCTATAAAACCCCCACGAGCGCTATAACCTCCTCCCCGTCCACACTGGCAAGGCACGTAGAGCGCTATAACCGCGGAGTTATAGCGCTCCTGGTAATCCACCTCCGCATGGGGAATAAGGGCTGTAGCGCAGCTGCTGTAGCACTACAGCAAGAATATGGACACTCACTGCGCTACAAGTGATCTCTGGAGATGCCTAGAGCCATTTAAGGCAATTGATGTCTCTTCCCTTTGTTTTGAACTCGGCTGGAGGAATGTGGAAGTACCTCTTTAGAGTTTCTCTCTTAACTCGGCAGATAAGCAATGCAAATGTTTAAGGAGGGAGCCTGTGTGAAAACAAAGCCTTCTGTGAACGGAGGCTCGCTGACAGGCTTTCAGAAGAACGGAAAAACCACTGTCTCTCTCCCTCCACATGCACACAACGCGTCCCCCTTACCCCCCTTGTTTAAAAAGCACGTTGCACCCAGCTGAATGCTGGGATACCTGCCCTAATGCGCTGCTCTTAATGCTGCATTAAGTGCCCCAAATGTGGCCATGCTATACCGCTGGCGCATCTGAGTGTCGACATACAATAGTATTACATATACATATACATATTACTGTATAAGTGGACCGCTATAACCAACAGTGCTATAATCTTGTAAGTGTAACCATACCCTCATTCTTGCAGCCAACATACTTGTTCACTGCTGAGACAGAAATGCACATGTTTACATGTTGCTTACAAGTTTAGGAAAATACTCTGGCCTGTTTCTGGTGTTTAATTTTTAGCTTGGTTTGAAATATTTTCCCAGGATATATAATCTTGTTTCAGTTAGCATTTGATCTTGGGGATTGCCTCAGCATACACAGTAAGAATAAAACAGTCCGACAGTGGTGTGAGTATTCGCTCTTATTATGAAACTACATAACCGCAAGTAAGTGCAGAGAAAAAGTGTCTAGGACAGGAAACTTAAATTTTACCCTACATACGACTCTATTTATGCATTTTATATGTGCAGGTTGCTGAGCTGAGCAAGTCTGCAAAATCCAGGTTAGCTGCACTACTCAATATAGGTATACTGTGAATATACAACTTTTCATTACTAAGCTGCTTGCTGCTGGTAACTCTCTTGCTGGATGTGACAATTTCTGATGGTGATAATATAGCATTGACTGTCAGATTGTTAAACCAGTTTCCAATGAAAGGGAAAACTTCGTTTAATATTTGACCAAATATTCCAGTTTTAAAAGTGGGCCATTTTTGGAAAGGGATAGTGAAATGGCTGTATTTAACATAAGTCCTGGCACAGTATCCAGAACTGTACAGCACCAGTCTAAGACTTAGGCTTTGTGAACTGATTAGTATTTTTGGACTGGAGCAGCAGTTTGCATGGCACTTCAATCTTTTTTTTTTTAAAAAAAAATCTTAAATTAGATTAGCATTCTGTTTTTAATTTGTGTGACAAATTTATGCGGCTAAGTGAATAAAGCAAGGCACCTAAACTCTGCAATATTAGACTCTTAGACTATAAGGCCATAAGGGACCAACATGATCATCTAGTCTGGAAGCATCACCATCTATTCTTTGCTCTGTCACCACCTATAAGGATATCCAACAACAGTCCCTACTTCTATAGCTGTCTCCACTTGCTGGTCTTTCTTTTCTCTAAAGAACCCTCCTCCATCACAGATCTCTCCGTTGTGCGCCAGGTGGTGGTAGTCTGCTGGTCCCGTGACCTGGGAAAGTGAAACTGGGATGTGCAGTATTTAACAGTATCCACTGCCTTATGTTCCCAGAAGTCTTGCTATGTGGCTGTATGAGTCTTAACTCTCAAAACAAACCCACTCCCTACTGTAAGGAGAGGGGAAGGTCTTTTCTTAATCCTCTAGAAATAGAAACTGTTAGTTCACTCCCTTCCTCCTGGTGTGCTGCAACATATCATAGAGCAGTGATCTCAAACTGTGGGTCAGAACCCCATTTTAATGAGGTCCCTAGGGCCGGCCGTGGACTTGCTGGGGCCCAGGGCTGAAGATAAAACCTGAGGACCTTAGCTCTGGGTGGCGGGGCTCAGGTTACAGGCCTCCCACCTGGAGTGAAGTCCTGAAGCTTTGGCTTTGCGCTCGCTCGCGCTCTCACTTGCGCACTCTCACTCTCTTCTCCTCCTCAGCCTGAGATGGTGGGACACAGTCAGGCCCAAGCTCAGTCGTGCCCCCGCCTCCCCCCCCCCCCCGACCCCACAGAGTCGTGTAGTACTTTTTCTTATCAGAAGGGAGTCACGGTGCAATAAAGTTTGAGAACCCCTGTTGTGCAGTATGTAAGATCCATTCACAGAAGATACCTGCCATTGCTGGGAGCAAATAAATTCATTCAACTTGCCCTCCATTCAGAGAACTTTCTCTTCACCACTTCTAAACATCCTGGCATTTGTTGCTTTATCTTTATTATTTCTATGCCACCAGGTTATGAAAGGCAATGATTTGATACACTTGTTGCAGAACTAAGTGTACTGTGCTCAGCAACAGTGTTTCACAGCTCTCTAGTGTATTGTGAGATGCAGCCCTGTAGGTTTAGCATGAAGCAGCTGTTTTTGTTCTGTAAATGTTACCATTGGCAGGAGAGAAGGGGCAAAAATGGAGCTGGTAGCTCTAGAGCCAGATTAGACCAGGCAGGTGAGAGTTTTGCCTGGGAAACCTGCCAAGTTTTAACAGGACTAGACCAGTGGAGGGAGAAGGTGGGAAGGGAAGATGATGAAAAGACGTTCTATTAAGATTTTCTTGTGGCATAAGAAACCTTCAGAATGTGGGTTCTCACTACAGCCCTGTTTAAAGGCATGTCTAATGATTGCTGCATCAGCACTGCTGGCTGAGCAGTTACAAAAGTGAGTCGGGGTCACAAGGCCTTGGTGGAGGGGTCAAAGTAGTTGTGTCCTTGCCCAGGAGAGAAAGTGGGAGCGGATGTATGGCTTATTGGATTACCTCTTGTTAGATCATGGCAATACATGCTTCTTAAATCCCACAGCGTAGGGAGGGAGTGACATGTAATAAGAGATGACTTATTTTAGGCAGTCTTTTTTTTTTTTCCTTTTTTTTTTGCTGTTGGGAAAAAAATGGAACATTTGTGTTGCAAATGGCAGTTTTTATCTTCCAAATGTTTACTTTTAGTGTATTGCTGCACTCCTTTTGTGGGCAAAAGTTTCATGGCAGATCAAAACTGGAGGTAGGGGTTAAACATTGGCTTTTGTTGCCATTCTTATTCTCCTTTCCTTCTCTCCCCTATTATCCCTTTTCTTCAAACATATACTGGCTAACCATTGCACATGAAGAGAGATAATAAGTTTAACTGGACTTATCAAGGTGAGACTTAAACGTAGTTTGAGAATAGAAATCTTTAGTGTTAGCTCTTCTTTAAACAGCTGTACAACTCCCAGAATTATTGAATTTATATTTGGGGGGATTATATCGTTCAGGGTGGGGCTTGCAGTCCTGTGAGAACCTATTGTAGATTCACCATTAAACTCCAACAGACACTCTTTCCTGTATATTTTTCCTGTATGCCATTTGCTCAGCATGTGGAATAAATTGAACTTTCACCATTGCACCAAAATTGAATGGAATTGAGGCAATAGCCTTGCAATGTAATGTAAAAAATCCAACAGCTGGGACTGTCTTGGTGTATGGGCAGCCCTGGCGCATGGCTACACTTGCAGATTTACAGCACTGTGAGTTAAACCAGCCCTCGGAGACCACAGCAGGGAAAGCGCTGCAGTGTGTTCACTGTCAGCTGCAAGAGCACTGGCGTGGCCACATTTGCGGCACTTGCAGCAGCATTGGGAGCGGTGCACTATGGGCAGCTATCCCACAGAGCACCTCTTCCCATTCTGGTGCTGTGGCTTGTGGGAAGGGGGAGTGCAGGGCATTCTGGGTCCTGTCCCAATGCCCAGTGATGCATCACTTTGCGTCCCGATAGTCCCTGTGCTTCTGTCCACATTTGGCACCATCTTTCAGTGTTTTTTTGTACTGCGTGCTCTGGCTTCTCTTTTGGTCTACGGGAATGGAACTCGAACTGCTGAGGAATATGCTGATGGGTCTTGCTGTCTCATGACAAATTGCAGTTGAGTTACTCCTTAAGCTACAAAGTGACTGAGGAGTCCAACGATGATGTCAGCTCGTATAACGCATATGACATGAGATTGCTCGTAGAATTCACGGATGTGCTCACCACAGTGGAACGCCACTTTTAGTTTGGGAAACAAGCGCTGAGTGGTGGGATCACATCATCATGCAAGTCTGGGATGACGAGCAGCGGCTGCAGAACTTTTGGATGAGAAAAGCCACTTTCATGGGATCGTGTGCTGAGCTCACCCTCACCCTGCAGCACAAGGACACGAGATTGAGAGCTGCCCTGCCGGTGGAGAAGCAGGTAGCTATTGCAGTTTGGAAGCTGGCAATTCCAGACCACTACAGATCGGTCGCTAACCAATTTGGAGTGGGAAAGTTGACTGTTGGAATCATGTTGATGCAAGTTTATAGGGCCATTAATCGCATCCTGCTCAGAAGAACCGTGACTCTGGGCAACGCACATGACATTGTGGCTGGCTTTGCACAAATAGGTTTCCCGAACTGCAGAGGGGCAATAAATGGGACGCATATTCCATTTCTGGTATCAGCCCACCTAGCCTCAGAGTACATAAATCAGAACAGGTATTTCTCTATGGTGCTCCAGGAGTTTGTGGATCACCATGGTAGTTTCACTGACATTAACACAGACTGGAAAGGTGCATGACGCACACATCTTTCGGAACACAGGCCTGTTCAGGAATCTGCAAGTCACGACTTTCTTCCCTGGTGAGAAGATCCTTGGAGACCCCTCTTACTCTTTAATACCGTGGCTCATGAAACCCTACACAGGGAGCCTTGACAGCAGCAAGGAGCGGTTCGACAACAGGCTAAGTCGGTGCAGAATGACTGTGGAATTTAAAGGAGAGTTGGAAGATGGTGAAATGCTTATAGAAGGTGAAATGCTTATAGAAGGCTGACTTGTAACAGAGGCTTATAGTGAGTACACAGCATACGTTGGAGTAGTTTGTTAAAGAAAAGACACTTTATAAAAATAATTATTGAAGAAATAATTGTCACAGCTGATCTGCTCAGGTTTGAGTTCTATGCAGAGATGCACCATACTTGGCAGTCTCACTTATTGCCTGGGAAGTGAGGCTCAAACTCCTGCAGCTCTAATTGCAAACTTTTGTTTTTCTCTCCACCACAGTTTAATTGGGAACATTTCATCATGGGAGTGAATTTGGCAAGAGGAAAGCCCTCTGCTTGCTGCCCCAGTAAAGCAAACAAACAAGGAAAACAAAAGAATCTCCCTGCATGCCTTTCCTCCCTCCCTTCTCCCTCCATTTGTTGCCGTGAAGTGGCTGGCACTACTATGCTATGCTGCAGGAAAGATAGAATGTCCTGGCATTCCACACAGAGGTCCTGGAATCCATCCACAGTGGACAAGGGAGAAAATTCCACTCGATCAAGACTAAGTTATATTCAATTGACATTATACTTTTCAATTTAATCTTTCAAGAAAATATGTTGCAGCTTTGTTTCTTGGGATGATATTAACTTCCCCTCCTAATTGTCTAAGAGAACCCAGGCTTATGCACCAGATAAATAGCAGTGGGCTTGTTGTGTTGCTGAAGGAAGAGCTCCATCATGAAGTGCCTCACCACCAAGTGCCAATACGTTACCCGAGTAAAGGGCAGACTAAATGGGTTTAAAAGAGCCTCATGAAGAAAACCATTTTTCTGCCAATCACCTTTCTCCTCTCTAAATGGAAACAATTGGCCTCCACCTGTAAGGGCAATCAGGTGACAGCCCAGCTCAGCAAATCCCAATGCTGCTTCTGAAGTGCTGATCAGTTGCTGTACTTCCAGAGTAAGTTGAATCATGGCCATGAAAAATTAGATGTCCTCTGGTCTGATGAGTTAGTTCCACAGATACCATGAACCTAGGCTTTGGGAGTACCATCATGCATTAATGAGTCCAGATTAAGCCCTAGCAAAATATACATAAACAGTAACTTTGAGAGTCCAGAACTCTAAATCAGTTTTAGGGTAGTGCATATTAAAAATAAAACACTTCTGCAGGCAGTCCGGCATTCCCAGATTATGTGCTTGTCTGGGTTGCTTTTAAGTGAAGCCTTCCACACAACTGGGCTTGCAACTTCTGGCTGTGGGCTGATCAAGTCTGTAGATAACATGAGTGGAAAGTTTCTCCTTTCCTGTAGCTTTTTATGTTTGTTCAGACACATTAAGGAAGCAGATCACCATAGTTTTAATTGAAAGATGTGATAAGGATATTTTATATCTATCCAGCAGGCAAAGGCTGTGTTTAGAGGCACATATTGTTGTGGTAGGTAAAGGGGAAGCTAAGCTTTGTCAAATGAAGTAGATTATAAAAAGAAGACTGGCAGTGATCTAATGGGCTGATGCCACAACAGTCTTGGTGAGTAAATCTTTTAAAAATACTAGAACTTGACCTATAAAACCAGTTGAAAATGACCATTCTTTGTATGCATGTCTAACTTGGCTAAACTCCTAGCAGAGCTTACTCCTGAGGAAATTCTGTGCCAAAAATATAAAAATTCTGCACATGCTATTTTAAAATTCTGCAAATTTGTCAATAAATACATGTTGGAGGCTCCAGCATGGCAGGGGGAAGCACAGGCCACTGGTTCCATGGAGGTGGGAGATGACCCTGCAGCCCATGCTTACCCCTCCCCCGGGACATGGACTTGGGGGTGACATGTGACACTGTGCCCACCCCTCCCCCCTGCATTCCTCTCTTCACTTTGGGAAAGCAATGTGTTCCTGCCCCCTCAAACTACACTCACCATGAGTGTCCTCCCATGGTACTTTACCTCTCTGCTGGCTGCTCTGTGTACCTTAAACAATATGCCTGTACTGCTCGGAGAAGGGAGGGGAGGCGCAGCATAGCAGCTCTTGCAGCTTCCATTTGCTTCCCCACCAGAAAGTCATTTCTCTGCAGGGAAGCACAGAAATCTGTAGGGGACATGAATTCTGCATGTGTGCAGTGGCACGGAATTTTCCCAGGAGTAAGAGCTTACACGTGGCCCTGCTCCAGATTTGTGAATGACATGAGTGATTGTACTGTTCTCCATTTATGGTTAAGGCCCCAATAGAGTAAAGCACATACCTACAGTTAAATATGTGTTTAAGTGCATTGCTCTGGAGCATGGGGAGGTGGCAGATCACTTAGGGAGGAAGTGATCTTCTTCTGCCTACAATAACACTTTCTGGTGATGGCAGATCTACAGCATCATGTTGATTCTTTGGACAGCTGAGTTGAGTGCTATGACTTGGGACAGTTAAAAATATTTATTTCGTGGGGCTTCCTGTAAAGATAAGTGCAAATATTTTAGCATTGGTTTAGAAATTTACTTTAGGTGTCACTTTATTTCAAAGCAGAAATGTACAAACAAACAAACTGATGGGCTAAGGGCTTTTTATCTTAAAGCATTTGATTTTTGCCATGCAGTTCCCCACCTTTGAATATCTTAAATGCCTTTTGATATTGTTTTTATATACCTTCATGGGAGTAAGAGTCCTAAAAATCTCTTCTGTTCACAGAAGGTTCCATGCTGAATATCTCTGTAAACTCGTATGCAGAATGTCGGTCTCAGGAGGTTAGAGAGACAAGGTGGGTGAGGTAATATCTTTTATTGGACCAACTTTGATTGGTGAGGGAGACAAGTTTTCAAGCTTATACAGACTTCTTCATGTCACCATGGGACCTAATTCACCAGGCCACACTGCCTCTCTAGTCTAATAGATGCACAACACTGCCATATTCAAGATGATTACAGTCTTAAGCTTGAGTATGAGCTGGGATGCAGGGAAAGGGAGGAGTTATCTCACAGAGCTTCTTAGCAATTCCTTTCTGACTGATGCTTGGAACAACGTGGACTAGCTATAAGATGTGGAGGGAACATCTTCTCTCTCTAGTCCAAGGTAGGAAATTTGCAGGGGAGAGCAGGTAAAAGGAAGAGTAAAAAGTAATTTAGAGAACTGAAGATCTTGAGTCTGGAAGTCAGATACATAGCCTTTCGTCTTGTTCACTGAAGTCAAGGATGGAAGTGAACTTAAAGCTACCACCATCAAATGGTGATTGGGGAGAGTATTCCCTGGACACCTTTCTGCTAGGAACTGGACAATCAGCACCAAAACTGAAACCTTTTTTGGTATTCTCACCAGAGGGCCGGGGAATGAATGACCATGGGAACTGAACTATGCTTTCATGACAGCTCTTCCAGGTCAAGCCTACGGTGCATTGCCAGCATGATGGAGCAAAGATGCATTTTTGCCATCCATGAAGTGCCTGTTTTGTGGACCGAGAACTTCAGTTCTTAGAGCTACAAATTGAACAACTGTCATCATCCATTAAAAATAAGAGGAAAATATTTAAATATTAAAATCTTTATCGTTCTGCTTCAGAACATCGTACATTAGTCCATGTTTTTTTCTGAAGCACTTATGCACAGTGATTATAGGACTTCTGCCTGGACACACCTTACAGAACAGACTACAGAGACAACCAGTCTGTGCAGTCAAGGAACATTGCTGCAGAGCTTTCCCAGCTTTCCCAGTATAGTGCTTTGACCCTGGAACACTGCAGTACTCTATGGCAGTACTGATTAGGAAAAAAGAAAGGGGAGAAAAATAACCAGAATCTAAGAGAAAGGACAGAGCGAAGCTAAGAGGGTTCAGGCAATTACAGTTAACACCATTCTTCTACCAAAATTTATAAAAGTTTGAAGATAATCTACTAAGGTTAGATTGTTTAGTAACTCACATCCTAATACAATTTATTTAATGCATGTGAGTAAATAAATAGAATAGAAATAGTGGGGCAGGATCATTTTTTGAAAAATTACTGGAATACTCAGGTATTGTTTTTACCCTATTCAACCTAATCTTAAAATCCTGAGAGAGGCTATAATTGATAGCAAAATGATTCCTTACATCAGTGTTCTGGTATTAGATGGACCAGGTGGGTAAGGTAATATCTTTTATTGGACCAACTTGTGTTGGTGAGAGACAGGCTTTTGAGCTTACACAGAGCTCTTCTTCAGGTCTGGAGAATGTGTTTAGGGTGTTGCAGCTAAATAGAAGGTAAAACAGACTATTTAGCATAAGTAGTTGACAGCCAGTTCAAGGAGGAGTGGCCCAAGTGCTCCATTAACACATCTCCAGACATGGAGGGGTGGAAGCAGTGTTCCTATATCAACTTGGTCCAAAGCCAATGAAGGTAAAGGGAGCCTTTCGCTTGACTTCAGTGGACTTTGGATTAGGCCCTCTGAATTTGAAAAGCCAGTTATATTTTGCATTATAATATCATTACCTACAAGCCTCATCAACTCTCATTCCTGTATCTGTGTAGCCATTAGTTTCAGAGGATCTCTTGGAGATAGCATGTGTTCTAAAGTAACATACTGAATATAAATTAGTGCCCCAATTCTCTAGTTACTTGGGTAGCATAGTCGGGTACTTACGGCCATTGTGGTGAGAGAGAACCCATATGCCCTATAACAGGAAGTGGTTTCCTTAAAAAGAAGTCCACAAATACCTTCCATGATTAAGGAGTCATTTAACCCAATTTATAATAAAAAACCTTGATGTCAATGTTATACTCAAATGTTTCATCCTTCACTCTCACAAGTGTGTTTGTTTTAAGAATACAGACCCATTTCTTTGGGGAGAAAAAAAATTGGTTAGTCTTTCATGATAAAAATATGTTTAAAAGGTATGTCAAACTTTGGACCTAACCAACTGCCCAAATACCCATTCTGCGATTATCTCTGTACTATCTATGTACTACCATACGATGTGAGCATATCTGGCACTCCATTCTGCAGATGTTGCCCTGGAGTGGCTGTAGCATGCAAAGAATTTAAGTCTAATACTACTGTGCAAGACTGAGTGTTTTTTTTAATAGGTTCCCACTTGTGTATGCACTAGTACAGGCCAGGCGGCGGCTCTTATATCAAAGTATCATGCCCTAAATATAGTTAAGAAAAAATGCGGTTAAAAATAAGAGGTTTTAAGAATTATGTGGCAATCAAAAGAAAGCTCTCAGAAGTAATCAGCCTTATGCATTAATTTGTTGTATTTCTTTTTACTGATAATATATTTCTCTATTTTGTTGCATAAAGTTCCACCAGAAGGTAGACTACCACTAACTATCCAGTGGGATCCAACAACATATGAACTTGAACACTTCTAACAAGAGAAAGTTAAGGGAAACACTAGCTAGTGAGGATGCATCTATTTATGAGCAAATACACATCATAGCTGCGGCTCATCTCCCCTTTCACTTGACTTGGCAGGCAAAGGGACGCTGAATGGAAAGAGCTGCATGGCTTGTTAGAACAAGGATTGCTGCTCTAGCTCTATTCAAGTAATTAATGTGAGTGGTGGTGGTTGTTTTTTTGTTTGTGGTTTTTTTGTTGTTTTTTTTTCCTGTGGGGTGAAGAGGAAGGAGTTATTAGAAACTAGACTCCAGGTAATATCACTTTTATAGTTATCCAACAGTGATTCTTTCCTGGTAATTACACTTAGTTTTTGGATCAAAAGATGTTATGAAATACACAGCAGGAAGAACAATTAAGGCACTGGACAGGGACTTAAACATAAGAATGGCCATATTGGGTCAGACCAAAGGTCCATCTAGCCCAGCATCCTGTCTTCAGACAGTGGCCAATGCCTGCTGTCCCAAGAGGAATGAACAGAACAGGTAATCTTCAAGTGATCCATCCCTTGTCGCCCATTCTCAGCTTCTGACAGTGAAACTTGAGTTCTATTCTTGGCTCGGCTACTGACCTGCTGGATGGACTTTGGCAAGTCGCATCACCTCCCTGTGCCTTAATTTCCCTGTCAGTAAACTGGGGAACCTCCTTTGTAAAGTACTTTGAGAGTTGATGAAAACAACTATATTAGATCTAGGTGGTGGTCACAATTCATATTTCTAAGAGTATCGGCTAGATAAACAATTGATTGAACAAGAGTGCTTTGATATTAATGTATGTGAGAAATAGCAAGACAGAGGAATGTGGTGATGGCAAAGAAGTCCTTCAATTTCAGATTGATTCACTGAAGCTTAACTGCAATCTGTAAACCTTCTTAGGCTTAAGGTATGTCTAGTTTTCTGGAAGAAATTTTGCATTTATTTGTTGTTTCTGGAGAAGCGTGAAGTCTTGCAGGCTGTGTGTGTGTGTGTGTGTGTGGTCGGGGGGTGAGGGTAGTGAGTGTCTCTCTGTTAATAGATTGACTTTGGAGGGTTGATAGACGTTTGAGGGTTGACTTTGGAGGGCGTCTCTCTGTTTGACTACTTTTCTTCCTTTCATCCTGGCCTTGTCACGACACTTCATTCTATTGACATTGCTTCATGAAATATATTTATAAATGTGCATGCACAGACCCGCAAGTTACTAAAGAGCTGCAGGGTAATAAACTAACCTGCTTATGTATTGTTCATGTTCCTTAGAGAGAATGAGTTCAGGGAATCAACTCCAGGAACTTATAGTGGTGGGTTGTTTTTTCTTTATTAATTTGAGGCATGAAATCTTTCACTTACTTACCATGTGCTGCCTTTTTTTTTTTTTTTTAGGGCTATCAGTTAATTGCAGTTAACTCAAACGATTAACTCAAAAGTAATTTAATTCTATTAATCTTAATTAAGATTAATTGCAGTTTTAATCACATAGTTAAATGATAATAGAATGCCAATTTAAATTTATTATAAATATTTTTGGATGTTTTTCTACATTTTGATTTCGATTAAAACACAGAATACAAAGTGTACAATGCTCACTTTATATTGGTTTTTATTACTGTAAAAAAGAAATAGTATTTTTCAATTCACCTCATAAGTATTGCAGTGCAATCTCTTTATCGTGGAAGTGCTACTTACAAATATAAAATTGTTTTTTATGTAACTTGTACTCAAAAACAAAACAGTATAAAACTTTATAATCCACTCAGTCCTACTTCTTGTTCAGCCAGTTGCTAAGACAAACAGGTTTGTTTATATTTATGGAAAATGATGCTTATTTATAATGTCACACTCAGGTGAAACTGTAAATAAGAAGCTGATAGCATTATTTCCCATAATTATTTTTTTTAATAGTTTAACAGACCTAATGTTTTTGTGGTGAAGCTTTTTTTTATTTGTCTGCAGAGTACTGCTAAATATGATTTTGTCAAAAACTTACTCTGACTTTGAAATCACTTTGTCTTGCCCATCTGTTGAATGGAGATGACTTATCTGTCCCCCCCGCCCCAGTCCTTTTGAAAAAATCTACACATATAAATGGTGTATAAAGAGGTAGTATCTCAGAAAGTGAGAACAGTTTCACTCTGAGTGTATGTCTACACTTCAGTTAAGACATCTTCAGTTGGCCTAGGCCAGCTGACTTTGGTTCATGCTGCAGGTCTGATTTATTGCAGTGTAGACTTTCAGGCCCAGGCTTCAGCCTGAATTCTAGGACCCTGCAAAGTGGGAGAGCACCGGAGCTCTGGCTGCAGCCCAGGCTAGCAAGTCTACACTGCAGTTAAACAGCTCCACAGCCCAAGGAGTCTGGGTCAGCTACTGGTTTTTATAATTGCAGTGTGGACGTACTCTGAATGATTGTTTGATTGGTCCTCACTTTGCATCCAGCTCTCACCTCTGCCTCCAAGGAGCTTTTAAATGTGTGGCAGTAGCCACACATGGCAACACTGCTTCCACTACCTGTCTAAAGAGTATAATTCTGAGGGGTAAATGCCTAATGCCAGCGTGCTACGGCTGCATATACACTTGGAGCTAGGGAAGTGATTCCCAGCTCAAGTAGGCATATGTGCATTAGCTAATATGCTAAAAATAGTATAGTAGTCACAGTAGCATGGGTAGCAATGAGCAATGGCAGCCCAGGTTAGCTGCCTTGAGTACAAATCTGCGTGGACCTCATAAGTATGTATGTGGGGCAGCTAGCCCATGCTATCATTGCTTGCCATGTCACATGCTACCATGGTGACGCTATTTTTAGTGTGCTAGCTAGCCAGAGTCTGTGTACCCGAGCGGGGACTCATGCCCCTAGCTCCAAGTATAGACATGCCCTAAATCTTCTTTGGGTGAACAGGTAGAAGAGACCTCTTGGTTCAGCTGTTAGAAAGACACTACACCAATGTATTGTGGAATCCGTAAGGCTTGACAATCACAGAAGACTTTAATGGCAAACATCATGAGATCAAATCACTGGCATCTGATTGATTGTGTCATTATATGGCAAAGAGACACAAAGATCACTAGAATAATGCTAGGAGCAAATATTTGGGCCAACCACAAAATGATCAGAGCAATTTTCAATTTACGCATTGCCCCTGAGTGGAACGGGGCTGAACAGATTTAGATGAATTTTAAAATAGCAAAGTTGAGACATCCATTTGAGGAAAAAACTGTTAGCATTACATCATCCTCATCCTCCAATAATATACTCAAAGTGGAACATATTCAAGTTAGCCATGCTTCAATTCTCAGAAAAAAAACTTGAGGCAAAAATCAACTAAAACACCAGGAAAATGATGAAGTCAAAAAGATCTGCAAGATGATGGTCTCTCTAAACCGTTCCCCATGTTTGTTAAGATGTAACAAGATTGCATGCTGGCACTGGTCTTTTTTGGTCTCTCTCTTTTGCAGCCTTTTGTGAATTATGTAACAAAGAACCTTCTAAAGAGCATCTACACAAGGTATAGAACTGAGGGAAAACTCTTCAGTCTGTAAAGTCTTAATGCAAAGCCAAAAGTTCTTGAGGAACTCAAATCTACATTTCTATGTTTTACTGTGGGGAATTGAGGAAATGGCTTTTATTTTGAGGGTTTTATGGATTATTGTATGTATACGTGAATAAATTACGCTCAAACGTAGGATTTTGAGTGGACATTGGGGGAGACTTTTTTTGTTAATTGATGAACTGAAGGGAAGCTGAGACAAGCACACCTGACATGCATACATGGCCTGCCACCAGAGGGCACTCCAGGTGGGGCCACCTTATGACAAATGGCTATTTGGTGTCTTCAAAAATGGCTTGATGATCTCAGTTACTTCCTAGCTGACAGTTTCACTAATCATACAACCTACTATATTTGGTGCTTTTGTTGACAAATCTTGGGAAAGAACTGAGTGGTCTTGGAGACTGATCTAAACCTCTGACCCTTGTTCCGGGGTGAGAGTTTTTCTAGGAAGAACTGTCCAGAAATGTGTGTGGAAGCTTGTCCTACTGATGCCTATGAAATACCTGTTCTGAGAATAGTTTACCAACTTAGTTTTCGAAATTAGATGCTGTCAGTGCAGTGCCCACACCTTTCAGAAATGCTCTAGAATAAACTATATATCAGTAGTTCAATTCACTTCAATTGTGTTTAAAGAGCAGGACTGGGCCCCTTTCATTAAGAAGATGGGCCTAACCCTTGAAGAGTATCAAACAGGTATTAATTCAAGTTTGTATTTGAGGGAAGAGCAGATGAGGGGATGAAGCACATTTTTATGTAGCAGCAATCTTTTTCGAGCTTAAATAGGGAATAACAATAATTTAATGGAAAATTCAGTGGAATGAGAGAAGGAGCTAAGGGAAGGCTTGTAAACCCAGATTCACTGTTCCAGAAGCCCAAAGAGGAATTGAGTTTGTGGTGTGAACTCAGTTGTCAGGCTCTGTAAGGAATCTTGCAAATTAAATAGGAAGCATATTTTAAAAGGGGATATTCTGAACAGCTTTTGCACCATTTGATTTAAGAAGCAATTCTTATGCTGGAGCACTGCCTTATTTGAAGAAACAATACTTTACACAGTAATGAAGAACCCACGCACTCTTAACTCACATTTGCAGCCACAGGGTGAACCGGCTAGTGCCAGACCTGAACACACACTGCAGTGGCAGCATCAAATCTTTCTAAGTAAACTAAATGGAAGGGCGAAGGAACAAATCACTTCAAGGAAGCAAGCTGAAATTTTTGTTTACAGATGTCTCCATCTGGACTTCCTGAATACCAATTGTGTACAACCAGAATCATTTCCCTAAACTAGAAGTGGATTTTTAAAGCCAAGTGGTCAATGTTGCTTGCATTTTGACTTTAGATACAGTATGTACACTGAAATAAGTAGTGACCGTGCTGTAGCCCAAGAAACACATGGGGGTGTGCAAAGACCTATATTCTAAATTGTCAAAGGTAATGGTCCAACTTGGCTCATCTTACAAAGTTGTTCATAGAAGTAAACAAAAGTTGGAGACAGAAATACTGGATCATATAAGTTAAACTGTGATAAGGAGTGAGCTTTCCTGTTATAACTACTGCTGCCACCACAGTCTTTTGGCCTGAGTCAGAGAGAAAGAAACAGATGACCTCACCAGCTCCCTTGGCTTTGGCTAAAGTTTAAACTACAGTACAACTAAATGTGAACCTGAGGTTCTTCCTTTCATTCCCTCTCTAGTTATTTTCCCTCTTCAAGTTATGTCTCCTCCTTCATATCTTTGGCCAGGTCTACACTACTCGGCAGATAAATCAATCCCCGATAGATTACTATCACATGTAAACTAGATGCGATAAATCGATCCCTGAGTGCTCTCTTGTCCGCTCCAGAACTCCACCACACCAAGAGGCGGGGGAGCGGCAGCAGTTGGCTTAGCGCCGTGAAGCTGCTGCGGTAAGTAGACAGTAGCTGAAGTTGCATATGTCAAACCCCCCCCCTTTCCCCCCCTCCCCACCAGTGTAGACTTGGCCTTAGTCTTCTCTCTAAGTCTGGCTTAGATGGCTGAGACAACTCCACGTTTTGCAGCAATGCTGTGATCTTGTGACCAGAAACGCAAACTGCAAGACAAGTCTTACAGTCCATGCTAGTAAAAGTTTACCAGATCTCTGTGTGCAAGAGAGGCCACATTCATGACTATAATTTTTCACAGAAGCTAGGTTGCAAGCAAAAGTAAGCATCAGAGACTGAATCAGCATTAGGGGTTTTTTTTGTTTTTGTTTTTTTTTTGTTTGTTTTTTTTACTGCCCTTCTTTTCTCTTCATGGCAGTTGCCTTGTTTTGTGTTCAAGGCAACAGGGTCGGACTTCAGCTCAGAAACATCTGAATCAACTTTCACTTTTCTTCCAAAAAGGAGAATCAACCCCACCTAATAAAATAGGCAAACTGGTTTCTTTCTAACAAGGGAAATCTGTTTTTGTGTTTTTTTTTTTTTTTTAAAAAGCCTGCCTTAATTCTTTAAGTTCCAAATGTTTTACATGTTTTTTTCTATCTGCTTTGATAAAAGGTTAAAATGATTATTAATGATGGTTGCTAAAATGGCAGTAAACCAGAGGTAACTTTACACAAAATCCTAGATCACAGTTAACGTTTGAATGTTGTAATAGTGGAAAAAGGGTTTCGCTGACATCTTATCGCTTATCAGGACCCTCCTTATCAGAACAGTAGCCCAAGAGCATAGCAAACAATGCCATTTGTTGGTCATAGGACACTTGTAGTAAGTTTTTCAAATGTATGCATGTCCGCAAGCAAGCATGCTTTTTTGCCTAACCCTCACAAGGAGTTTATTTACTTCTTTATGTAACACTGTAGTTTAGGGTCTTACCTCCTCTGCCAGAATAAAATAATATAAGTGATTCAAAGCTGAGCATTTTCCTTTCCTTTTTGAGGGAGAGATTTTGCTGCTAAGTGCTGTGGTTATGAAACATCCTTATTTCTTCCTGATTTATGAGTAGTTGTGGGTGGGATTTTTTATTTAAAACCAAATAGCTCCTTGTCAAAATATAAAAATAGCATCTAACGTGGTAAGATGCATCTCATCTGAATATAACATTTCAGTGAAGGAACAGAGGCATTTACCAAACAGAAAACTATTCTTTCTGTCGTCGCTTGCTTTTATTATTGCCCTTCAGGCACGTCTCCATACATAGTCACTTATCTAGCACTTCATAGCTTCAGAATGCTTTACAAGAACAATACAATATTTCTCGCAACACCCTTATGCTGTAGATATTATCCCCATTTAATAGATGAAGATACTGAGAGAGAGAGAGAGAGAGAGAGACTGACTAGCTCAAGGCCACAGAGGAAATCAGTGTCAGTTCTGGGGTTGTAACTCAAATGCCTAGCTTCAGTCAGATCTGTCCCCAGAAGTACACTGCACTGCCTCAAATAAATCGAACAAAAATATTGAGCGGAGAAGTTGTTGCTGATACTGCTTTTTATCACCAGAGTAATAGCATAACCGCTGAGGTTTGTGTGAATGGAAGGAAGTGTGGGGGACTTCCTGCATTAGTTCTTATGACTGACTGGAGAGATTCTCCAAATTGTTGCACAAGCCACAGCAATTGTCAGACTGGGGATAAATCTATGGTGTGAAGCAGCATATTTCCATTTGATGTCTGTTTTACATGCCATACTTAGGACGTATTAATCAAGAAGTTGACTTGCTAGACCAGTACAGTACACTTCTTGTCTTTTTGTTTTGATCTCCAAAGGTGGTATTAGGGAATCCTAAAACCATAATGCATTATTGCTTAAAAACATCCTAGAAGAGCTGCATCTTTAAAATCTGTTTCACCCTTATGGGAAGAGCATCAATTAGGGATTAAATACTTTGAGTGTGACTAAGGGGATGTGTACACGTGCGCACACGCGCAGCATCTGATATAAGGTCTGAATCCCTGATAAGCAGTGATTAAAAATACTAATAAAAAGGCAAGATCTGAGTGTAGTTGGGACCATAGTACAGCATCTGTAGACAGACCTTAGACAGTTATTTGCTTTCCCTTATAGATGTAGACAGCATTGTTGTTGAATTGTACTCATTGCTGTCCTAGATCAGATTGTGTGGGCAGCTATCATTAGGTATTTGTCATAACTGCTGCACCAGAGTTTGTAAACTGAATCCAGTGAAATTGTGATGTATAATCTCTGCCCTTTGGCTGGTGATAAGACTGCTGACACATCTGTTCATCAAAATCATGTTGATGTTGCATTCAATATACTGTACTCTTCATGACTTTTTAAGTAGTGTAAGAGTTAAAGTACATTTGTGTCTGTAGTTCCCTGATCAGCAGCAGTTGCTTGGTTCTCTCCCCAACCTGATTCCTTTCAGTCAGTTGCACAGCTTTATTTAGTTCTGGGACATCACAAAACTTGATAATCAAAAGCAGTTTAACTTCAGAAGCTGCACCCTGTTTGAGTTAAACATACTGAAACATCATATGGAAAAAGAATTTCCCACATGTACTCTTCTCCCTCTATTATTTCTGACTTGTGATTTACTGTAAATGTGCATAAGGACTGCCCTGGGGCATATCTTACAAATCTGTGACTAGTCCTTGCCTACATTTTTAAAATTCAGATTGGCCTATCTGAACCTTCTGTTGGCAGGGTCAGTTTGGCTGAAATGTGAACTTGGGTCTAGGGTATAAGGCATACCATACAAGAAGTAAGGAGACAAATCTTCCATTTCACTTGTATGATCTTGGGCAAGTCACTTAATCTCTGCTGCAGTTTCCCAGCCTATAAAAAGGGAATAATGGTGTTTAGCTACCTTGGTAAAGTGCTTTTAAAGCTATGGAAAAAACATACTATATTGCCATTGGTCAAACCTGCAATATGATTCATTCAGAAATCATAAAGCATTTTTATCCTGGTTTTTAATGCTGATTTTAATGATTAGGGGCTAACGTGCATATTTTTGGGTAATGACAGCAATCACTAAAATGGATCACTTGCAGAGTCCAGTAGTATACTTTAGAGCTGTTTGTTTCAGCACAAAAGATGATTGCTACATATGAAAATGGCTTAATGCTCCTAGCTAACTTTTGCAGACAAAATGCTACCACCATAAGACTGGCTGATTGCTTCCTTCCATAAGGGAAGCCTACAGTAGCTGTGATAACATTGTATCATGCAAACTAGAACACTGAGAGCTTGTCTTTACTTAGGGATAACTAACATTTTTTAGCTATCCCACTGTAAAAACATAGTGCAGGCAAGGCACTATGGTTTGTCTGTCAGGTACCCTACACAAGTTCAACACAGGCCTAGGAGGGGAATATTGCCAACCTTGCTTAGCTATCTTACAGTAAATTCTAAAACTGTCTTGTCTTAACGTAAGTTTTGACAGCAACATAGCTATTGTGTGTTTTCACACTGTAGAAACAAAAAACCCAAACAATCCTCCACCACTGCCTTTTTAAGCACTGAGACAAAGAATGTGTGTGATGTTGAGCATGGTCCTCCAACCCTACAGTCAAACTGTTATGGGGGAGGGGAACTCAGCGGAAGGGAACAAACTGTGACATAGTCTCAGTTCTTGGGTCAGATGACACAGGCTCACCAGGTCTTGTGCTGCAGAGCTGAAAATAGCATTATAGATGTGCCCTCTTGGGCTCTGAGGCCTTCCCCCTCGCTGAGTTTCAGAGCCTGGGCTGTAGCCAGAGCTGGAATGCCTATACTGCTATTTTAAGCCTGCAGCCCGAGCCCTGCGAGCCTGAGTCAATTGATCCAGGCTCTGAGGCTCGGTGCCATGGGCTGTTCTTTGCAGTGTAGACATACCCACAGTGCCTTGTGCTCACACAGTAGTGCACCTTTGCATTTCATGGACATCGTAGAGGAACAGGGAAAGTGAAGTGAAAAGCACTCTCTGCATATAGAGTGATAATACATAGAATCTCTACTGGTTATGATTTACCTTTCTGCTGTTTAGTAGCACCAGAGTGTGAAATTCTATTTGAAAACTGTTACTCTAGAAGTGTGTTGAGCTACAGCACTGCCTATTTGCCAGTTTTCTAGGACTGCTAAACCTAGGCCTGAATCAGAGTAGTTGCTGCTCCTTATTCTTGCTCCTGGATCTTGTTAATCTCAGAACTGGCTGTATAACATTACTTTAAAAAATGTTACTTGTGTCTGTCAATCTTCCTATACCTATGCCTGAAGTACACGGACTCGGACACGTGGGTACGAATATGTAGGTACACAAAGACATGGACTACTGTATTATGCAAGTGGCTGCATGTTTTGGGTTTCATGTTCCTTGTATGAGCTGGGAGACTGTCATCCAGCATTTTACAATATCCATTAAGTAATAATAGGTAAACATTTAGAGGGAGATTAGCTATGTGAAAAGACTTCTTTTTCTTTGCACAAATGTCTGACATGAACATGACTGTCCGTGTTCACTCAGTGTCAAGAGCTTACTTTAGTTCCCTGCTGGAAAGAGCTCCTCAACCAAAATCAATACATGCGCATTGGACTACTTGTCCTGTGCAGTTTGCACTTTAGCTGTGAGCATACAAAATCCTGTTTGAGTCACCTTTGCTATGATTGGAGGAAGAATAAATAGGTCCTAAGGACACTGTTCTAATGAATATAGTATGTATTTGCCCATTTCAGCATTTCTATTTTCAGGCTTTGGTTTGTGTTTTAAATACAGTTTGTCACTGGATAAACACCAATACTGAATAAAACTGAGCAGCTAAATCCAGTACAGTTACCTAAACTAGTAACTCTGACACCACTGCTGAAGAATACATCATGGGGAGCAGCCAAAAAAGTGAATACCAGTCCCCTAATGTGTAACATTCGAGCTGCTGAATTACTACCACTGACTGAAAATACAGCAGGTGGCACATTTTATAGAAGCACATAACAAAATCCAACACTAAAATCCAATTTATAACAATGGGGTGGACAAATGACAGTTACCTCTGTGCATAACCCTGTTTGAGTGCTACTATTCAAAATACATAAATAGTACAAAAAACATTCTGGTCTCATACAATGGGACAGTGAAGTAGCACATGGCTACCCCTCATAGAATGTTGTGAGGGGTGCAGGAGAGAACTGCTGTAAAAGTGTATACAAAAAGATGTTTAAACCTTGCAGATGCTTAAACTTAGTCTTAAGAGAGAAATCTTATGGTTAGGAGTTCATTGTAGGCAACACTTACTTTTTCCCTACTTTTGTTCTCAAAAGTTGTATACAGATTCAGGGTACAGGCCTCCTCTTGAAAAGGCTTACTCAGGAATTCATTCCTACCCCATAGACTTTCAGCTGGGATGACCTGAGTGTGCAGCCATTTCTCTTGTGCCTGGATTTAAGTTTAGTTGGAGCTATTTAAATGCAAGTATGTGTAGTAAAATATGCGGTTCTCTTGGATTTTTTTTAAACCAATCCAGACACTTGGGTTAGAGTTTCTTCCCAGCGCAGATGAAGACAGAACACACAACCTTTGATTGCATCGTATCAGTTTGTCAGTATTATCATTGAAGCCTGAGAAGATCTCAAAGAGAAAAATCCAATAGGAATTTTTTTTATCTCCTTTCTTAATAGCTACATAACCTGGGCAAACTCTAAATTACTTGATGCCATACATACCATTGCTGTTTGGGTTCTTTATCTGTGTGCATCTCCCCCTTAAATTCTTGTTTTCAGCAAGACCGATTGAAACTGTTTAGTTTTTCCAACAGAATCATAGGAGTAACCTTACAGAAGCTTGTGCTAGATAGATAGTTTAAACTGTACAAGGACCAATATATTGTGATGCTATTTTGAACAGGTTTTAAAACACTAGAACAAAATCTGCTGCAGCGGAGAGGAGTATCGTGGGGAAGATGTGAACCTTTTTTAACATAGAGCCACATATGTAGTAAGAGAAACTCCACATTTCATGCTTCCTGAGGTAGGGAGTAACAGTTGAGATTTTGTCTAAAGATGAGGGAAAAGTGTCAAATAGTTTAAAACATCATGGTTTAGAGAGCAAAGAGAGCCAAAATGTGCTTTGTCTAGAGCAGTGGTTCTCAACTCTGGTCCACCGCTTCTTCAGGGAAAGCCCCTGGCATGCCAGGCTGGTTTGTTTACCTGCCGCTTCCACAGGTTTGGCCGATCGCAGCTCCCACTTGTTGTGGTTCACCGTTCCAGGCCAATGGGGGCTGTGGGAAACGGTGTGGGCCGAGGGATGTGCTGTCTGTCGCTTCCCACAGTCCTGATTGGTCTGGAGTGGCAAACTGTGGCCCGTGGGAGCCGCGATTGGCCGAACCTGTAGAGGCGGCAGGTAAACAAACAGGCCCTGCGGCACGCCAGGGGCTTTCCCTCAACAAGCAGTGGTTCAGAGTTGAGAACCACTGCTCTAGAGTCTTGTGTTGCAACCTGTAACTTCTCCTCAGTATAGAGCAGCGGTGTGTTGGGACTAAAAATCCCAGGATGTGTTGCTTCACAGATTCCTTCAGGTGAAGTTAAAACATGCTGGTTTCCTAGTTTTTATAGGCTGTGTGCTTGTATTAGTGTGGGCAAATTAAATTGGTTCTTTTTTATGCTAAATAGGTGAAATCAGTGCAAACCTCAAATGAACAAAGCTTGGGTATGTTTGATTCCAAATAATCACTTTCTCCTAGTGGGTTTGTGTTATCCTGTTCCTACTCTATTTTCATACCATAATTTTGAGGGGTGTGGTGTGGTGTTTTTTTTTGTGTTTTTTTGTTTTTTTTTTTGTTAATCCCACTCCTTGTAATCAAGTTACTTACTTATATTGCCTTGTTTATAGCCTAGAGGTCTGAGCAAAGCTGCCATTTCATTGCTTTCACTGGTTTTGTGGTTGAGGGGCTCTTCTGGAAGAAGTGGATACAATATCCAGTCGTCCTGAACAACAAGCACATCGCTTCTATGGTCCACCAAGTCTTTGTCACTTACTGCTGCGCCTTGTAGGAATCTTTGGTCTGGTTTTTAATGAATGTGCAATTGCTTAGGTTGCTATATCCTAGTGGGAATTCTGTAAATGGTGGATTTCAGAAACCAAATATAAATATACATTAGATCTAAGTGGCAGCGTGTAGCACTACTGTGTGTGGTGCAGTGACAACCAGCATGAATGGATTTCTTTGGCCACTGACTGACTTGATGGCACATGATCTTGCTTGGCAGGGGAAGTGTTGTAGCAGGCTTAATATTTCTCAGCTGGAGAAACCAAGCTTATGAGTGCTGGAGTTAAAGGGTGATAAAAAGCATGGTGATGCTGCCAAGCAGAAAGACATTGTTACAGTGACAAAGCATGTGGTGACCTAGGCTTAGATACCTGTGCTCAAACTCTTTTGCATATGAAGGGAAGAAAATGGATAGATTATGTCTAGCAGTTGTCTCATCCTCATAGTGCTGATATGGACTTTCTGCTGTTTATTTTCAGAGGACATATGAAGCTCTGGTTGTATTCTTTAAGAATTCTTTTTAAAAAATACTTTTTAGCTGACATCCAGAATTCACTATTGATGTAATCAAAGCAGTCCTGATAGTATCAGAAACATGCAGTTGTAGGTTATACTAAAACATTTTGCCTGCAATAAATACTTTTGCTTGATGGGAATAACCATCAAGCAAAGTAATCCAAATAACCACTCTCGTATAGTAACCAGGTGGGTTAAGGTTACATGTCCAAAATGGTAATTACAGGCAGCATTGAGGGTACTAAGGTAAGGTGAGAACAAAAGGCATTCACACAATTATCAAGTGCTGTTTTAATTAGGCTAATTACTGTGTTGATACACTTACTTGAGCCTACGGTGAAAATGTGTCTTTGAAACAGCATATATAGCACATGATGTAACGTTGTATTCCTTTTATAGATAGAACAGAGATGATGTCCTCTTTCACTGTGGCTTCATCACAAGGAATCACAGGTGAAGCTTATTTTGAAGGGAGATTCTCCGTACTGGGATGAAAGTTCTACTCATCTATACCTAGGTCTGCTTGTTGGAATCGGTAGTTTGGATCCTTGTTTTCCTTAGCAACTAAGGCCTAAGGATGAGTTTTGTATTTTCAGATAAAAGCTTGCTTGGAAGATGCAACGTTCTTTCACCAGAGACCATACTCTTTTTTTAAAAGAACCGATGCAATGAAAAAGATGTCTAGATGTGCAGTTTTGTGTAGGTTATATCCATCTGCTTACGTTCTCTGTGTAGTTTAGGGATTTAAGCTGTCGTCGATTACTGTACTATCTGAGCACCTTCCAGATAAAATCAGTAACAATGGTGAAGTTCCCAGCGGACTTAATGGAGTCTCTGGTACCTCAGCTGTTTGAGGGTCAAAATTCTGCTTGGGGTAGGCTGTGTGTGTGGAGTTTTGTTTTTGTTTTTCCCTTTGGTTGCTGTGTGTGGGGGATGAGAGGGTTGGTAAGGGTTTGGGAGTAAAATGGGTGCTTTTAAATTGTGAGTAAATGGATGGAGTTGCAGCTCTTTAGTGTATTTTAAAATCTTCCCCAGTACGATACGGAGAGGTCCATTCATGTACCATACAAGCTGACCCATTGCTTTCTGAAGCAGATGTCAGAATGTTCAACTAGTGAAGTGTCCTAATTATCTTGAACATTCTAGAGTGTGGTTTTTATAATGAACTCTCAAAGCCACAAAATACCCTTCTCAGAAAGAAGGAAACCTATCCTTCCTGCAGAGAAGTCTTGCATGAAATGAAATTTCCTTGGGCCCAAGAGGTAGTATACCTCCAATATGGTGGAGGAATGCTAAAGCAGTAGCAGCATTATTTTTAGGGACTAATCCTATCAGGTACTGAGCATTTTTGACTCCTATTTACACCAATAGATGCTAAGAGTGCGTAGCACTGCAGAGGATCAGGCCTTTATTTCTCCACAACTAGCCACAGGCTCTTTTTTTACTGGTAGAACTCTTGTACAGTCATTGTTGAAGATGGAAACTAAGCAGTGGATTCTAAAGGGGTCCATCACTCTAGCTAGCATGACACAACCTGTTCTTTTGGAGAAGCTAATTTCATGTCTCACCATTCATGCAGGCAAATGGCTCCCTCTGCAGCCAGCTAGTTGCCAGTGCTTCTATGGAATCAGCTCAGTCTGATGTGTTTGGAGTGTTCTGGATGATTTCTAGGGAATGGAATCAGCTTGCAGCTATGGAAACTTGCTGAAGTGCACAGAATGTTCTTTCTTTGAATTTGAAGATTTTTTTTTTTGCTGGCTGCTGCCAGCTGGGGATCTTGGGCTTGAGGAATGAGATTCAGGCTTCTCATGTTCCAGGCCAGCAGAAGCCAAATACGCTTCCAAAGTGACATGCTTAGCTCTGTTTGGAAAATGTTGTGTTTACATCTCTCTTACAAATTCAAAGACCTCATGTTCAACAAACCGAAGCCGTACACTCCCCAACATCCCCAACAGATGGATCATTCTACAAATGTCATTTTGTGCTGTTGAGAATGGAATGTTCTACTGTCCGGCACTGTAGGGTTGTTCAGCACTTCAGGTATCTAACATTTCAGAATATTATGAATACTTAAAACCTAAAACTTAAGTTAGTAATTAAAATGTGGAAGTACGTTTTTAGGTTCCTCGTGTGTGATAAAATGATTACTAATCATGAAAAATCCCAAACTACTGGATTGTCATAGAGCACACTCTTCTCAGTTAGAGACTCCTACAGTCATATTTTATAGTGATACCTTCAGGTATCTTCAAACAATAGTGTTGCAATACTAAGACAAATCTAGGTGAGTTGAGACCAGAATTACAGCCATAACTCCTAAATTTACTTATTTTTTTTTTGTTCAAATTAAATTCAGTATCAAACTTAAAATAACTATTCTCCCAGCACTGAGACTTTGAATGAATGCTAAAGACTGCTTGCACCCTGTCCAGTGATAGGGCATGGGTCTCCATTCCCCTTCCCCACCCCCCACCCCGCCATTGTGTCTTGTCATGGCCCTGCAGGAACATTGCGTTGGGTTGGGTCTTCTCAGACAATTACTCAGAACAAATTAGTTTAACCTCTCTTTGTGGGGTCTGGTTTATTCACTCATTCTCCTACGGGGAACTCAGTTATTGAGGTGCTCAAGTTCATGCCTACTCTGGGTCCATGTAAAAGTCCTGATCAGTTTCCTCCGCTGTTCAGGAGATCATAGCCATCCTCTCAGAGCTGGGTTGTACTTAGGACAATTCGTCTGTCCCTCTCCTCAGTACAGGAATATCCCAGCTCTTTTCCTTGGAGCTGGACTTGTACTTTTAGAGCAGCTGTAGAGTCTCAGGTAGCTTTTCTACAGATGGCCCTTTTCCCTACAGGAGATTAAAGTTGCCCTAGTGAGCTTACATGATTGAAAAAGTTTTTTACGAGCATGGAAAATGTAGCCTTATATTTGCAAGGTGTGTGTAAAATTGTTGAGAGCATTTCAATTTTCAAGTGTTTCTGGTTTTCGAGGAGTAATAGCTCATATTACTGCTGACTAGCTGTACATATTATGAAATTTCTTTAATGCTTAACTAAGTTGGGAAGATAAGCGCTCTAGTTCTGGTACTGTTAAATGAAAGTGGCATCAATTTTATTTGTACCATGGAGTCGAGTTTTCACTATTATTCACATGAACTTTTAGAATGTAGTGCGGGGCAAGACGTGAGCAGGGTGTTTTCAGTTATGGAGAGCTTGCTAAAGGTCACTTTCACTAGAACTGCATGTATTTTGTGACATTGGTGTATAAGAGAAAACGTGAAGTATTCACTTCCCCGACAGTGCCTAATGACTGCAAAGGTAATAGGAAGACTCTAGTTTCATTGCAAAACTCTTTATTTTATAAAATACATGTATTTGAACAGTTTATAAATCTTTTAAATAAGGATGTTGATCAAAGCTGGGTAGTGACCTTTGATCAAGTACTTAAATGGGCTGTTTGCAGACTTATTTTTTTTTTAGGAATGGATAATAAATTGACCTGTGCATAACTAATGCAAAGAACTGCTGCTGTTATTGCCACAGATCACACCAGAAGAAGACTTGGAAACTTGTCTCTTTTACCAACTGAAGTTGATCCAATAAAAGATATTTGTTACATTCTGACACCCCAATATTCAACACTGTCATGTAATTAGGATATGTCTTTTATACAAAGTATGCCTTGTGAGGTGTGGTTCTAAAAGTCTTGATTCACTATACAGTAATATCTTGTTGGATTGTATCTGAAGTTGTGAAGTTTGGCTATGTATGTCTTTCTGAAACATGTCCTAAGATTGAAAACACCCACAAGTAGCCCTTCAGGTACGATGGTATAAAGGCCAAACAATGTTAATGGCTTATTGTGGAAATGCACAGAAGCATAAGGATTACCCCAGGAACTGTGTGAAATAGAAACCTCTCAGAGATAGCACTACACAATGGGAATGGTTTGACGCAGGTCACAGCAAAAGAGCTTTTTAGCAAGTGGGGATAAGATATAAAAAGGGAAAAATGACATCCTGGGGGCTGTCACTACAGCAACACATCTGGAAACACCCGAGGAACAAAGACTGAACTGTGGGAAGGGGAAGTGATGGTCCGAAGCTAGAAGGATCTTTAGCCTGTGTATGAAAACGTGAGACAGCAAAGGCAACTTGTGCCTTAAGAATCTGCCAGACTGTGTATAACTCAGGGTGAGAATTTTGCTAATTTATATCCTGTCTATCTAGTGTGTTAAACAAAAACTGCAAACTGAGCTTATTTACAAGGTAATCTGCTTTGTTCTGTTTGCTATCCCTTATAAAACTTAAAAATTACTCTTTGTAGTTCATAAACGTATTTCTTTATTTCAAAACCCAGTTTGTGTAATTCATCTTGGGTGGGGGTGGGGGAGAAGCTGTGCATATCTCCCTCCACGTTGAGGGACATATCCTTGGGCCTGCACTCAAAGGGAGGTGGGCACCTGAGTGCTGGGGCAAGTTCCTTAAGCTGAGTCTTCCCAGCTGATCTCAGTGTCTGTGTCTGTCTGTCTTTCTGCAGCTGGGTGTGGCCGTACCTGTATGCGCGCTGGAGGAGGCTTAAGAGCCTGGCTTAGCAAGACAGGTTAAAAGGCGCCCAGGTTGGCGGAACAGGTGGGCTCAGTGGTATGTCAGTACACCAGGTAGCACCTTAATGGGGGGCAACCTGTCATAATATTACTTCACCCACCTTCTCTCAAATATCTTGGAACAAACAGTGCAAGTAGCTGCCAGTGCAGGCAAGGTTGATTTCCAATTTCTATCATAGTTCATTTTAGTTATAACTTCCTTTTGAGACATTCCTCTTGGAATGCAAGTTTTCATTACTTGCTATAGTACCAAAGGTTGACATTTTTCTTTGTTTCATTGTTGCTTTTTATTGCTTAATTCTGCTGTTTTTGAATTATGATCTTGCTTCGGGAGGGAGTGGAAAACACTTCTCCCCCAATTTCTGATAATCTTTTGGTCTTGGATAATTCAATCTGAACTACTGGAATTTCTTGACTTTTGAGTACAATCTTGATATTGTATTAACTTCAGTTTATGGCATTTCGACATAAGTTTAAAAAAATAATCACACTTTTTTACGAGAAGTTTTCCATTTATGTAAGTAATAGCTAACATTACTGTAACTGAAAGATTGGGAGAGGGAGAAAGCTGCTTGTTTTTGTTTACTTTCTGCATTTGACAGTGTTTCCTGTAGAGATTGTTCCCCTGTTTGGGATGGTCTTTAACAGAGCAACAGGAAGAGAGAAGTTTAAAATAGATAACTAGGCAGATGTGGGTGGCAAAACTACAAAACATTAGTAATGAGGATTCTGGCATGGGTATATTATCTGAAACTACATTAATCTTTCTCAAAACAAAATTGATAAGAATTCCAAATGGATGGTGTTTTTTTAATACATTGTTCCTTTAGGTATTTTATTCATTCTGTCCAAAAGAACTGCTAAAGGTTCAGTCACACTGATCCTTGATGACTTCTGACTCTTGGGTTTGTATGCACACCTGTTCTTTGTGCTTCCTTTGTCTATATCCACCTATTCCAACGTCCTATACTTCAATTGTCATAAGGGGGACAGGAACCCTCTTTTTACGTCTAGCACAATGGATCTTTGAGGCATCTAAGCGCTACTGTGCTATAAAATTCTAGGTTAAAAACTTTTGATGCAGTTACTGCAGTATGTAAGTTTTTGTAGCTTTTCTGCCCCTTAAGCGTCGGTATTTCCATAGGGAAGGAGAAACACTAAAACTTATTAAACGCAAGGGATTACAGCAAAAAGGGAAGTGCTATACACACTTAATTTTTCTACACTGAAGAGGGTGTAGCTGTCACAGCAGTAGTTTTTACGTGAATACTTTGATCGCTAGAGGGCAGCACTATCCCAGTTACGTTTCAATTTGGAGAAATGCAATAGTTATAAGCAGAGCCCTGTGAAACTTTTTGTTTTTTAATAACTTTTTTCGGGAATTCATTTTACATTTTATTCATGTTGTTCAGGATGTTGGTGATGGGGAGGTCAGCTCCTGCCCTGAGGAGGCTAGAATGCCTTGGAGGTTGTGAGGATGTGTTGAAGAGCAAGTCTGCCCCATACTCCTCCTGCAGCAGCAGCTCCTGTTCTGTGGGGCTGGGCATGCCTCCCTGCTCTGGGTTTTGTTCCCAACTCATAGAGTTGTAGCATTACTTAGATTTGGCCTGTCTGCCTCTCTGTCATGATGACCTAGCGGTGCCTGGGCCAAATTTGAGTGAGGGGCATTATGACTCTGTGTGCCAGGTCATAATGCCTGGAGTGGGGAGCTGGGTCTAGACCCACAGCACAGTCACAGCTGCAGAGTGAGTTACTGTGTTTTTAGTTTTATACGTTTTGTATTTGAAAAACCCAGGGTCCTAGCTATAAGCAATGTGTATGGAAGAGAGCCTGTTTCAGGCCTTTGTTACATGCATTCTCTTCTTGTTAGAATGTAAGTTTATGCATGTTTTCTTTTCAGTGTGATTTTAAGATTTTGTTTTAATCAGTGGCCTAGGGAGGGGTTGTGAAGGCTGTCAGAAGTCTCGGGTAAGATTGGGGTTGGTCTGGTATTACAAGACAAATAGAGTGCATTAACTAGTTTTGTGCCCTTCTTAGGCCTTTAAATTTAGGACTGCCATATTTTCAGGCAGCTATGCAGAGGTGGTTTGCTAATGTCTGTCGTTCTACATCCTTTCACCTCTGGATACAGTGGGTACCTGGATAGAGTGGCTACTTGCTTAATGCTGTGTAGCCACTTCTGGAAGCAATGTGCTTGCTACATATTAGGTCCACAAAGCATGAATATAATCACAGCTGCTTGGTGCTAGAGTAAACACAAATATTAACTCTAGGAGCATAATGTATTTGTAGCTATGGGTGAGGAGGTTCTAATACTGACTGTAGTGAATATGCCATTGAAACAGCAGGCAGACATTTGGGCACCTGGTAGATTGCATGAAGAAATTTCCCTGACTGTTTATGGTAAGTAAGATATGTGCCTGGAATCTTTTTTCCGGTGATTCTTTTTGCCATTAGTGCTTTCCACGAGGTGGCACTATACAGATCTTCTTCAAGCAAAGATCTTCCTAAATTGAACAACAAGATGAGAGAGATGGATGGGAATTCCCTGAAATCTCATTAAAGCAAAAGAAGGTGTGGAGTGACTACTTTAGCACTTTCTAAATGTAAGGGAATGGGACTTAGAAAACTGTCAGAAGGATATGGTAAATATTTTGAACTTCGGTAGTGTATCAATCCCATGACCTAAACTGAGGTTTTGGAAAAGTGTGAAGTAGACCATTTATCTGTTTTTCTAGGCACTCTATTGCCCACTATTGAGACTTTGAATGCTTTTCAGGAGGGAAGAGGACAAGGTACGGAGAGGAGTTTGCTAAATATTCTTTCTGATGGGAGCAGTGTGCTTTCTTGGAACAGGCTGTCCTGAAATATGAGCCTGTAATTTTAGTACCCATTAGGAAACTTACTGATAACAGCTGCTCTGATAGAGAAAAGAAAGGGAAGCTGCACCTTCCCTTTTCTTGAGCAGCTTTCTTGTATGGAAGAAATCGGGCAGATATCTTTTACTGGAAGATAATCCTTCTCCCAGTTCTCCCCTCCTGCTAGAAGTTCTGTCTTGCTGAAACCTGGAAAAGTGATCTTTCAAGCTCTGTTCTATTTATCTGATCTTGAGGATCCACAAACTCCTGCACCCTCCATATCCTTTCCTTTGAAGCTTTAGCACAACCGAGTCTGAAATATTATCCTGACTTTTTTTTCCACCTTGATCATATTGGAAAATCCCTGCTGTTAAATTTGTTGGAATGGAATTCATCATCTGCTCATCCTGCTGGGGTTGGTAAGAGGATTCTTTATATTCACTCACTACTGCAGACATGTTTGGGCATGTATTGATACTCCCTATGCAGGCAAAAACTGGGAAGGGAGTTAGCTCAAAACTGTGTGGTGGTGGTGGTGTAGCAGCTGAAGGGAAAGAACAGTCAGCTTAATACTTAGCCAGTGTTTTTTCCTGTCTAAATTTCCTGCCTCAAACTAGCTTTCTCTTGTGGTAATAAGTGCTAGTTGCATTATCATAACCAACAATTTTGCCATCTGTATGAGATAGTAATTTCCATCTCTTAAATGCCCTGATGTAAGAGATCCTTAGCCAACAAGACCCACTTCCGTGCCAACCAGTGGTGAAGTCCTAGGTGGCAGCCAACATTCCTTTGTCAAAAAAAGAGAATTAAATAGCATTTCCTTTGGAATCTGTCTTGTCACTTACTAACTGGCTGGAGGAGTCCAAGGACTGGTCTATGGTTAAAATTAGATCAAAATAGTGATGTCGTGAGAATGGCTATACTGGTTCAGACCAAAGGTCTATCTAGTCCAGCATCCTCTCTTCTGACAGTGGCCATACCAGGTGCTTCAGAGGGAATGAACAGAACAGAGAATCATCAAGTGATCCACCTCGTGTTAGCTCTTCACAGCTTCTGGCAAACAAAGGCTAGGAACACCATCCTTGCTCATCCTGGCTAATAGCCATTGCTGGAGACTATCCTCCATGAACTAATCTAGTTCTTCTTGGCCTTCACAACATTCTCTGGCAAAGAGTTCCACATGTTGACTGTCCTTTGTGTGAAGAAATACTTCATTTTTGTTTGGTTTTTTTTAAACCTGCTACCTATTAATTTAATTGGGTGACCCCTAGTTCTTGTGTTATGAGAAGGAGTAAATAACATTTTCATATGTACCTTGTCCGTACCAGTCATGATTTCATAGACCTCTAGCATATCCCACCTTACTCATCTCTTTTCTGACCTGAAAAGTCCAGTCATCTTCTTCTTCTCCTCAAATGGAAGCTGTTTTATACCCCCTTATTACTTTTGTTGCCCTTTTTTTGAACGTTTTCCAATTCCAATATCTGCCCTTTTAAAAATAAAAAATAAAAAAATCACATTTGCATGCAGTATTCAAGATGTGGGCATACCATGGATTTATGGAGAGACAATATGATATTTTCTGTCTTCTTATCTGTCCCTTTCTTAATGATTCCCAACATTTTGTTCACTTTTTTGACTGCTACTGCACATTGAGTGTATGTTTTCAGAAAACTATCCACAGTGACTCCAATCAAAATGGACATGGATTATAGCTGAAAGAAGAGGTATTTGAGAACCAATCCATCTCTGACTCACCAAATGGATCAGAGACAGAAGACTTTTTTCTAGAAATATAAGGTGGTGGTTCATTCACTGTAATTAAAAGTAAGAGATGCCTATCTCAGTGAGCCTTGCAAAGTATCATAATAAACATATTGTGTATATTAAATTTTTTTTGTTTAATCTGGTTTTGTTTCTTCTTAATGAAATCTTGTTTTTAATTTATACCACACTTCCTGGGAATTTCATGCCAACCATTCCATACAGAGAAAAGAAGACAAAATGAAGGGAGAATGTCTAAAGTGTGTCCCACTGGGAGGTCTTATTCCAAAAAGCACACAAGGGAATCCCCTCTCGTAAGGTGTCTATTGCAGTGCTGTTGTCAGATACAGGAAATGCTTAAGGAGTACAGATGGCAACAGAATTCAAGAAGCAAAAGGTGACGACTATCAGCATTTTTAAATCTTTTTAAAGTCTATATTATAGTTCTTCAGGGCCACCCTTTTAAATACTCCTACGTTTGAAAGACATTGGATGTCATTCCTCCCCCTTGTGCGGCCGCTGCTAACTGAGCTCCAGAGTTCACTCGAAGCTTTGTTTGTTGACATGTGAATTGAATTCCTTTAACAAGTGAGAACAAGACTTGTGACACTGCAATATATTTCCTTTTGTATATTGTCTTTTGTTAATTTATATGAGGAAATAGCACTTAACCCCATCATCTTCCCTGCAACAAAGAGGGAGATGAAGAGCTTCATCTTGGACTTGAAATATTGCATGTACTTATTCTGTCCTTTTGAAATGCATAATTTTTTTTTACTCCACTTGAAATTGAGAAATTTTTTCCTCCTCGAACAGGCTCTAGCCCAAATTCATCTCCCCCACCCCCAGGGCTTTTTCTGGGAGTCTACAGTTTCATTCTTTGTATTGTGCCTTCATGCCAAAGATGAGGATTTTCCTGCCCAAGGACTACATTAAGACCTTCCCTGTTGCTCCACATTCCGAATAGAGAGCAGGCATTAGTCTAACATGCTTGTTTTGGAGCAGATGTTAGACTTTACAGCATTCAGAGATGGTATCTTTAAGTAATTTTCATTCAAACCAGCATGGATTCTTGGAAACAGTGTCTTACAGCAGTGAATAATATGCACCTGGAGACGTCTTATCCTTTAATCAGAATGGAGCCAAAAAGATCCTAAATAAAGCAATGTCCAGAGCTGCTTCTGGATTCACCCTAATTCTTCAGAGTGATTTACTAACAAGCATTCAGGAGTAATTATTTAAATTTTGCCTCTCCAATTATCCCAGTAATCATGGACTTTTTTTTTTTTGTTTTTTTTTTTTAAATTTATGGAACCACTTCATAAAGCAAACCCGTGCTGCCAGTTTTTATCTTCTAATCCCACAGTGGCAAGAAGGGAGATAAATGGAGTGGCTCCTCTAATTTTAAAATGGTTTCTTTGCACTCAGGCGCCCGACGTAGATAGGTATTAATTTCAGTTTACTAGATAAGACTTAAGCCATGTCTATACTATAATTTTTGTCATATCTTGTGTCACTTGGGTGTGGAAAAAAACACCCCCTTGAGTGACATAAGTTACACCGATGAAAGTGCTGGTGTGGACAGAGCTGTGTTGGTGGGGGGAGTTTTTCCCACCAGCACAGCAATCGCCTCTCTTGGAGGTGGTTTTATTATGTCGATGGGGGATCTCTCCTGGCAGAATGGCTACCCAAGCAATCCTATAGTGGCACAGCTGCATCGGTACAACTGTGTTGCTGTAAACTTGTTAGTGTAAATATGGCCTTACTCAGTAGGATGAGACCTTTAGTACTGTTATGAGTCTGCAGGGAGCGTAGCAGTGGTCTGCCTACTTGGTCACCTCCTGCAGATTGGTCCTCCAAGTCATGGTTAAGTTCATTAGCAAGACATCCTGGGGAAGCTTGTACTGTGGCTGCACCCACTGTGTGGAGAAGTCCAGTTTACAGGGCTGTCAGTCCAACACCTTTCACAAGTTGTACAGATTAAGCAAACAGAGCATAGCGCATTTGGTAGGTTTTTGTAATTTGAACATACTCAAATGGGTTAGCATATTGAAGGGGGAGAGACAAACTGATTTCTAGATTAGAGCAGTTGTAAATAAAAGCATTTTTATTCAATTACTAGCTTTTTTTTGGTTGGGTGAATAACAGCATAAAGAAATGCACTTGAAATATGTCCCCCAAGAATTTCCCCCCACTACGTGAACCAGACTCGCTATGGGAAGGAGTAGGAATTGAACTTGGTTGGTGGCTCCTGCTGGCTCGGAAGCTCAATTTCCGCATTGCTGGCTTGACCACTTCTTTGCCCACTCTGACTGTTCTCTCTGCTCCTCTCTACAGTTGCAGCTACAGCCTAGGCAGGGAGTCTCCTGAGCTGGCAGGAAACAAGTCCCATTCCTGGGACTTTTGTGCCCAATAGGGAAGAGGTCACTGAAGGAAGTAGCAAGGGCATAGCTGGGACTGGAGAGTTGAACATTGGAGCTGTTCTACTCACCAGCAAACTCTGTAAGGCCTCTTGGGGATTGTAACCTGTAAAGCCTGCCACATTGCATTTTAACAACTAATTATCAAGTAAGGACAGGATATGGTACAATAAACATGATGAGGAGATGGGATGGGAAGGCTATATTGATATTAGTGTATTGTCTCGTGTAACAATAGCTTGCTAATGTTGCACATGCATAGTAGGTGCACTGTCCTGTCACCAACTGCAAAGTTGGCATATTTATTATAATCACTTTACCTACGTATTGTTTGACTTTCAGACAGAAGAAAATGTGCGAAACATTGTTCACTAATGTATTTGAATACTGTGGCATCAATGAAACATTTGAATTTTTGACTGAAGTACAAGAGGCATGTTTTAAGACACTGGTTCACTCACCAGAGAACTTGAAGAACACAGTTTGATTTTCACATTGGTTGTTCAGGGACAAGCCTGATAACACCATCTTGAGTGGCAGTAGACCATTTGGATAGGCTTAAAGTGATTAGAATTTAACAATATATGGATTTTGAGTGTCCCTGTAGGAAAGCTCCTATTCTACCAGTTGTTCCCAGTAAAACATGAAGGGCCTGTTAGAACCATGCTTTAAAGCATTCCTCTCTTTATTTGGAAAGTCAGAGTTGGCCTGGTTTCTAGAGCTGGGTTGGTGACTTGATTAGCCTATCTTTCCTGGATATAGTTGCTAATTCAGCCATTCTCAAAGCAGTCTGCTTTGCATGTATTGTGATACTCTTGTACTGGAGCTGCGAGGTTGATGGATAGCTTGTGCATGAAGACCAAAATGATAAAAGTAACCATTGTGACTTGGCTGGGGATAATTTGCCTGCTCATTAGCAGAGATGTGTGGTTTAACTCTCTTGAATGGTGAGTTAAGCACCAGCAAAGATGTATAGATGTCTGCTTGATGAATGGTGGAAGAATGTTGGCAAAATGGTAGCCATAATTAATTCTTCAAGATGCTCCTGAAACAGTATATAGAACTATAGAAGTGGAAGAGACCACGAGAGGTCATCTAGTCCACCCCCCTGCACTCAAGTATTTGCCCACCCCTGGTCTAGCTAACTTTTTGGCCCGAGGGCCACATCTGGGTGGGGAAATTGCATGCAGGGCCAGGGCGGAGGTTAGGGATGCGGGAGGGAGTGCAGTGCGCAGGAAGGACTCAAGGCAAGGGGTTGGGGCAGAGGAGTGATGTGGGGTATATGAGGGGGCTAAGTGCAGGGAGTTGGGCTATGGGGTGCTCTGCCACCCCAGGGCCACTTACCTAGAGCAGCTCTGGAGTGGCAGCGGGATGCACCACTGGCAGGGCAGGCTCCCTGCCCTGGACCCATGCCGCTCCAGGAAGCAGTCCTCTACGCGCTGCCCTCCCCTGGGGGGTACCTCCTCCAAAGCTCCCGTTGGCCATGGGTTCCTCTTTCTCGGCCAGTGGGAGTTGAAGGGGGCGGTGCCTGGAGTTGTGGGCAGTGCATGGAGGGTCCCCCTACCGAGGGGCTGCAGGGACGTGGTGCCAGCCATATCTGGGAGTGGCGTGGGGCCTGCAGCACCACGGAGGTGGCAATCCTGCAGGCCGGATCCAAAGCCCTGACGGGCTAGATCTGGCCTGTGGGCCATAGTTTGTCCATCACTGATCTGCACTATACCTGACAGGTGTTTGTCCAACCTCCTTTAAAAAATCCCCAGTGATGGAGATTTCACCACCTCCGGAGGCAAGTTATTCCAGTGCTTAACCACTCTGAGAGTTAGGAAGTTTTTCCTAATGTCCAGCCTCAACTGCCGTTGCTGCAATTTAAGCCCATTGCTTCTTCTCCTATCTTCAGAGGTTAAGAACATTTTTTTTTTCCTCCCTCCTCCTTGTAACAACCTTTTGTCTTCTCCCCCTGTCTTCTCTTCTCCAGACTAAACAAACCTCATTTTTTTTCAATCTTCCATCCATAGATCATATTTTCGAGACCTTTAATCATTTTTGTTCCTCTTCCCTGGACTTTCTCCAATTTGTCCACATTTTTCCTGAAATGTGGTGCCCAGAACTGGTCACAATACTCCAGTTGAGGCCTAATCAGCATGGAGTAGAGCGGAAGAATTACTACTTGTGTCTTACAGTACTCCTGCTAATACATCCCAGAATGGTTTGTTCCCCAACAGTGTTACACAGTTGATTCTTATTTAGCACTATGGCCCCCCAGATCCCTTTCTGCAGTACTCCTTCCTAGGCAGTCATTTCCCATTTTGTATGTGTGCAACTGATTGTTTCCTAAGTGGAGTACTTTACATTTGTCCTTACTGAATTTCATCCTATTTACTTCAGACCATATCTCCAGTTTGTCCAGATCATTTTGAATTTTAATCCTATCCTCCAAAGCATTTGTAACTCCTAAGTGCACTCTCTATGCCATTATCTAAAACATTGATGAAGATATTGAACAGAACTGGACCCAGAACTGATCCCTGCTGGACCCCACTAGTTATGTCCTTCCAGGATGACTGTGAACCACTCATAACTACTCTCTGGGAATGATTTTCCAGCCAGTTATGTACCCACCTTATAGTAACTCCATCTAGGTTGTATTTCCCTAGTTCGTTTATGAGTAGGTCTTGCAAGACGGTATCAAAAGCTTTACTAAAATCAAAATATACCTCATCTATCACTTTTCCTCCCACCCCAAGACTTGTTACTCTGTTAAAGAAAGTTATAAGGTTGGTTTGAGACTATTTGTTCTTGACATCTGTGCTGACTGTTATTTATCACCTTATTATCTTCTAGGTGTTTGCAAATTGATTGCTTAATTATTTGGTCCATTATCTTTCCAGGTACAGAAGTTAAGCTGACTAGTCTGTAATTCCCCAGGTTATCCTTATTTCCCTTTTATAGATGGGCACTATATTTGCCCTTTTCCAGTCTTCTGGAATGTCTCCCATCTTCCATGATTTTTCAAAGATAATTGCTAACGTCTCAGATATCTCCTCAGTCAGCTCCTTCTGTATTCTAGGATGCATTTCATCAGGCGCTCCTGATTAGAAGACATTTAACTTGTCTAGGTAATTTTTGACTTGTTCTTTCCCTATTTTAAAGTCTGATTCTATCACCTTTTCACTGGCATCCACTGTGTTAGACGTCCAGTTGCCACCAACTGTCTTGGTGAAAACCGAAACAAAAGTCATTATGCACTTTTGCTATTTCCATGTTTTCTGTTATTGTCTTTTCCCCTTTATTGAGTAACGGGCCGACCCTGTTCTTGGTCTTCCTCTGTCCTATGTGTCTTTGAATGACGATCTACAGGAAGTGCATGAAACTGGAATACCAAACTGCAACATAATACTCAGCTGTTAAATAACAGAAGAGAATGTTTGTAATGTTGTTACAAATGTAGCACCAAAAATGTGCTAGGTCTTTTCCAAAGGAAAACATGATCCCAGTCCCAGACACTATAGCATTGCTGTTGATCTCTCCAAAATGTCAAGGTCGGACACAAAATACTAGCAAGTTTTCTCTTGTCTTTGCTGCCACACCTTTGAAATGGTGGAATGAAACAAGATAAGGTCACTCCATGATTGCCTTGGATGGTGAAAAAACTTCCAGGAAGTTGCTATCTGGTGCATTTGTCCCAGGCCAAAGATGAAGGTGATTATCTGGGATGGCCGGATTAAAATTTGCTCACTAGAGTAATAGTTATCTGTAGTTCATAAATTGTTTTTTCCAGGCGCTGTCTCTTGCAGAGTGTGGAGACGAGAAGCAAAGGCATTTCACTAAATCTGGAGCCAAGAACTAATTGTTGTCAAAGCAGGGTTTTGCTTTGGAAGAAACAGCTACCTATGGTGTGAAGAAGCAGAAGCTCTGGATACCTCACATTGTTTTCTGAGCTATTTTGCTTTGTTGTTGGATTTTGCACGAGAATCTGATCAGATATCTGCAGGTCTTTGTAGAGGGTTGATCATACAAAGCATGGCCCTGGAAAGCAAAGGCTGTTAAAAGGTTTAAAACATTTATGAAAGACAAAGAGGGTATTGAGGAAAGTTTAGCAAGAAATTGAGAGAGGGCTTTTGCAGTGCAACAGAGCCGTGTCTGTGTGATATTCAGCCTGCCTCTCACTGTTCCAACAGGCCGTTGAGAAGTAGGCTAAGAAAAGACTCTCCAAGACCTTGTTTCCCTCAGCTGAAGGTTGCCATCTGGACAGAAGATGGCTAAAGGATTCCTGGAACATATGAAAAGGAATGTTGAGGGCTGAAAATAAATGCACTGTGTCCAGTGGAGACAGGAAGTGTCTGAGACATGGAAGGACAGAGGAGGGGAGCCGCTTAGCATTACTGTATTGTAGGTCCGTAACACAGTAAGGAAGAGTGTCAGATGAGGAAAAAACCAGGCCCACAGCCTTCCTTTTCAGGCCTAAGTAGTGCTTGTGCATGCGTTTTTTTAAGTCACGGAACAATTTTACCTACCTTGTCTGTCGTTTTCCTGTATAAAAACACCTCCTTTATCTGCCCAAAATAAACAAGCTTTTTAAAACTTACGTTCTTAGCTATTAGCAAGCCAGTAGTTTGAGGGAATTTTGGCACCTAAATGTTTTAGCATAAATCATTTCTTTCTCACAAAACCTAATTTTTCCATGCATCTACATCCTCCCTTCCTCCACCCCCAGAATTGACTGGGTTTATATGTCTAGAAAAGGCATCAGGTCTCACTTGCTGGAACATGGCCTGATTCTTTCATATGTAGGAGAATGTGTGCTGCCTTCTCTGTTCTAACATATTCATATTCTCTCTCTCTCTCTCCTCCCCCCTCCCATCTCATAGTAAGGCTAATGAAAAAGGTTTATTATTGTACTAAAGGGATAGTAAATGAGGGTTTAACGTTAGTGAAGAGCAATACTCATCCTCCTTGGCTTGTGAGATTGGTGCTTAGAGGGTGTGGTTTGTATGTATGACACAGTGGAGCAAAATTTTCACCTAATTTTTTCAAACCTCTTTCCACCTGCATTGAAATATTGTAATAAATATTTCTTCTTTTCTATACACGGCCTTATTTATTAAGGGGAATCTATCAGAATCTGGTAAAGTTTGTTTTGTGTATTGTGGTTTTTTTTGTGGGGGGGGGGGCTTGGAGGGGAGTTAAGATTATTCCTCTCAAAATATTGCATTGTTTATGTCTCTGTGCTGCCAGATGTCATTTCTAGTGGGCACTATTACTATTAACTGATTCTGTGTCAGTGCCCTCTGATCTAAATGGTAGACTTAAGTGATTTAGGCAGACCTAAACAGTGTGGCTTTGTTTATATCTCGTAATCTGCAGAAGAGGACATAGCTGTAGGAGAGGAAAGTGGGGGTACAGAAAGAGAACCTTTCTGAATACTATCAAGAATTTGTTGTTTGTCACATCTGAAACCACTGTATTCTTATGCAGCTAAAAGCTCATATTGATCAACAAAAATCCTTTACGCTTGTGAATTCTTAATTTTCAAATGATCTAAAGTTCTGAGTCTTTAAACCATATAAATATTGCATACCTGTTGTCTTCTTCCAACAGAGCCGGAGGGGTGGGGGAAGCCTTTCATGCACTGTGCACCTTACAATGTGTGCCACATTGACTTACCTGCTGCTGAAAGTTTTGCCTTTTGTTTTCTCTTCCCTGTAATGACTATATAACTGTCACAGAGCTGTTTATCAGGAAGGGCCATCAATATTTTATTGGACTTGTACACCGTCAGTGTTGGAGCTGTAATTAAAGGAAGTTGTGGGTTATCTCTGCTCAGTAGTAAACTGCTCTCCAGTTAGGGCGTGTTTTGGAGTCCAGAGGAAAAAGGTATGTGTGGCTGGAGAGTGTTGCAAAGCAAAGCTTGGTCCTGAAAATCTGTTGTAGTGTGTTTAAAACACCAAGTTTTCCTCTTTAACAAGACAGTCTTAAAATAGATAATCCACCAGTCTAATTCATTGTTCTTGCCTCAGTCCCCCTGCGCCTGGTGGACTTTTTAATAGAATATATTTATTTTGAAGTGTGTTTGTGATTTCTAATTGACTAGAAGATAATACTGGGTGTACAGGTATGTTGAAGGGTTGTGCACTGAGAATTTTTCTTGAGACTCTCATTAGGCCTGATGGATGGCAAGCTGCTGCCTCATTTTGAAAGATGCAGGACTTCTTGACAGGCTTTGAATGAGCCCTAAAAGAGGGCCTTCCGGTTGGAGCATTCACTGGGTGTGCGAGCCTCCCAGACCAGGTTGAGAGTCTTGGGCTCATGCTGAATCCTAAGGAGGCAGGTGGGCTTCAGAGCCTAAACTGCAGCCCAAAGCACTGTGCACACAGCTCTTTTTAGTGTGGTTGCACAAACCCTCGTCTCTTAATTTAGACTGGGGAAATCACTGCCACAGGCTGTGTAGACGTCCTACTGACATAAGGCCCAAAGAAATGTAATAGTTTTCTTGTTGTACTTCATGCACACCTTCAGTGGTCTAAAAATGTGACTTGCTGTCTGCCACAGAGTAGGAGTTTTCTGTAATGTTTTGTATGAATACTGTGTGCCTCAGTTTCCCCCATATGCTGCATTGTTAGGTGGTGGGAAAAGGTTCTTGAGCATTTGCTGCTCAACTCTTCTGTGTGTGAGTGGCCTCTTTCCCTTGATGAATTCTCTGTGATAGTGAGGTTGCTGGGTAGTGCCCTGAGATAAAGGAGTCAGTCATCACTTGACACTGCCAAACGGTGTGCATGTATGTAGGGAGCAAGGAAAAGTGACCTTCAAATTGAACTTGTTTAATACATCTTAAAACCGTGCTGTGCTATCTCAAAGTAATTTAGGTGTGTAATACAAAATATATAGTTCTGTGTTTGTAAACTGCCTTGCAAACATTACCTGCAGTTCAGGCAGTTTTTGATATACCTCCATTTTATAGACTGGGAGACAGGCACAGCAGTTAAAGGATTTAGGCAAGGACGTTGGCAAAGCTGAGATTAGAACTCGGAGCTTCGGGCTTCTAGCCCTGTCTTCAGCTCGTACTGTTTCTTGTATGTCCAAACAGCAAATTCACTGCTGCAAATTGAGTTTTGCTTTGGGTGAGCTGGGGAGATTCATAACCCATTATTGTAACAGAGTGAGAGGGAGAGTAGGGAGTTCAGTAGCTTATTAGCAGAACAGCATTAGTAGGAAGAAGGCAAAGTGCAATGGGAATAGTTTTCTGAATGGTGATTTGGAAACTTTCAAAGGAGAGGTGGGATTTCAGTTACCGGAGTGCAATGCAGTGGATTGGATTTGTAACACGTTGGGTTAAAGAACTCTTGATGTTCATGTCTTGGCAATGTGAATGTAAACAGTCATTCCAGGAATGTAACAGTTGGTTATCTATTCTGGAGCCAATTCAGGTCTGAACTTAACAAGAAATTGGGAGTTTTTCTTGAACGCCTGTAAGATTCTCTAAAAGGAATTTAAAGAGGCTGAGGACAGGGGGTTGTGTAGGGGACAAGGGGTGTATATATAATTAAAGGTAGAGCAATGCTGGTGGTACCACTTGTAGTTTAAAGCTGCCTGACACTTCACATTTATAAGACCCCGTTATCAGCTGCTTATAACTTGATCAGTTCAAGCTGAAATTTTCCCTGCTGGGTGTCTGTCTCAAGTTGAATTATTTTTTTAAGTTTTCAGGTAAAATGATTGACCCATTCCTGAGAACAAGATTAGGAAAAAACAATACTTTGCCCTTGTGGGATTTTTTGGGTTGTTTTTTGTGTTCCAACTGTTTCATTTAGAAGCTCAGACTAGAGCTCTATTTTGGTTCAGGGACTCAAAATTTGTCCGTAGGTAATTCTAGTATCAGGGATGCGCTTTCTGCTGTTGTATTAAAAACTACTGAAATGTGGCCAAGTTATGAGCCTTGGAAAATTAGCTGTTTGCACATGCCCAGACTTGTTTAGAATTTGGCAGCTAAGTTCTCCCAAGATTGTCTGCGCTGTGTATGCTGCAGCCTGGGGCTGAGCAGGACTCACCCTGTAACTGCTCCTCTTACTGGCCTGGGGCCACTGTGGCATTGGGCACCACAAAGGAGAAAAGAGACTGTTTCCTGTGCTCTCCATGCTCCACCCCATAGCATCGAGGAGGAGGGAGAAACAGCCTTTTGGTGGGAAGGGGAGGGGGCAAAGGAAGAAGAGGGTGCAGGAATTGGGAGAAGGAGGGAGCAGAGTTGCAAGGAACTGCAGGGGAGGGAAGAACTTGGACACAGAGAGGGAAAAATCCAGGGCTTGGGGGACTGGAGTACAGGGGGAGAAGGGTATGAAGTGGGGGTACAGTGGAAAAGCTGAATAAGGGAAGGGCACAGGGTCTCCAACCACCACAGTAGTCTCCTCAGTCTCTGCATTCCACTGCCACCAGCAAATAGCTGTGAAACTCACTGACAGAGTATGTGCTCTGTAACCTAAATTCCAGCGTTTCCTAACTTTTCAGTGCTTTACCTTGAAGCCTTAATATTTTTTTAATGTAATTTTTTGGATGTATTATCTTAAGTCAGAAAAATAAATGGTTGGAGAAACATTGGGAGTATAATAAACTGAGGATGTGCCTGTCATAGAGTTGTTCTCTGACAAATGAGTTGAAAAACAGTATTGGGCAGACCTAGGACATCCCGTGCTATGTGTCTGTGTGTCAAATCCTACCCCTGAACATCCGATTGAGTGTTGTGCCTGTCCAGAATCTTAAAAAAGGCTCACCTGAGGTTCTCTGACTTCTTCATATAACCCGTCATTTTCCAGCCTAAGACTTTCCCTATGTTTCCTTCCTAGAGAAGAGTGCGTGCACGCATTCACACATACACATATATATATTTTTCAGACTGGAGGTTTATAGACACTGGTTATTCAGGGTTGGAGGATGTTGAAGGAAACTAGCTTGTATTTGTGAGCTGTTAGCCTCCTTGCAGTCAATGTGAGACATTCTGGTTTTTCCTGTGTGTTTTTTTTCTAGATAACACAGATGAGGCTTAATCGTAGCATAAGTAAACTTGGGTTTGTAAACCCTCGTAGCGGGATATTTCTTGCTACCCTAGTTTGTCATTCTTGCAGTGAACGGTCGTAATCCCTGATATGATGGAGACATACAGGGATGGACAGAGATACAATGTTGTCTACGGCAGCAGTCTTCAAAGTTTTTCCTCCGTGACACCTTTTCATGGAGGAAAAACTCGTGCGTCCTCCGGAGGGGTATGTCCGCCGAAATGCCACCGCAGAAAGTGGAAATTCCGCTTTCCACGGTGGCATTTCGGCAGGACAAAAATAGACCGCCTGGGAGTTTGGCGGTCTCCCGGGCAGGATTGGTGGCGGCACCGGGGTCTCATGCACTCCCCGGGGTGCGCACACCCCACTTTGAAGACCATTGGCTATGGGACTGTGTGACCTGGCAGCCAGCTACTCTACAGTTGTAAATTTAGCGCCACCACCAATTCACTAGTGCTGTCCTAAGCAATTTAATTCATTCTGTGCATCCGTTTCCCTTCTGTGAAGTGGGAAATATTTCACCTGCCTTGCAGAAGTGTATAAGAATTGTTGGTTAATTGTATGCAAAGAACTTTGAAAATTGTAACCATCTCTAATTGATAGTGTTTCTCTTACATGAATCAGGTTAAAAAAACAAAAATGTGGATACGAGATAGCAACTCAAAAGAAAATGATTGTGCAGTTGGCTTTTGCTATAAAAGCCTGACAAATAGGGTAATCTCCCCCAATATCCTGAATAAACCTTATTGAGTTAAGTTAAATGTCATTGAATTAAACTTAATATCATGGGGCCCATTGTATTAAAAATGAAGTTGCTTATGGGATCCTGGGGATTGTATGCATTTCCATGGTAAGGGTTCTTCCAGGAACTGAGAACAGTGTGGAGTGACTCCGGTTGTAACATTTCCAGGGAAGATCCAGTCCCTGGATAGGTTCACATAAACTGTTGGTTCCTGGAGAATCCAGTTTGAACTAATCAGAGGATTTTGGGGTCAATAACTTAATGATAAACTGACTATGGACTTTTTTCTGATTCAGCAAAAGGACAGGACCTCTGGTTTATGGGGACTTCCATACTCAGAGAAGGATTTGGTCCTCTGAGGGCTCCACAAGACTTGGGTGCTGGTTCTCAGCTGAAGCTGTGATGAACTGATGACCAAAGGAGAAACCCCTGTGTGACCTTTGAAGGACTAATCAAATCACCAACCAGAACCATTGTTGGAGTGATGGGGTGATCTCTGGTCATCTTATTAGCACATGTATAGGTTTTTATGGTTCTCAATATGTTTTTGTCTGTAATGCTTTCACTTCATAAGCGAACACATTTATTTTTAAAGGACTCTGTGATAACTTAACTGTGGTAATTACAGTGTCTACCTTCTCTGAGTAGAGAAGTGAAGCACATCTGCTTAGACAATCTGACTTTTGCTGGAAGATATCCTAGTATAGCTAGGGGATTGTGCACTCTGGAAATCAACTGGTCAGGAGGGAAAGATGGTTATCTTCGCCCAACAGACATGGTGGCTAAGAAGCCTGGAGCCACGAAAAGGAATACTGGTGTAGTCGTCCTGAACTGTGACAGAAAGGACATCAAAGGGCCAGCATAAAAGCCTTTCCTCTCAGAGTGGTTTTAATGAAGACCCCTTGCACCCAACATCACCTGTCTAAATTATGAAGCGATCTCAGTAGTTAAATCTAAGTAGTTTTGCTTTCTGCCATGGCTATACACCATCCCCCACCAAGCAATGGTAAGACTTAGGGTACCCTGTACTGCATGCATCTGACGAAGTGGGTATTAGCCCATGAAAGCTTATGCTTCGATACTTTAGTTAGTCTTTAAGGTGCCACAGCACTCTTTGTCACTTCTGCAATTCCAGACTAACACGGCTACCTCTGATTCTTAGGGTACCCTGTTTCCCTCAACCCTTAGCTCCAGCTCGGTAGGAGTGGGGGAGACTTTGTCACATGCCTGCACAATACCCCTGCCTTGCAGCTGAGTTCCCTTGCCTCTGCTGTTCTATCTTTATTCAGTTCTGTAGTTCACCCACAGCAGCTAATGGATTTGTGCTTTAGCCTAATATCCTTTTGTTACCAGTCTGTGCCCTTAGCCCAAGTAGGCTAGAAGTTGATAAAAAATGATCGCTTGGAACTTCCATTCAGAGAAGTGAAGATAGAATTAAATGGAGAAGGGAAGTGGAAGAACACAGAATTCAACCTAAACTACTTTGGCAAGGTGGCAGGAGAGAATTTTCTGTGGTGAGGATGGTTGGACCCATTGCCTGGCGTACAAGGCATGGATCACATTGCTGGAAAACTTAGATCAAATGTTGTAGGTAAGTGAGCTGAAAGCTGGGAGAATTTTATTTTTTTTTTTTTAAAAAAAAAAAAAAAGTCTGGGTGGCCAGAAGGGCAAGCAAGGACATGGCTGAACCCAGAATATCTCATTTTTGTTTAAACCTTCCCAGCAACACACAAGAGCTTTTCTGACCATGACAAGCATTGTGGCAATTCCAATCTGTGGCGTGAAACTTTGTGACTAAGGGCATGGCTATACCACAGAGTTCACAGTGGTGCAGTCTCATTGCTGTAGTGCTCTAATGTAGCTGTTCTAAGCTGGCGGGAGAGAGCTCTTCCATTGGTTTAATTATTCCTGCCCTCATAAGTGGCAAAAGCTATGTCAGTGGGAAAAGCTCTCCCAAAAACATAGCGCTTTCCGCACTGGCACTTATCGATGTAACTTATGTCTCTCGTGGAGGGGGGGGGCGCGGATGTGTGTGTGTGTGAGAGGTACTTGGACTGCAGTCTGGCCAAAGCCCAGAAAAAAGCTACAAATTTTGGTGGTGGCCCAGAGTTATTCTGTATTTTACTTCAGGGAACGCACACAAACTCCAACACTTACCTGGAATATAATTTTTAGCCCTGGAGGAAGGGTGGTTTTGCATTGCTCCGCCAGGACACACCTACTGGTGAGTTTGATCAGATAACTCATTTCCTCTAAAGGAATCTCAGATCAGCCATCCTAGCCTGGGAAGAGCTTTAGGAATGGTAAACTGTGTTGTGCAAGGAGAGGGGATGTTATGTAAGTGGGGAAGGAGAATAAAAATATATGTATTCAGAGATCTGTAACTTTTACATTTCATGACTAAGTCAGGTTGCTTTTCACTGGATATAAGAGGGTTATCATGCAGGAAGTAGAACCAGACAGCAGTTGTGGGAAATGTAGTTCTGGCAATAAGAATTAGTTTTTTAAAATGTAGGGTTGGGAAGATACAAAGTTAGGTTCTCAAGGTTACAGTTTACTAAATGGCCTGCCTTGGCAGCGGAGCTGCTGCTTCTTTTTTACTAAAGATTTCTGCTGACAAATTGTAAGGGGGAAGGGGGGGAATGCCATTGGCCAGAGCTGAAGGATTCTCTTTTTATTACCTTAGATTAGAGGTCCATTGAAAGACCCTGTGGGAATAATGAGGCTCAGGCTGGAACCTGAGGATTTCTGAAATCTGTTCTTTAGCTACACAGAGAGTGAGACTCTACACAAGTCACTAATAATAAAGCCCTAGCACTGATACAATCTCTTTTAATCCATAGATATTGAAGTGCTTCACAAAGATGAAAAGTATAACTATCCCTATTTTACCGTTAGAGAAACTGAGTCATAGAGGTTGAGGGTGTCTCTTCACTAGAAAGTGTTCTTGCCTTCCATGAACTAAGACATAGCAACAAACACAAGATAAAATCCTAATAAAGACAAGACAGTTTGTAGTTTTCACACAAGTTAGCAGGTTCAGGCAAAGACTAGATTCCTCTCTAATCTTTGCCTAGACCTGCTAACTTGTGTGAAAACTACAAATGTCGTGTCTTCACTAGGATTTTTCTGTTTGTTGCCATGTCTTGCCTAACCTCAGATAAGAGCCCATGTTTTCTCCTCATGAAGATAAGGCCAAAGTGACTTGTCCAAGGTTACACAATGAGTCAGTGGCAGAGATGAGAATTCCTTTTCCTCTGCCCTTTCTGCTGAACCACAGCTGTTTCCTGCCTCAATTTCCCCATCTGTAAATTGAGAATAATATTAACCCACCTCACAAGGGCACTGTAAAGATTAACTGTTTGTACACTACAGGGGCGGGGGACAGGATGTAGAAGTCTATGTTCTAATATTTCCTTGTGTGAGGCCTAGACTCTGACTTGGGTGAAGCATTTTTCCTTTCCTTGAAGGCTGGGTGATCTGGGTTACGTTTTTAAATATGTCTGCAAAAATCTCACTTTGCACTGGAAACTTTAGTGCTTGTGAAAATATAAATAATAGTGGCCAAAGCCCAACTCAGTGACGAGTCTGCTAGTGTAAGTTTAACAAAAAAGCCAGTGTTATTCATATAGGTGATTCATGCTGCTGCTTGTGTCATTGACACATAATATGTTGCTCACTCTGTGCTCTCACAAACTTTCAGAAAGGCTGTTTTGTGTGTGCAGGCATAGTTCTAATGGATAAACTGTAAAACCACTGAAATTAACTATTTTATTAGAGATGTCAATTTCGTACTCCCATCCTCAGATGGGATGCTAAACACGTCTGATATATGGCTAGCATGTGGAAGATAAGTGCATGGTGTTTTGGTATCATACTTCCTTATTGCCTTTTGTTCCTTTTTAAAAGCAGTTGCCTGTCTGTTTTTAGAGCTATCCGTGAAATAAAGATTAAAACACCTATTCATGGTTGTTTTTATACACTATAACAGCTTCTGCATGTTTTTAGACATTTTAAAGTTTTTTGTTTGGATAGATAACACAGGAGTATGACTGAGAAAATGCACCCTTATCGTTCTGGCTTAGGCAGCTTTTTTGATTGTATCATCATGGTACCTTTCTAAATTTATTTTTGGTCAAAGCACACCAACTACAATATAGCGAGAACAGAAGAATGCCTTTGTTGGTGATGGGCCATCTTCTTTCAGAGACATGGCCAGCTTGATTCATAGTTAGAAGTTATACTCCATTTATAGCTTTATTTATTATGTGAGCTTTGTTTCTTACTCAAACTCTTGCTTAGATTTGTGTATTGGACTGTTTAATTATTTTTAATTTGTTCATTCTTTTCTCTGCATCCTAGGCTTACTGCTAAATAAATCACAGGCTTTATTTCGCTATCAAGGGGAAAGAATTGCTAGGGCAGGTTCACTCTAGCAATTCTGAAGGAAGGTAAATGTATTGTTACAACTGACTTATCCTTTGAATTTTAAGATACAGGCATGTCGCGTTTTACGCGCATTTAACTTGTGCGATTTCCGCTTTACGTGGTCAACCGGGGGGAAAAAAAAGGCAAAACTAAAAATATAAGAACTGTCTTTAGAACGGGCAATTTTGCCCGCCATTGAAGTCAATGGGTTCTGGCTATACGTGGTTTCCGCTTTACGCGGTAACCGTGGAACGGAACCCTTGCGTAAAACGTGACATGCCTGTACTGTAACTTCTCTCTGTATATTTACTTGAAAGAACCAGGGCCTGCCACGTTTGCATTGTCACTTTAAGTGTTTTTATAGAAAGGATTTCATCTTGCGTTCTGGATTGGTATAGATGAATGACTGATCATTCTACTTGTTTAGCTAGGCTTATTTTTTGTATCTATTGGGAGCAGTTGGACACTTGCCCTTTGTGATGGATGTGGACCTGTGATTTATGGATACTGTTTGTTGATCTGGTTATTGAGATGTTTACTGTATTAATATATAGGTTTAGTTTAACAGCGGCTCTAAGGGAAAAAATGAGCAGGAATGTAAAAGAGCTACTTCTTAACAAACACTTCATGGGTTTTGAGAGACAGTGGCAGAGCCGTTGGCTCTGAGTAGTCTGATTTGACCTCCTGAGCCTCCTGGATTAGTTTTTTGACAAGCATGGTCCAAGCATGGGAACTGACAAGACCAAAGGCTGAATGTAAAGGTGCTCTCTCAAGAGAAAAGGTGGTTGTTGGGGAGCTGTTTAGAGAAACCAGACTGACACTGGCACACACTGGGAAGTCTGAAAAAGCTAGCAATGCCGAAACCACTATCACATGATTGTAGAGTTCTAGGCAAGTTAGACATGTATAGACTATCTTTTTAAAATCCCTTTTCACTAAATGGTTTGTTTCTGCTATTAAGATTAAACAATACTTTGTTTTTTATGAAGTCTGTCTGGCAACTGTACAAAACTGGGTTAGGGAAGAACCATAACACCTTTGATCTAGTGGCATGAAAAGGAATAGAATGCTAGTGTGCTTCAAAGCTCTAGGAAGTACAATCTTGCACTTCACCCTCCCACCCTCTCCCCCACACACGGTTGCAAGGATCAGTTTCTACAAACTTGGTCTCAGATTTTCACATCTGTGTTTCGAGAAGCTTTAAGGGAAATCACAAATAACACTATAGTCAACTGTCTGTATTTGATGAAACAGCTTAAATTTCATGGATATAAAGCCAAGATTTCCCCGTGATTGTAAACTCTTTGGGGCCAGGACAGTGCATTTGAAAGGGGATGGATCGAAGCACACCAGGGAACTTTTAGGCCCTGGTTACACTGGCACTTTATAGTGCTATAAAGCCATCAGGAGCGCTATAACTCACTACCCGTCCACACTGGCGAGGCACGTAGAGCGCTATAACCTCGGAGTTATAGCGCTCCTGGTAATCCACCTCTGCACGGGGAATAAGGGCTGTAGCGCAGCTGCTGTAGCACTACAGCAAGAATGTGGACACCCACTGCACATTAATTGGCCTCCAGCCCATCCCATAATTCCTGTTCGAGCCACTCTGGTCATCACTTGCAAACTCTTTAGTCCTGTTCTCAGGTGACCACACGTCAGACCCGCCCCTTAAATTTCCAGGGAAATTTGAAAATCCCCTTCCTTTTTGCTCCAGCCAAGCGTGGCGTGCTCTCAGGGAATCCTTGCAGGTGATCATTCTGCTTAATCATGACTCCACGTGCCATGCCTCCTCGCAATAGGCGATCCCCAGCGTGGAGCAATAGCGAGGTGCTAGACCTCATCAGTTGTTGTGGGGAAGAGGCTGTTCAGTCTCAGCTGCGGTCTAGCTGCAGGAATTATGATACCTATGGGCAGATATCACGGGCCTTGGTGGAAAGGGGCCATGAGCGGGACACTCTGCAGTGCCGTGTTAAGGTAAAGGAGCTTAGGAATGCATATCGCAAAGCCCGTGAGGCAAACGGCCACTCCGGGGCAGCCCCGGTGACTTGCAGATTTTATAAGGAGCTGGACGCGATACTTGGTGGTATTCCTACATGCACTCCATCGACCACCACGGATACTTCCCAGCCCACCAGTGAAGGGTGGGATGAAGAGGAGGAGGCGGCAGCAGTGACCCAGGGCACGGAGTCGTCCCAGGACGCATGCAGCCAGGAGCTCTTCTCAAGCCAGGAGGAGGGCAGCCAGCCGCAGCGGCCGGCGGTTGCAGGGGGCAACGCAGCAGCGGATTGCGGAGGTAAAGCTGCTTTTCTATTGGGAAGGAAGGCAGGTTGTGGTGGAAAGGGATGCTTGTATGCTTGCCTACATGTGAAATAGTGCATTGATGTAGTCTATCACATCGCAGTAATCATCATCAGTAATCTCTTCAAAGGTCTCAATAAGAGCACTTGCAAGGCACCTGTGCAGGTTTCCTGGGAGAGCCAGCATGGCCCCCCTCCCAGTCATGATCACTAGTCCCCGCCACTGTGCTACGATGGGTGCAGGGAGCATTGCTGCACAGAGGCAAGCTGCATATGGCCCTGGGCGGAAGCCGCATCTCATTAGAATGCCCTCCCTTTCTTCCTCGGTCACCTGCAGCAGCAAGATATCTTCCAGGACGAACACCTATGGAGAATGTTGGGACAGTGTTCAGAGTAGGGCTCCCGCCACTTCCCTGCACTCCCCCACAACCATAGCACAGCACGGCAGGGAAACAATCATTCCCCCTGCATCTGGAGAGGACTCACCATGGCAGGGGCTCCGTTGTTGTCTGTGTGCTCTCTGTGGGACAGGCAAACAGGGAATGCGGGGGAATCATAGGCATGTCTGCTGTTTAAAAGGGAGCCACTGTTACATGTTTAATTTTCTCTGTGTAGGATCGACCTTGAGCTCTGTGCCATCGCTGTTATCAACAGCTGACAGGCTGAGGCGACTGAGGAAGAGGCCATGAAAGAGCAAAGAGGATCTAGTACAGCAAGTAATGCAACAGGCTGTAATGGAGAATCGAATTGCACAGAGGTGGAGGGAGAACGAGAGCAAGTTGAGGGAGAAGGCGCGGCAGGAGAATGCGATTCACCGGCGGGAAACCACCGATAAGCTGTTCTCATTATTGCAGCTTCAATTAGAGACTATGCAGCGGATTGTCGCCATTCAGGAGGAGAAGCACCGCGCTCTCCGCCCCCTTTATCATTTGCCTCAAAACCCTTCCCCTTCTGGCCCTCTGTCCCCTCTGGGCTATCAGTATCATCAGCTATCTGGTTATTACCACCCACAGCTGCCTCCAACCCCCCTGTCTTCACTGACCAACCCCCAAACCCAGGACCCTTATCCACTGCACTCAACCCCTAATAACATGCCTCATTGCCCTCCACAAATGGGGTTCGGAGGGCACGGCAACTCTGAGGGCACTGGAGAGTCTGAGATCAGGACATATTCCAATCTCTGACTGACCCCATCCCACCCCAATTGTACCTCCCCCGCTTCCCTCACACATGCATCATAAACTTTTCTTTCAGCAACCGAAGTAGCTGTTGAATAAATGAATTGTCTTTTTAATAAATGGGTTTCTTTATTCAGAGTACATAGATTATTAATGGCAGAAAAGCAAATGCCTTTTCGTATTAAAAGATTGCACCCTCCCTCCCTCTGCACTTCCCATTAGAACGGACTTTCAGCCTCAAAATGCTCCCTCAAGGCATCCCTGATCCTAACAGCCTCGCGCTGGGCCCCTCTAAGAGCCCTGCTCTCTGGCTGTGCATATGTGGCCTCCAGGTGTTGAACCTCCGAGGACCATGCCTGAGTGAAGCCTTCGCCCTTCCGCTCACAAAGATTATGTAGGGCATAGCATGCGGAAATAACCGCGGAGATACTACCCTCGGCCAAGTCTAGCTTCCCATAAAGACAGCGCTGGCGCGCTTTGAGATGCCCAAAAGCACACTCCACAGTCATTCGACACTGGCTCAGCTTGTAGTTGAACCTTTCCTGGCTGCTGTCCAGGCTCCCTGTGTAGGGTTTCATGAGCCAGGGCATTAAAGGGTAAGTGGGGTCGCCAAGAATCACGATGGGCATTTCGATTTCCCCCACGGGGATATGCTGGTCTGGGGAAAAATGTCCCGGCTTGCAGCTTCTTGAACAGGCCAGTGTTGTGGAAGATGCGTGCGTCATGCACCTTTCCAGACCAGCCTGCGTTAATGTCAGTAAAACGCCCACGGTGATCCACAAGCACCTGGAGAACCATGGAGAAGTACCCCTTCTGGTTAATGTACTCATCTGCTAGGTGATCGGGCACCAGAATAGGTATATGGGTCCCATCTGTTGCCCCTCCACAGTTAGGGAAACTCATTTCTTCAAAGCCAGCCACGATGTCATGCATGTTACCAAGAGTCAGGATTTTTCCTAGCAGGATGCGATTAATGGCCCTGCACACTTGCATCAACACAACTCCAATGGTCGACTTTCCCACCCCAAAGTGGTTGGCCACCGATCGGTAGCTGTCTGGGGGTGGACAGCATCCAGATCGCAATAGCCACCTGCTTCTCCACCGGGAGGGCAGCTCTCAATCTGGTGTCCTTGTGCCGCAGGGCGGGGGCGAGTTGAGCACACAGTCCCATGAAAGTGGCTTTTCTCATACAAAAGTTTTGCAGCCACTGCTCGTCGTCCCAGACTTGTATGACGATGCGAACCCACCACTCAGTGCTCGTTTCCCGTGCCCAGAAGCAGCATTCCACGGCTGTGAGCATGTCCGTTAATGAGACAAGAAGCTTCGTGTCAAATGCGTTCACCCCTTCGATCTCTTCTTCAGACTCATCACTGTCGCCTTGCATGTCGAGAATTAACTCCACTGCACACACAGATGTGCTGGCGACAGTCGTCAGCATGCCCCTCAGCAGTTGGGGATTCATTGCGGCACACGAAAATGGACGACGGAGCTCACCTTGCTGAAACCGTTGAAAGATGGTGCCTGAGGTGGACGGAAACACAGGGATTGCTGGGATATGACACAAAGCATCATGGGTAGTTGGAACAGGATTCAGAATGCCCCGCAAGCGACGCCCCCCTACCACAAGGCATTGCGCCAGATGGGTAAGAGATGCTCTGTGGGATACCTGCCCTAATGTGCTGCTCTTAATGCCTCCTGAAGTGCCGCAAATGTGGCCATGCTGTACCGCTGGCGCGTCTCAGTGTGGACACGCAATAGCGCTGTACCTATCCCTGTATACGGGGACCGCTATAACCAAAAGCGCTATAATCCTGTAAGTGTAACCATGCACCTTAGTGTACAGCAGCAGCGGGATTCACATAGACAAGAGTGGGTCAGACTAGTGCAAGGCAGTTTTACACCTCAGCTTACTGCAGACTAACTAACTATTTGTCTTCCTTTCATATAGACAAGCCTTCAGTTATGTGGCTGCTCAAGCTTATTACTGGATACTATGTCAACTCGACTGATTTTAGAATAGCTGCCATAGATGCAAGATCATTGAGAGTGAGAAATGTCCTCTGGAACTATACAAAAATGCTTCAGCAGCTGATTTCACTATATCTATTGCTGCTGTCACCCATTTTTATATTTGAGACCTTGCATTATTGTGTTCAAGTTTGATTTATCTTTGAGCAAGAAAAGGAATGAAATGCTGCGGTGTGGTGGAAAAATATGCATGTGTCAGATTTTCCTCCAGAAATGGATTTTTGTCCTGGGAAGGCATACAAATGTGTGTCTCTTTGATGCACTGAAAATGCTAAGCAGATTCTTTTACCTTTTTTATTATTTTATTTTTTGGACTAGGCAGTGTGTTTTCTGGCAACTAATAATGGTGCTTTCTTTTCTTTCTACTTTTTAATCTGAGAAAACGATTTTGCTATATGAAGTGTTCTTGCAGTTCTTAAAAAGGCCGACATGATAGTGATGCATCCACATATGAGGCTAGAGGTTTCTGTAATGTTAAGGCAAAGGGAACACTGGCAAACAAAGAAACCATCAAAATCCACAGTGGTATCCTAAAAAGCAAGGCTCTTAAAATAGCCCCCAGAAATTGGCAGATGGGGGGTTAGGGGGGAAGGAAGGGACAAACAGACATGGCCAAGAGTAATTCTTGTGTTTACAACATTGCTCTTGTTGTCAGCCAAGAATTCGGCCCTGACTACATTAAGAAACTACTGATGTAGTTAAACCAGTGCAAATTTTAATGTAGAGAAGACCTAAGAGTGAGAAGGAGACACTTTCTGTCGAAGCATAATCATTCAAGGCTAAACATGCCCTTTAGTTTATTGTTATATTAGTGTGTGAAATTGCATTTGTCTTGGGTGAAAGTGTTCTGTTCAGGACACAGTTCGCACTGTGTATGTGGCCACATATACAAGGGCATAAAATACAATGGGAGAGAAGGCTCTTCTGACATGTAATTCCCTGTGGTTAGGACCCAGAGTTATTCCATGGCTGCAGAACACTTCCCTTGCTACAGATTTATGCTCCAGAATAAAAAAAACGCACCAAACTTCTGTATGTTACTGTTGTGAAGAAACAGTTATGTCCACATGTTCAGGTTTAAGTGATGTAATGTTTTCTGTCTGAATTTGCAGGAAGTTTACAGCAATGGTTTTGAAAGGGTTGAATTGTCCCCATTCATCTGGGTGGTTATTTGACTCTGAAACCTAAAGATCGTGATTGAAATGAAATATCCATGTTAACTATGTCACTGCTGATAAACTTTGTAAACACCTCATTAACATGTTTACTCCCCAACTTCAAACTGTCCAGTGAACTGAAAAAAGCCCCAACCATTTGGTTCGTAGGTATCTACAAGGCAGTTATACATTTTTCCAATACAAAATGCCACTTTCATAAACATAGTGTGGTGTATAATAAAATAAACTGATTACTGTACTAACTGTATTCACTTGTGTTCATTTTTGTATTTAATTCAATCTCTGACATATCATGGGTACAATTTGGACTACTGGAGGTGTGTGTCACCCTGCCCTGCAATCTTGAGTGCCTTGCTGAAGTAGCTGCCACCTGGGCTGTTCAAAAACCGCCATCCAGAACGTAAGCCACGCCCTGAGCGTCTGTATGTGGAGAGTATGAATACAGGAGTGTATTTCGTCACAGTCTCCATTTGGAAATGTATCTGAAGCTGGTTCAGAATTCCCAGATTTTTTGCCTGAGTGATGCAGAACTTAGTTGTAGGTTGACCTTGCCTGTGCTGAGCAGTGAATTATGCTGACAGTTGATCCTCCTTTCCTGTCCCCAGACATACATTTGGGGTAGAAAGATCTGTGCACATCACCTTTGGCATACCTTATTAGGGGGCTGTGCATGGGCCACTTTGCTGATCTAGAGGAAGCTTAATTTCTTCTCATCTGTCCAACATAGGTCCAAATATGAAACCTTGAAGGTGGGTATATCTCCTATCTTGTTTATCCAATACTGCTTCAGTGACTCCTTCACTTGCTCTCTTCACTTGTTGGCATGTGGGAATAAGCAGCTGTGGTTCTGTCGGAGGTCTGAGTCGAGGGCTGTTGTGAATTGCTTCTCTTAAGCAGAGGAAGGGAAGAAATGGAACATCTCTTCTGGATTCAGTAGCGCTAATGGATGCGGGGGAGGGAGGGAGGAGAGAAGGAGGCTGAGGGTAAAGAGCTTGTCAAGCCAAGAAAAGGTTGAAAGGGCAATGAATTAGAGGAGAGGGTTCCCTCCATTTTAATGTGTACCTGTTTAAAAGTGCTGTTTTTAATTACCAGTAGACTGTTATGAGTAAAGAATAGACTGATGGTTCTGCTAATATTAATGTATATGTTATATTGCATTAAGTGTATTATAAAATAAACATATCCATATGCATTGTCTAACTTTTTTTCAGATTTAAGCTTTTATTTTGATCGTTACAGCCTCCTTGTGTGACATTTTAAATCTTTCTCTCCCTTCCCCTCTAATGGGTCACTACTAGTGTTTTTTTAAAAAAAACATGCGCGCACACAAAGACCCACTCTCTCTCTCTGCGTTGAGAATCTGTGCACTATTTCTGCTGAAAGTTCTGGATTTATTTATTTATTTAAACATCAGTTTCAAACTTTTTTTGGAGAAGTACAGTTCGGCAGATTTTACCAATCTAGTAGTGAGAGCACTTAGCTAAATTAAATACCAAAAAAAATCAGATCAGATTACAGTGTTGTGTAAAACTTCCTAGTGTTTTTCCACTGGGTTTCTAACCTCAAGGGTTTCCTAAGTGATTGTCTTGGCCTAGCTTTTTTTAGCTGAAGTCTCATTCTCAGAAATCTGTCTCCCACTCTCCCTCTGCAGTTCTTCCAGGCTTTCCTCCTTCTGGATTGTATCATCGGCTAAATTTTGCAGCAAAGACTCTTATACCAACTGGGATAACTTGGGTGGAGCAGTTTGGCACGTCATAGAGTTGCTTCCTGTAGTTGGACTGCAGGAGCACTGCCTGCTCTAAATTACCTGCTTGCTGCTTTTGCACAAAATTAAAGTATAAAAATCAATCTCCCCTTTTTTTCTATTTACACTACACTATTTTATGAACATGCTTCCTTAGTCAGGATCTTGGGTGCTAACCTGAATAGGTGTCTTCATGCATTTAATTTTCAGCTACTTATTACAGATACATGTGTAAGCTACTGTTAACATGGCCAATTATATCACCAGTCTTTGTGAAGCATGGTAACTTTTTTCACATCTAGCCCCAAAATGTGAAAGATTCTCTTTAGTGTTTTGTGTTAACCCTGTGTAGCCTCTTTTCAGCAAGGTAGAATCTGTGTTCAGGTCCATCTAGCTTGGGAGTGGGCAAACTATGGCCCGCAGGCCACAGGACCTGTCCTGTCTGCCTGGGCTCCCAGCTGGGGAGGTGAGCCCCGGCCCCTCCCTTGTTCCCCCTCCTCTGACCATTCTCCCCCCAAGTCTCCGCCCCATCCAACGCCCCCTGCTCCTTGACTGTCCCCTGCTGTTCCCTGGCCCTTATGCATTCCTGCACCCACCCCCACTTGCCAGAGCCAGTCACACTGCTGCAACGCTCCCACAGCAGGAGCAGCAGGCCAGAGTGCTACCGGCATGGCTGCAGGGGAGGGGAGACAGCGGCGGAGGGGCTGGGCCTCGCGTCCCTGACCGGAAGCTCAGACAGGATGTGGGCAAACTACGGCCCGCGGGACCATCCTGTCCAATCCTTGGCCCCTCTGCCCTCTCCCATCCTCTGCAGCCACGGGGGGGTTGGATGGGTTGGGGATTCTGAGTGGGGTGGTCAGGGGCGGGGAAGTGGATAGGGGCGGTGGCCATGCTGTTTGAGGAGGCACTGCCTTCCCTACCCAGCCCTCCATACCTTTTTACAACCCCATGTGGCCTTCAGACCAAGAAGTTTGCCGACCCATGATCTAGCTGCTTATTCTGTGCTTTTAGATATAAAGCAGCAATCAAAGTCAGCCTCATTCCAAGCAATGTTAAGTATGCTTCAGCTCTGACATTAAATTTTGCATTATTTATCTTTTCATGACATTCCGTTCAAAAAAGAGAGCTGCCCATGTTCATTCACTCACAGACCTATCCTCACTATGTTGCAAAAAATGTGGGATTGAAGCAAATTTTTTTTTTGTACTGTTTGACCCATGCTGAAAACTGGTTCTTTCCTGTGCATGGGCAGATGCCTGTTAAGAATGATTCGGCAAATGATGATAAAAGGCCGTTAAATCTAGTTTTGTTTGAGTTGAGCTCCAAAATGAGAAGTTTTTGTGTGTTTTTCTTCTAAATTTATAAAATCGTGGCTTTTATCTCTGGGGTAATGTGGACCCACCCTTTTCTGTTTCTAGGCCGAACGCTTTGTATTTTTCAGTTCCTTTGTTTCATTGGATGCTGTCCTTGCTTATTCTGAAGCACTTTCAGTAAGCTTTTCAGTGTTGCTGGCATCTTTACCTTCAATCAGGAATGCCCATTGTATTTAGTTTAAAAAGTTCTCCCCTTAAAAATAATGTGGATAAATAAGACTCTGAATGTACTCTTTTTGTGGCCTATTTTATATTGGGCATGTCACGTAATGGCTTTTGCAGCCATGATCACCCCCCTGAACCCTGGATGCAAAGCTTTATTTTTTATCTTTTATACCAGTCCAGACATCAGATCTACAGGATGATATTTCTTAACTAATATGGTAAAGAACACTTAGCTCTGAAAACTGAAGCAACATCTCCATGTAGCAAGAGTGGACTAGCAGAGCCCGTTAATTTAAAAAACTGTTAAACTGACCAATGAGATCTTGTTTTTTGTGGCAGGTGCTTCGACCTTGATAGCACTGGGGGACTTCAGCATCAACATAGTTAGCTCTGATTGGCCATTTTGTATTTAGCTGCTGGTCTCCTATAATAGTTTTCAGATGGAAATATTAAAGAACGCATACCCTAGTGCTCTGTAATCCCCAAAAGGGCCCAGAGGAGGATGTGAAAGAGAAAAGAGCACTGATAGGTTTCAGCAGGAGTAGAGTTTGGAAACACCAGCAGCTGGTTATTGCAATGGAATGCTACTACTTTAAAAAATAAGTAGTGAGATAGATAGTAAAAACAAAAAGCTCATAAAAATCCATGGGCAGCTTAATTTAAATGTGCAGTTAAGGAACAGTTAAAAAATGTCCAGAAAGGTTTATCCCAAAATGATCTTTCTCCTAACATCTTACAGTATGGTTTTGTACCATGGTTTTTAATAGTCATCAGAACTAAAGTCTCTTCCGTATTCTTTCTTCTGGTGCAAATTAGCATACACCCAAAACCTTTCAGGTGTCTCATTATCTCTGCCTGGTTACACATGACGTGTTTAGTCAGTTCTCTACTCTCTCCATGTCATTCTTCTCAGTGAGGTGTTTCCTGTCCTCATGAGAGCTGGCAGAGGACCAGATCTTTGCTCTGAGCCTGGCTTAAGACAGCACATCAGAGGGACTTCCTAGCTTTCTCTGTCTCCAGGTGGCATACTCAACAAACTCCAGGTTACACTTTATAGCAGAGCTTTTACAGCATTTTTTGAAAAATTAAATTGCCTCAGTTTCTTCACCGTTTTTCTCCTCAAAATTGCCAAGGAAGTAGAACTAAAAGGAAAAAAAAACCTGTGGGCTTTGAGGCAGGTTGAAGGACATCATTAACTCAAATGGCTGGCAGACAGCAAGTCGCAGGAAATCAGCTTTCAGCTTGGATGTGGGCAAAGGTCTGTGCCAGGACAGTGAAGTGGACCACAGTAAAATTGCCTGCCAGAGAGTGTGTAGTAGAGGCCTATGCTGAGATGGTAGAGCAGGCCACGTGGAAACTCCATTCACTGAATCTTGACAGCAGGCAAAGTTCCCTTGTAGCAGTCCAAAGGAAGAATTTTCTGCTCCCAGCAAGCATGTAGGCAAGATCCATGTTAATGTTGTGCAGATGGCCACAAAACACCCTCTTCCTGCAGGCGATTTTTAACTTGCGAGTCCTCCACAGTCATGAAGAGTGTCGGCTCCTATGATTTTTCTGACGCTAGTGAGTCACTTGTCTCCAATGGCTGAAGCTCACTCATCAGTCTGTGCATTCAGCCACACTCACCTTGAGCTCAGGAGCTGGGCGCATGGTGTAATATTAACATCTCCTTCCCTGGGAGAAAGACCGACTGACCTCTCCACTTCCAGATTCAACCGAGATCCCACGATAGGTCAAAGTGGCAAACCTTTTTCCTTAAGGAGACCGACAGGATACATACCTGCAAGGTGTCCTTTCAGTCTCTTTAGTAGTCTCCTACCCTTCCCTCTTTTTCTCTCAGGGGTTTGGGCCAGGGACTTGGGAAGGATATTGCTCAGAATCAGCTGTGAAACGAACAACACACAGTCTTAAAACTTCTCGTGGGAGTCTCTCCTCTAAAAAAGAGAAATCTCTAAAACTTGAGCTTTGAGTGAGAGACCTCAGACTGTCAACTTAATTTAATCCTTTAAGCATAAATCAGAGTCTCTGACTTCATAGATACTTATGTCTTTAGAAAATGAAATGTCGAACGCTGCACCCACACACGCCCCCTGCCAAATCTGAATACAAAAAACCTTGACCACCTTTTCAATATTACACAGGGTCCATCAGCAACCATTAAAAGCCTTCAGAAACAGGGTTTTGAGTGAACAAGTGAGGGGACTATTACAGTCCTCAAACTCCAGCACTAAAGTTATCACCCCAGATTGTCTTTGTTTCAAAAGATACTTACTGAGATGGTGTTTGATTAGCCAAACATTAGCACACCTCTCTTAGGAGTCTCTGAATCATCTTCTGGGCTAGATGGCCTGATGCGTGGATTCCTGGCACAATTCTCACTTTGCTTCCATTCAACAGTTGCAGCAAATTGATATATGAAGATCTTGGCTCAGATCCAGTGTTTGTACCTCTTGGAGCTAGTTTACACTGGCAGTGTTAAACCACCTTCACGAGTGGCATAGCCACCCCTGAGCGAGAAAGTTGTAGCGCTGTAAAGTTCCAGTGTAGACAAGCCTAAATTCATTCTTAATACTAACAGCTTCTTGATGTCAGATCCAGAATAGCTACCCTTCTCCATGTAAGGGGAACATATCTAGACTCCTATGTGACTTGGGAGGATGGGGAGATTGAGGTGAAATCTGTATCCCATAGTACTGACCTTTAAATTTTATAACTGTTCCTTTAAATAGATCTTGCTGTTTTAGTACCTGATTGGTTTTGTTGTTGGGCAATTTCCTTCAGTGAAATGCAGCTGAACTACAATAATAGCTAAATGCTCCACTACAAGTGTTTGGCATGCTAAATGTCAACCACAGTGCCATGGAGGTGTTGGCATATAGCAGCAGTTCTCAAGTGTTATCAACTTGCGGACCCTCATTTTGATTTAAAATTTTTGGCGGACCCCAAGCCCACCTGCTCAACCCCAAGCCCTGCCCCCACTCCAACTCTTCCCTCAAGGCTCCACCCACACCCTACCTCTTCCCGCCTCTGATCCATCTCTGCCCCCGAATGTTCCCTATCCCCTCTCCTCCTCCTCCTCCTCCTCCTCCTCCTCCTTCCTCCCAGCACCTCCTGCAGCTGTTCCCTGGTATGCAGGAGATGCTGGAAGGTAAGGGAAAGAGTTGGTCAGTGGGGATCCCTGGAGTACTCGTACAGACCCCCAGGGGTCCACGGACCCAGTCTGAGAAACTCTGGCATACAGCGTTTAAGAAATTACTACAAAAAAGTTACAGTAGCCTCTATTTGTTAGAGTATTCTTTTGCATATATTTTCTATGATGTTTAGTGCAGTCGAGGGAGATGGGGCTAATTTATTCCTATAAACAGTACAGTGGTTTAATCTAATTTTTATTTGTTTTAAAATCAAAATGAGTTAATAGATTTGAAGTGCAAAATATTGTCATCCTTTCTTACCAGAGTTATGTACATACTTTCACCACGATAAGTTTTTGTTATTTAAAACAGCTGGCTTGAGTCAGTTAAAACAGGTGGCCACTGTATAAAATATGCACATCAGACCAACTTATAGCACAACAGAACACTTGATATGTCAAGGCAGAGGAGGGAATGAGAGAAAGGGAAACAGTATCTGTAAAGTAAAACAGTTAACTCCCCCTAGGTGCATTTTCTTCACCACCATAACTTGCATGTGAATTTTTAATGTGAAGTTTTTGCACTAACATTTATGCAAGAGGAAATTCCTCATGCAGTGACAAGCACCATTGAGCTGACACTCTTGCTCATTACACAGTCTTGCTCACTCCTCTGTATGTCTACACTTCACTGTAAACCTAGGGTTTGAACTCAGGCTCAAGTCTAACCCCTCTTCTGTCTGCACACACACCGCGCTAACCCAGGGGTAGGCAACCTATCGGACGGGCGCCAAAGGCGGCATGCAAGCTGATTTTCAGTGGCACTCACATTGCCTGGGTCCTGGTCATGGGTTTGAGGGGCTCTGCATTTTAATTTAATTTTAAATGAAGCTTCTTAAACATTTTAAAAACCTTATTTACTTTACATACAACAATAGATTAGTTGTATATTAAAGATGTATAGACGGAGACTTAAAAATGTTAAAATGTATTACTGGCACGCAAAAATTTAAATTAGAGTGAATAAATTAAGACTCGGCACACAATTTCTGAAAGGATGCTGATCCCTGCGCTAACCCAAGATCCCAGGACCCCATAGAGGTAGAGTCTCCAAGCCTAAGTCAAGCCAGGACCCCAGGCTCTTGCCCTAATGCTTTGCAGTGTAGATACAATCCCACTGAACTTGTGCCCTGGGAGCCTGCCAAAAATATGCTATAATCCCGTGGGTTAACTTTGTCCCCTGGACAGTCAAATTTCATGGACAGTCAAGTTTTCCCATAGTGCGCAACAAACGAAGGCCTAGAGCAGCCACGTTTTTTGTAGGGCAGGAAGTCTGGGATATGAATGGTTGGACTTGGGTCCGCATAATTCCGTGTAGATGCTGGAACCTCAGGTTGGGACCCAGGATTCAAAAATTCCTAATCTCGGATCACAAATGAATGTGGACATTCAGCCCTAGGTTAACAAATGCAGAATCTGCTAACTAGAGTTTTACTAATTCCAGTCTTACATGGAACATTTTAAGGCATGAGGTTATTGGGTGGAACCACATACCTTGTGACTGTGGTAAGGTTCTCCCCTGTGCATGCACATACACACACATTGTCATCTGGTGATCCTTATTAAGTGAGTTATGAAATGCGATTACTAGATCAACTTCTGTTGGTAAAAGAGACAAGCTTTTGAGCTCCACAGAGCTCTTTGTAATAGTGTCAATTAAAATAACAATTTGGAAACTGGTCATGTAATTGCTACTGTAGAAATAGCAGGAAGAGTTTGCTAATGTTACTAGTAGAGCAGATACAAAGTCATGTGTGAGAGATATTTTTAATGTTAATGAGTTTGAGAAACCTCTCAAGTGTCAAAACTATTCCAGGTCTTTCCCCAAAGAGAATAAATATTCCACTCTCCCACATGTGTGCAGTTTTCTAGCTATAATACAGAAATTAAAAGGGTTCCAGGAGTTTTTTCTTCACTATTTGGTACAAAATATTTTTCAAGCTTACAGTGTTTGTTGGGAAAGCATGCACCTTTCACCATGTGTGTCATAACATCTTGATCCCTTCACAGGTGGTAAAATAACAAATATCTAGAGCAATTTATTTTCAGTGTATGTAACCGATACGATTCCAGAAGTCACAGGGGGCAGCTGTGTAGTTCACAGCTATCACAGAAGGGTGGGTTGAACAGGAAAGGAAGCAAAGCAGCCTGATCAGAGACACTGTAGATCCTGTGATTTATGCAGGGCAGATTGGCCAGGACTGGGCTGCTGGAAGATAATTTTCTCTGCAGTGTGATTTCAGAGCGGCTGGTTTCAAACTAGCCTCCAACAAAAAATAAACCTTTGAAATGATTTTGTAATTATCATATGTCCCCCTCCACACAGCTGTCTTCAGCTTGATTTTTTTTATGACTTTAAAGGAAGGTGGACACTATTGCTCTGGCTTGTTGCTGAATTACCTTGTATTTTTGAGATTGTGATGAATATTTGAGTAATAAGTCATAGCAAGAGGAAGAGGAAATATCTGAAGCTGTTCAGACAAACTGGAAGAAGAGAAACCCTACAAATAAACTACATTATTCCACAAGCTTTTTCCCTTGAAATTTATGTGTGGTGGGATACCATACAACTCCTTAATTTTCCTATCGCATTGTCAAATTTCTGTTTCTCTTTTGAAAGCAAGGCTTTATTATTTTTCAGGGAGAGGATGAGGTATTTTGCACTTCAAGGCTCTTGTTTTGCCTGGGCTGACTTCCTCTGCCCTTCCTGCTAATTGGCTCTGTCGGCTATTTTTCATTGTTCCCAATTGATGACTCAGAGAAACAGGAAAGAGGTCCCTTGATTAACAAAAGACCTATCAACAAACAGGTGCCGTGCCTCTATTCTGGCTAAACAGAGGACAAACCATCATTCTGGATTTTTTCCTAAGATTCCTATCTACAAGCATGAGGCTTAAGAGGAATGGGTCATACACACTGAGCAGGTAAGAAGTAGACTACATACATATTTACTTCTTTGACTCTTTGCCATTAAATCTGCACAAAAATCAGAACCTCTTTTTTTTTTTTGTGGTACTGATGGGACATGTAAAACTGCAACAAAATCAGTGTTTTGTCTTTTGAAAAAAAAACCCAAAAGTAGATATCAGAATATATAACATGCAGCTTGATTAAATTTCATTTTTAGCATTTTTAGTCAGCTTTGTTTTAAAGTGTGTACATCTAGAAGTGGGTTAGGGTAGTGACTGAGGGCTGAAGGAAGCTGCTCAGTTAAAGGTCTGAAGTTTTAGGAAGTCTCTCTCTTTGGGGAAGGATGAAACTTAATTTTTTAGCTGTTAGTTCTGAGATTAAATTCCGGTTTTAAACTAAATTTCAAGTTGACAGTGCTCTCTTTAGAGGGCGCATCATTATTTGAAAAGTTTAACCTTTGTTTTGTAGCAAATAAGCACTGTTTGCTAACAAGCAAAGTTAGAGCTTCAGATACTTCATACTTCCCGAGTCATCCTGTCAAATCTGTGTTTGTTTAAAAAAAAAATTCCGTTTCAAACAAACAAAAAACCTCTCTTCCCTTTTGCTGTGTGGAAGACTCACAAAAACAAGGGATATTAAAGAGACAAGGTGGGGTGAGGAAAAATCTTTTATTGAACCAACTTCTGTTGGTGAGAGAGACAACCTTTCTGGCTACACAGAGCTCTTCGGGTCTGGGGAATAACACCATGTAAAGGAAACATTGCTTTAAAGAAAATATCATTTTTGTGTTCAGCTAACACTTTTAGTGTGTTAGCTGAAAGATTTGCTCCTGATCTTCGCACACTTTAGTTTGGAAGGCCGTGTTCTCTTTGTCAGTGCATTGACAGACCCTTTGGAAGGCAAACTGTAAAGGTAAGCATACTGGAATGTGATATGGTAAATGAGGGCTTTTTGAAAAATTACTTTTTTAAAGAAAAGATTAATTGAGGCTACTATGTCAAATGACTGCAAACAGCAGGCAAAACCTAGTACACTGAGGTATCTATTTTCAACTTGGTGCACAGAATGTTGCATGTTTTGTAACTACAAGTGGGACTTTTACAGCCAGATGAGAGTATCCAAAAGTATTCAGTATGTTCAAAGATAACCCCCACAATCTGCAGTTCCATCACTCCTCTCAAAATATCCTGAATGACTGGAGTACCCAGGATGGTGTAAAACTGAATGAATAAAATGTTAGTATGGTTGCCAATTGTAACCAATATCATGTGAATTCACTTTTGATGTAAAGCCAGTTGATTTCTTTGAATCTAGACATTGAAATAGATACTTATTTTTTGTAATGAATAGCTCAATAGCTGTGGGTTAAAATTAAATAAAATGCCATGTGTATCATTTATGGTGGGGTGGGAGGTGGGACTCGAATTTTATTGAAACGTTATCCTTAAAATGAAAATACTCTTTGGTTGTAGTTTCCTGTATGTACTGTACCTCAAAATGTTTTGAACAACAGATTGTTTTTAAAACATAATTAGGATAACTTGCAACAGTTTCTGAATTTAGTGAGCAGATACTGACTTCTGTGGAGTTTAGTGTTAAGACTCGACCTATATGCTAAGTCACATACATTCCGTTTTAATCAAGAATACCACAAATTTTTCCATTATAACTATAAACTTCAAAAGTGCATCAGATTTCACTTAAATATAACATTCAGAAGGGGAGAATAGCTGTTTCTTCACCTCTAACTTCATTACTGTCTAATCCCCAGGCATTTATTTGCGTATGCCAACTTGTTCATTAGAGATAAATAATAGACTGCATTGAATTCTGCTACAGCTGCTAAGGATGCAGTTGTGATATAATTGCTTAATCAAGTTCCAGATCTTCTTATTGGGTGCTAAGAAGGTAAACAGATAGTCAACCCATTTCTTTCTTCAGCAAGTCACGAGGCAGAACTTTCCTTGTGTACAACATAGCAATTTTCACCTCGACTTTCTTTTTTAATTTTTTTTATGAATGAATAAGTTGATGTGTTAGTACAGCAATTCTTAATGTTAAAGTTCTAATCAACAAACTTAACAAACGTCCAGAGACCTATACAAATACTACATCATAACCCTATTCCCTCTTCTCTAACAGCTGAACTAAATTTTCTTGCTTTGATGCATGTTTAGTTGTCATCTCTGAATTGGTCTGAGGCATGGGCAGTGGAGATTTGACTTAATGCAGTGTCCCCTTCTAAAGTGACACGTCATTGTACTGTTGTGTGAGCTTGTATCATCCTGTAAAACTAGGCACCAGTGGCTGACCTCGGTATCTTTTTTGTGCTGAAACTTCAAACCCGGGTTTGAATCAACTGGGGAACTTGTCTCATGCTGTGAATGGTCAGGGGCTGGCTCTCCTTGACCAGTTAACACAAGTTAAAATACAACTTGTTCCATCTTTTCTGTCCTTCTCTGCCTCTTTTAGAGGTGAAAGGTGTTTTTAATCATCCTAAGCTGTCTAAAACCGTGGAGGTATAGTAAAATGGAGGCCTGATCAATACTACAGATGCTACAGCAGCAAAAGGGTTTTCTCTATTGCTGTAGTTAATCTATCCCCTCAGTAACTAGGTTGATGGAAGAATTATTTGGTTGATGTGCCCGGAATAAGACCTTTTGAATGCTATTAAATATAATGTAGTTAAATGATAGTTCCTGCTCCCTCCAGATTTCTCCCATATCCTGCTGTGTTTTGTCATTAATTGAGGGCAGAACCATAGCTGTGAACAGGAATCTCTCCTAAGTAGCCATAACCGTGCTTATAAATAAAGGCTGTAGTTTTCACTGAACTGGTATTACGTTTGTGGAGTGTTGTGGGACCTGTGTGTGTGGTATGTGTTTGAAAAAGTAAAATTGGGGTTATGGGCAACGGAGGAGCAGATCTTTATGTAGGCAATGAAGTGTAGTTCTTTGAATATGACAAAGGATCCTTCCTGAGGATGTTTGCCTTAATTCTGCCAAGAATGAAGCAGAACCTTAACTGCCAGCATCTTTTTGGCACTTCTGTGAAGTCAGTTTTGCTGCTGAAATGCTGGTTTGCAATATGTTGCCCATATTTCTTTGCATTGCATATTTTCCTTTTCCAAATTGTGTGCTTTTGAGGTCTTCCTCTGTTTTATTTGCTTAGTGTTTTACTTATTGGCAATGAAAAATGCACCAGTGCACTAACTTACTCTGTTTGCAAGCTCAGTATTTTTCAGTATCTCTTTTCCCTGGTACCCTCTCCATGCTAGTCAGCACCTTTCTTCTTGTACAAGAGGCCTGGGAAATCTCTAGCTTCATTTATTCTGCCTCTCCTTCCTCAATGTGTGTAGTTGTCCTGCTTGTTTAATTATAGCAGGATGCTGAGAAATTACTACCAACCCACCTAGAATGAACATATACTCTGAAAATAATGGTGTATTGGGCTTGCTTAGTCACTAATGTCCTTAAATCATTAAGGGCTGGTCTACTCACTTTTTTGTACCACTATCTATAAAGGTGCCAGTATAACTGTCCACGCTGTAGGGTAGTACCATTTTAACTAGTCCTTGCTTGAAAGACTTTACTGATATTGCTGGCACAGTATTGTAGAGCTAAGAGCTTCCAATGGTGTGAACGCAGTTTATACCAACCAAATTGCTTTTGCTGGCATTGCATATTCCAGGCATCCCCTCCCTTTCCCCCTGCAATGCAAAAAGCTGTATCAGCAAAAATACAGTTTTGCTGCCTTAAGCTATGTCCATGCTAGGGGCTTTTGCTGGCACAGCTGTGTTTGTCTGCCTCATCGCACCCCTGATGGGCATAGCTATTTAGAGAAAAGTTTGCAATGTAGATGTGGGTTACGTCAGGTTCTAAACTGAACTGCTTACAGAGGTACAAAAACTATGGAGAGTCTTAGGCCTTGTCTAAACGGTGCACTCTGAAATTCATATGTGGTGGTCATCCCAAACTCATGGCAGTGAAAATCTTGCAGCACATCGTATGCTCTATACTTTAAGGAAGACATAGCTGGAACAGAGTGAACGTTTTAGATAGGCCATTTCCCAGAATTGAAAAAACTATATATCACAGAAGAGAACTTTCCGTTGTTTTTCTGTAATGAGTATGCAAGAGCTTGTGGACTTTCTTGGTCTGTTATAGGAGCACTGAAGTTCTAGTCTGTTTTGTGTAATAGGAGCATTGCACTAAAAGGGTCGGATTTAATTTAATTCAGTTAGGACAGTTTTATTTTCAGTAGGTCCCAGGCTTGACTTCTTGCTACTAAGTTAATGCTGGTTGGTTTGTACTATGAGCCCTTGGTAAGAGGAAAAGAAATGAAGGGCGATGCTGCATTGTGAGAGAAGGCAGGATGAAGCCTTGAAAATGCAGTGTTTGCAGTTCTCCAGTCAGTTAGTCCCTCAGTTGCCGATTAACATTAATTTTTCTCTCTATTCAGCCTGCTGTGTCAACTGGCTTTGTTGTAAATTCAAACAGAGCTGCTTTATTTTCTCTATCCAGTGCTAAATTCTACAAGATCACTTTGATTTCTCTTGTGTTTGGAAATGCTTCTTTGCATCTTTCAATACAGTTTGTAGTCCAAGATCTCTGGTTGTTGGTGGCTGCTTTCAGAAGAAGTGTGTGTAAGGCAGCATAGGCTACAAGCACCTAAGCAAAGCAATGGCTCTGCTTGTATATGTTTCTATTGTATGGTATGCAGCCAAGTTGTCACTTCTGTACTTGTCTTGTTGAGTTTCTGCTTGGTTTAAACTTTTTTTTTTCCAGAAGCCTGTGTTTAACAATCCAGAAATTGTGGATCATCACAAGAATGCATTGAGAGCCTGTTGATATTTCTATGGAAATAACATTCTGTGCTGTGATACCTTATTTCCAACGGAGTTGGCCCATCAGCCTGGGTGTATGGCTTTTTTTGCCTTATAGGGTTTTTTCTTCCTTGCTAATAGTTGGGAAGGGCTAAGAGTTGAGCTTATTAAGAGCCTTTAGTTACAAATCAGAAACTTGGAGGCAACGTACTGCTTTTTCGGGGTGGAGCAAAAAAGAGTAATTTGTGATTAACTGAGTCCTTCTGCTAATGTGAAAACTTCGCCCCCCCCAATTAATCTCATTTAGACCTTGCTTAGAAGGTCAGAACTAGGGACGACAATGAATGCATCTACTGTAGACGTTTCCCTATATGAGGAAACATTTTTGGAGACTTTTAAAGGAAGTGGTTTTAATGGCAAAAAGACATAAGCTAAAGTGCAATGCCAGTACGGCTCACTGAGTGTTGAGTGACTCAGTCTGAAGGGAACCTTGTTTGTTTTCTGATTAGCGATGGCCATTTGTGCCCATTTCATACTTATTAATGGGCTGGAGTTAGCAGAGGTTTGGGGAAGTGCTCGTCCATTTTCAGTACAGTAGCTAATTGTGACCTCCACTCATTATAGTCCAATTACAAATGAATGGTGTGGGTCGTACATAATGCTGCTTAGCTGGCACTAAAATGCTTTTTGAACCAGAGCAGTTTTAGATCCAGCGTTAACCATGTTAGCATGGAGAGGAGACTTATGGTTTGGAAGTATAGCGTCTTCTGTGCTAAAGTGAACTCTGAAATCCCCCAGTTGATTCCCCCTCTCCGCCCCTTCGGCTAATACCACCACACACACACACACACACACACTGCTGTTATGTGTCCTGATCTGCCCCATAACTAGGGTTGTCCCTAGGTGGGTGTGGGGTCAGGGGCAGAAGTGACAAATCCATCACTTCCGGAACTGACCACACTGGCCACATACCAGCCCATGAGGCCTGGAGCGGTCGCCCCAATTTGCTGTACCCAAGGGATGGCTCTACCCATGACTATTATAAAATATACTACATAGGCTGTAGACTGTGTGTGTGTGTGTGTGTGTGTGTGACAACCACCTGAGATTCTTTAAACCTATTATGATTAAGGCTATGATTTTGTCACAGAATCCACAGACCTCTGTGACTTCAGCCCGTGGGGGCAGGGGAGCCCTGAGACAAGCAGCTGCCGGGTGGGGGGGAATCCCTCAGCTCTGTGCCCCCATTGGTGTCTGTGAATTTTTCTTTATTGCCCATGACCTGCCCATAACTTTTTTACTAAAAATATCCATGACAAAATCTTAGCCTTAAATTCATGATCTGTCTCAGGTGGATGAAACTGTTTTCTGGATACTTGTTCACTTTCCAGTGCACATGATTTTGTGGTGTTGGAGTAGCCAAAGATACCTGGACTTGCTTACTCGAGTCAAATTTATTTAGCTGTTGGCTAAAAACACTGGATGTGTATTTATAAATTTGGGTATCACCCACATTGACTCTGATCTGATTGAATAGCATCTTAACACTTCACAAAATTGAATTGGCTGAAGTAAGTCGCTCCAGAGAAGGGCTAGAAGCTACCACTTACCTTATGAGCATAAGTGTTGCTGCTTGTTGTTCACTGGGTTGTAGCAAAAAGAGTCTTCAGGGCATGGGCCATAAGGGTGTCTGAAGCCAGAGCCTTCAGAATGAGTTAAGGGAGCCGTAGCTGGCAGTGGAAAGAGGTTTGGCACCCTGTGAACCTGCCTAAAGAGGGCCAGCAAGGGGTTTGGCAGATGACACAAAGATGGGAAAGCTGGTACTAAGATGGTGACACACAGAGCTACAGGGGGTGGAATTCTAGTTTAGGAAACTGACCAGCTAAATCATGAACAAAGTGCACTCTGATTTGGGATTGTGGTGGAATTACTGCAGACTGTGATGTTACTGAACAGTTGGTGGTTGTTCATGGTTTGCAATGTTTTCCCAGTGTATGGGCATTGCTCGTTTACTTGGGAAATGGGCAGCTACTATAACTTGGAAGTAGTTAATGTCCCCTTCCAACGAGTGACACAAACTTCACACCCCTAAGGATGAGATTTCACTAGGACTTGTGTTGCAAATTGTAGTGTGGTATTAACAAAATTGTTTGACAGTGTGGATTTGAAACTGGACCTTAATGGTGACTTGGACTGAATATTTTTTAATGATCAAATATTCTTTCATACCCTTTTGATCAGCCAATTATTCAGATCAGTGGAGCATGTAATATAGACTTATACTGTAACTAGCAGAAGTCTGGAATGGCAATCCTTTAGTGCCAGACTTTGTTTAAAACAGATTAAAGATTTTTGTCTGTTAAATGGGAAACTTACTTGTTTTAAAGGCAAACTATACAGTCTGTTCAAAAATGAAAGAATCAGGACACAAGATGGAAAGATGTTCATCTTTATCTTTAATAGACCTCTTAATCTTGTTGGGCTTTACTGACTCTCCCCCAGCTTTAACTCCCATCCTTTGGGAATATTATAAATCAGTGATCATATTTTATGTGGATTATTCTTTCTAAGGGATTATTCACTGTACACAATCTACCAGTAACTGTAACATATACTTAATTTAAAAAGGTACTAGAAGCAGAAATTTGGGTTTACAGCCGCAGCTTATGGTATTCCAGGAATTCTCAAGTCTGTGTTAATGTATTCTGTTCCTTTTATCATTTTTTCCCCCTAGCAAGTTCTTGTTGTACCTGGAAATTTTTCACTCTTTTTTTTCATATGTAAACAATGCAATGGTGCAACCTCTAGAAAGCGGTCATCTATACTTCAATGCAGAATTTAAACAAGTTAAAATGCTCTGATTAGTCTGGGGTTTTATTTTCAAATAGGTACTTACCATTTCAAGCTTGGTTCAAGATAGCATGATGGTGAAAAACTATCGCTAAATTCCATTCTTGATGTTTCCAGTTGTTGACTTCACACCAGCTCTAGAAACCTGCACAGTGGATAGCATTGTGGGGAGAAGGGAAAAGGCTTATAGCCAACGTAATGCATATCCAAAGGTGGAAGAGTCTCCATTAAAACTAAGTATTTAATTCAGGGCTTTGGAGTGGAGCTGGAGCGCAGAGCTGTGGAGCTGCAGGTTTTTGCCTGGAGCTGGAGCAGAGCCGGAGCACTGCTCCAAAGCCCAATTCACCTATTGGTGTTCACCAGAGCTACCAAAGTCTTAAATTATAATTATCTAAGGAAAGTACAGGCAGCAAATTAACCCTACTAAGATTCCTACCTTCTCTCCTATGCCAGTTATCATGTAATCACTTGATATGTGAACACTGAACAGACAAACAAGGACAGTTTCTTTACTTCTCTTCAGATGATATACTAAGAATTTAACTTGTTCAATAGTTTTTCAGAGAATTCCCGTATTTAAGTGAAACAATATAACAACTCACTTCCCCTCTACTCACACTAGATCCTATGTCTACATTTAGCGGGGATATAAGTTGCAGTGTCTTTGCCTCCTGATATATTAAAAGATTGAGCTTTGATGTGATCTGTCTATCAAGGCTCTTCTGCTAAAGCCACAAAAGGAAAATATAGATGCAAAGCTGTTAATGATTTCTCTTCTACTTCTCAGTCGTCCTCTCTCTTGCCATGGTGCAGGATGCAATATCAGTAATTTCGCTCTGCCTCATAGCTCAGCTAAAACAAAGAGATACTTTTCTTTGGTTTTCCCCTGGGGGACCACTGCAAAAAGGCTGGAAAGAGAGGCCGATTTAGATATAGGGCAGCTGAACAGGTGATATCAATACTAGTGATGTCTTAGGAGGTGGTCCCCAGCAGTTTAAAGACTTCCATTGCACTGAATTCTGCCTCCTTTTCACAGGTGCATGAATATTTTATTACTTTGGAGTCGGTTGTATTTCCTAATTCTGGACAAGGTGTTAGTTAATTCTCCTTTAGTACTTTCACAACCCTGCACCTCTCTCTTGAGGTACTGTGACACTTTGAGGGTTCATTAGACCAGCAGAGCTCCTTTCACCGCCTGCCTGTAACCCTGTTGCTTCTGTGCTTTGGCTCTGACCCTAGCAATGTGCTTTCTGCACAGTGGCCTCACTGTGGTTTTCACCAGCCTGACTAGTCCTTGCAACCCTTCTAGTCCTGAATCTTTCCCAAATTATCTTCCCCGCAGCGTCCTGTCCCTCTCGCTGGATAATCACTTTTGTTGCCTCCAAAAAGACAGAGCATATACCAGATTTTTAGTTTAGCTGAGGTCCTTACCCTTCAGTTCAATACGCAGCACTGAAATTAGACAAGAATAAGTTTATTACCAAAGAACAGATATATTTAAGAGGTAATAAGTAAGAACAGAAGACATAGATGCAATTACAAGTAAAACAAACCCAAACACGCTTTTTGGTGGCTAAAACTTATTCAAATTTGTTACAATCTTTGACGAAACAGGTTTCTCACCTATAGTCAGTCCCAGATTCTCTTGGTTTTCAGGCCAAGGGAATCTACTTTTCATGAGCTCGACGGGCGCTGCTCCCTCTTTGTCCTCCAGCTGATGGAAGCCAAAATGGCTTTTTCTTTATGTTTATAGTTCTCTGGAAGGCTTCCTGGGGAGGCAAGCTCTATCCCCAGTCATGATCATTTAGCGGTCTTCCTCCCACTCATTTAGCTTGATGGCTTTGTTTACCTTTTATGTAGATGTACTTGTCCTCTGAAGTATTTCCTGGCTCAGTTTTGATTGGCAACAGAGGAAAAACAGGCAAAGCATTAATTTTTTTAAGACAGGCTGGGCTTCTGCACTGCTTGCAAAACAACTTTTAAGAGCGCATTTCCAGCGCACATCTATAATTCTTTATATACTGCTCATGTATACATCACACAGTATTATTAATGACCACCATTTTGTCAGTCTGCATATGATAATTTATATATCATAGTCTGTATCTAGAAGGTGTCAACAGTGTGTTGGAGCAATGAGTGTGTCAGGCCTTGTGTGTGTTGTGATATGGTGTGCCCTCTGCCAGTTGGCACTGAGGAAGCACATTTGCTAACTCTTCCTTCTTTAAATAAGAGCAAACACTACTTTAAAAATATATTACTCCTAGTTATCATAACTAGGACTATTAGTATTTGCTTCTGAACGTAGGGCAGTTGTGGAAATTCATCTCTCTTCCTTCCCCTCTGGCTCCATTTTCAGATTGTTGAAAAGTTTGCCAGACTGGAACAGGTATACTTGCTTTTAGTAACCATTTGGACTGTTGATATTTAAAATGTCCTGAACAGAGGAGGCATGGTCTGCGAAAGGGGCATCCTTGGTTATTCAGTGGGTGTCATGTGTACGTGAGCACCGTAAAAGAGTCTTGGATCTGAGTTTCTACTCTTGGCTAATCTAGATTGTGCATAAATAACTCTTTTATAACAAAATTGTGCTCTGTATACAAAGTAGGGTAAAACCCTGCATGTTAAATTAGGTTTTTTTTTGTTTTTTTTTAAGTACGTTGGGGAGGTTTTTGAAAGTTTTCCTAGAGCAGGTTTTTTATCTAATATAGGAAAAGATCTAAAAGATTCTCTACAATGTTTCTGCAAACCAGCATCTGCACTTTTGACTTGAGCAAACAGAAAACCCTTAGGGTTTAGCTATGGAAGCAGTGTTTGTCAAACTCTTCAGATTTTCTGCTAATTGGTCTTCTCAGAATTCCCCTAGGTAGATTGTTTGAACATCTTTCAAACCTGTTCCTCGATACGTTTGCTCCAAAGGAGAATTTGCTTTCTGGTTAATTTGACTTTGAAGCTGCATGTTTCAGGCTCATAAATTCCTGGTATTTAGGTAGTGATTAATTTGAAAGTATGTGGCTAGAACGGTTCAGGGATAGTAGTTTCTGTAGGTAAGTTAACATCCTTCTAGAGAGACCATATTACAGTCTGTCCTAGTAGCTTTTCTGTGGTTCACCATTTTTTAAAATAGTTTTTTGTTTCTATGATCAGATATAGTCCCTAAAAAGAAATGTCATGTCCACATGGTAGCTGATGTATTCTCTAGGACTGGAAACAGCACGGGCTTATTTGTAAAATGGGAATGATAATGTCTTGTCATCTTCCTCATAGGAGTGTTAATGACTAGTTAGTTTCTATGTAAATACTACATAGTGGTTGTTCAAGGTAGGCCTGAGACATTGTTGGGTATCTGCTGTTTTGACATGTTTTCCCAGTGTAATGGATCAAATCTCAAAACTACACTGCTTTTTGTCCTTTTTCTATGTGAGTGATGGAGAAATTCGATACAGAAGAGTCAAACCCTAAATATTCAAGCAAAAGTGGTATTTTTTTTTCCAGATGAAATGAGCTTTGAATTTGTAGGTAGGATTACATGAAATATAAATAGTTTAATAACTGTAGCAAAGCGAAGGGTAAACATCAGTAAATCCAGCCATCCTGTTGCTTACCTTCAAATAATTAATAGCCTTCATTTTAAGACCAAACCTTAATGGTGCCAAACTCCACCCTATCCCTGCAGAGCCTGTGTGGGAGAGACTTTTGGATCTATCTAACTGATATTTCCTGTTTCCCAGACAAGGGAGGGGGAAATCTGGATGCATTTCCTTGTTTTGAGAAACAAATGAGAAAACAGAAGGCAGTGGCTACAAGCACATGCAGCTCCTGTTAGAACAAATTTGAGTTGAATGTACAAACTGTAGAAGGAGAGAGTACTTTATTTTGGCTTTCCACTAAACTGAACACTATTACAATCAATCTTGCTGGTGGCACTTCTTGAAAATTTTATAAATTGATAGAAAAATTATTACACTTGTTTTATTATGTCAGTTAGACACAAAATAATTTACCTTTGAAGCTGGGAAAACCATATCTTACAGTATTTTTGAAACAAGTCTTCCAAAAATCCATTGCCCTCCTTTTTAATGTACCACTACATATTCAAGGTTGTTTCAGGGAAATTCTCCAATAATAGGTCTATTAAGGGAGGATGGATGGAGAAAGACCACATGTTCCCTTATAGGGTGTAACACAGAAGCTGTTTCTGATCATGACCATACACAACAGTTTAGGATAACAAGCAAAGAATAATACCTCCAATCAAAATTGTCTTGTAAAAGTGATATTGAAGTGCAGGTTTATACTGATAGCCTCAGACCTTAAGCTTTCTTTTCCTGAGGCCCCTCCACCTCTTTCACTGACCAATACTCTTCCTCTTACTCCTTCCCTTCTTTAATCTAGTTTTGTTTCTATTTTGTCGCTTAATCAAATTTTATTTTAATTCCCCATCGCAGTGCTTCAGATAAAGATTCTTGCCTCTCAGAGTCCTTTGCTAACCTGTGTTCCTTCAATTGCTAAGAATATATAACAAAATAGGCCATCTCAAACTTCCAGAGCATCCGTTCGTATACTACATGTATATTCTGTGGAAAAACAGCTGTGGCATTACTATCATTCAAGCATTACATAAGCAAATGAGCTATCTGGAATATCCCTCATTGTCGATAAAATGGACACTTAATTGAATTAAGGCTTTCATTCCATTCCTGTATTCTAATGATGATGTAAATGCATGAATCTAGCAAGACCAAACAGCTTTCTTCAAAATTAGAATTAAATTGTCTAATTCACTGATATAATTTGGTGGTGCTTTTTGCCAGGCAGAAGTGTTCACTTTATCTAAACACATCTATTTAAGCAAACGTGTATTTTAACATTTATTCAGATTCTTGATTTTTGCTTTTTTGAAGAAATGCATTATTCATTTTCTGTTTACTAGACTGTGGGGTTTTTAAACTTATGATTTGTGTGGAAACTGGAATTAAATTTAAAATGCAAAAACCAGCATTTTGAAATTTATTACTTAAAGAAAACTACCTTTATGCCCTGGATACATAAGAAAATAGATTTATCAAAACATGTTTTTCATTTAAAGCTTCTTTATTAAACAAAGGAGGTATCTGCAATTAGCGAACACAACTGATTTGTTTCTGGTCACCATGTCCTTCAAGATTTTACAACAGTAGTTCTCATTTTCTCATACCTATTTTTTCTTCTTAGATTGAGAGTTTAAACAAGAATGTTCATTTGTTTTCCTCTTATAATCCGTTTCTCAACTCTGAATGAACTAGTCATTGAACTGAACTAGCTGAATAAAAGTAAATGAAGAAAACTTTCTCTGTACCTGCAGAAAAGCGGAAGTTGATTGTTTTATCTGAAATACAAGACTGTTTATATAAGGCTACAAAAGCAGAACAAGTGCTAAGCTGCTGGTCTGTTGCCCCGTCTGCTTTTTTGAAAGTACAGTCTGCCAAAATAGCAGTTGTGATATCTAAGCTGTTATGGCCTGTACAGGAAGGGGTTAAACAGTTGTTTTGTTTTTCCTGTCACATGAGGAAGAAACATTAGTTTCAAGATCATATTGATTGACTTTAATGGAGATGAGTCAATAAATGAAGCACCAAAAAAGTGCTAACCTCAGTTTGTATTCGGGTATTAGTAATACAACACCCTCAAGGTGGAGGATTACATAAACAAGCTTTGATTTACCTATTAACAATCCACTAAACCTTTATTTGCTTTTCATCCTCGAGTCAGGGTTCAGCAGTTCTTGGAGAGTAAGAGGTGTGTTCAATTTCAGAAGAGTGTGTTTGTGAGGCTTTCATTTTCATTAGTTTTGTGGTTAAATGCATTTAGCTTTTCAGTACAGGGTTCAGATCCTGTACTAACAATTAGGATGAATTTAGTATCTGTTTTGTTTCAAGTGTAAGCTTATTTGCCTCACCAGGCAGTTTGGTAATTCTGCACTATTGCAACCTTTCTGCCCAGGAAAAGCGAAGTATTGAAATAGTTGAATTGTGTAGAATGGATAATATCCACGTTATACCTGGCCAACTAGTCTTAGGAATCCTGTTAGGAGCAACATGTTCGTTGTCTCTTTCCCCAGATCTCCTTCGCCAAAAAGATTAGAACAAAGTAGGCATAAGGCATTTGAACATCTGATTAAGGGTACATCTTCACTGGAGAATTAACTTGTCTACACTCAGACTACTCCTCAAGTTAGCATAACCTGAGTGAGAGCAGCCCCTGCAATGTAACATGCTGGTACTATGCTTGTACGTGGCGCTGAGACTTCTAGGGGCACATCCTCTGGTTCTTAATGCTGTGGTAAGCAGAGCTGCTCTGAATTAATGCTCAGTGAATTATAGAACTGGTTTGTCTTTTCTGGGCAGCCAGGTAGAATTTTGGGAAGACACTGGTGTAGAGTGGCACTAGCCTTTGTCCATACTACAGGATGGTCATGTTAAGAGCTGAGGAGTTTTGCTCTTTCAGGCTTTAGTGCACACTCCACCTTGGGCCAACCAATTTGAATTTAAACCACCACTGTAGTTCATTTTTTGTGTGTGGTTGAGACTAATTAGAGTAATAGCTCAACTCAGCTTTGTGGGGGAGACAAGGCCTGAACCAAAACATCCGATTTTGTGTTGTGGTCTCCATGTGTGTAGGTGTTGTGATGTCCTTGGTAGTAAATGGGGAAAACAATACAAATGGATTACTAGAGTTAATTTTTTTCCTCAGGAATATTTGATCAGATATAGCAAAACTTGTGTGGGATGGAAGCTTGGCCATTGTTACTGATTTGATTAGAAATGCAAAGATGTTTTTTTTTCTTAATAGAGAGGCAAATAACATTAGTATTCAGAGGAATTCTGCAGAATACTCAAGGGAAACAGAATAAGAGACAATCTTACGGTTGAAGCCCACTGACAGGAAGATTTTATAAATAAACTAAGGAGCTATTTATCCTCTTGATTCACAGTACCTCCCCTCTCCTCCAGTAGATTGTGAGGATTTCTGATTATAGGTATTGCTTTACAGATTATTCTGTGAGCATCTAGTCTTAGTGTTTGATTCACTTTAAAGTTATTTTAGATTAAGGCAGAATATGGGTTTAAAGCACAATAATTATTCCAGAATAACTCTCCCTGTGAACACCAGAATGAGTGCCTTTTTCTGGTTTAGCTTTCAATCCATTATCGATTCTGCTTATTCCAGAAAAGTGTCCACATAGGGCTGTATTTTGGAATAGCTATCCCAGTTGACTTCCCTTTGCTCTGGGAGTTAGTGTTACACAGTGATAAATTTATTTTGATTAACGCAAAGTTTTTTACACTAGGGATTTGGGCTATAATTGGCTGATTTTCATGTGTTTTTATCATTCTGTTTGTTAGTAAGGAGCTGTCATCTCCTTCGTCCTGCCTCAGAAAACATTTTTTATATAATATATTCTCTAAATTTTTAAAAGCACTTAAGTGGAAAACTCTTTAACCTTGCACCATGTTTTGGTACATTGTTTAACAATTTAAAGTTGGTTATATTTTTCCACCTGGGGTGGGTGGGGGAGGAGTTGATTTACTTCTGTGTCCAGGCATCACCATGAGATTACAAGGTTGCTCAAATATTCTGATCAATCATTGTTGCCATTGTCTTGAATAGGAGCCCACCACAACTGAAGTCATTGGCTCCCACTCTTGTACTCCAAAGTAAAATTTGCTGGTTTATGTAATCAAGTACGGGTACTGCAATTGATCCAAGCATTGACTCTAGGGTAAGTATGTAAATAGAATAATACTGGGCTATGCCTGTTCTGAAGAATCTAGGGTATTTCATGCTATTAAAGAGTTAACAGAAATACTTGTGAAGTCTGAATGTCACTCTCAGTACTTTACTACATTCTGTTGGTAGTAACTGCTGTTAATGATCATAGTGCATACACACATCAAAAGTACACCGTACCCCTCTCTGAGGTCAAACATGCAAGTGCCTATTTTGTGCAACAATGCTAGTGGAAGCCCTTTGTCTTCTCTCTCCCCTGCTAAACATATACTTCAACCTGGAGTGAGAGTTAGGATTCCTACACCACGTCCAACTCTGCCACTAACTGTAACTGACTTCCTGTCAGAATTTAGCATCCATTTGTGCCTCCTTTTCTGCCCACATCTGTAAAGTAGGGATTACCTACCTGTCATAATAGGAAGGTTGTTAAATGTGTGTAAAGTAATTTGGATCAGATGAAATGCACAATGTGAGAATTATTAGCATTAGCATTTAGTTTGCTAAAGTATTTTTTGTAGGTTTGTCTTTTAGTGCAGAGAAGACATAATGCCAACAATATTTGAGGTGCAATATATGTAACTGGTCTCCTATCTACCTACTGCACCTTACAAAGCAGGTTCTGTGCATGAGGCAACTAGCCTCAATCCATAATAAGCAAATACTTGTTTCCTTGACATTTTGATCTAAAATTTATGCAAAAATCTGGAAAATACTCCCTTCTGGAGTATAAATAGCAACCTTCTCCTTACAGTTACAGTATATTCTGATGAGAACTGCATCATGACCAGGACACTTGCTATGAAGACAAATATTTATAATTATTCTTAGTGTGCTATAATTTATTCCCAAATTATAAAAATACATGCGCACACACATAGTCCAAAACTATCTTTTTTTCACTTGATACTTTGGGTTAAGAAACAGTTATTTGTAACTTCACTACTTTTTATAAAAAGTAGCATCAGGCTCTCTTCATTTTTTAGCCACACAGGCTCCCATGTCTCTTAAAGTCTCTTAACGTCTCTCAACAGGTGTGATTTTTTTGAAAATTTGCATACAAATTAGTGGTCTTTCTCTAGTAGCCAGTGAAGGCCCATTCCAGAGCCCTAACAGCTAACAAGGAAGAAACGTAAATCTAGGCAAGTAAATGTGGGTGAATTGGAGATTGTAATCTGAACTAAAAGTTTGGACAGAACAAGGGTAGCAAACCAAGCAATGTCACCAAAACCATCCCCAACGACCAGAGCTCTTTAAAGAGGGGAAACTCCCATCCACACCTGCACCTGACTTTGCATATTTTCCCTTATCTTAATCCGGATCTATCCCGTATGCTTTCTGTGCCTTTCTTTCTTTCTTTCTTTCTTTCTTTCTTTCTTTCTTTCTTTCTTTCTTTCTGCGTATATAAATACATCTTACTTCTGTTTCATTCTATGCATCTGATGAAGTGGGCTATAGTCCACAAAAGCTTATGCTGAAATAAACTGGTTAGTCTCAAAGGTGCCACAAGTCTTCCTCATCTTCTTTAATTTGAATCCACTGTACCATGTTTGTTTGAACATGTGAGTGTTAGATTTCACATTCAGTTCAAGTTTTGTATTCTCTGGAAAGTTCAGTCTAATGAGTTGTATAATCTCAAGCGTTTAAGATGTGAATTTAATGGATAATTGTATTCAGTCAAGTGTACCAATGCTGTCCTATTTAACATCAAAGGGAAAATTAAATTCATTTTTATAATTAAGATTTCAGAGACATGAGAAGATGTGTGCGCACACACAATCTGTGTGCACTCAAGTTTACAAATGCAGAAGATAGAACGTACTTACCAGGGAGCCAAGTTGCAATTGCTATGGGAGCCATGTCATTACTACTTTAGTATGTACAACTCAGTTGGTGGAGTTTTTGCATTTTCTTGTAAATATACATTTTAAAATATTTTTTAATTTTACAATGTATCTTCCCCTCCCAACCCTATAATTTAAAAATATTTGTAAGTTGCCAAAAGTACTTCATAATCAACCGATAAGATTTCAGCAATATGTCAAACTTGAAGGTGAACCCTTGAAGTAACAATCTTCAGTGTTATTACTTGGAGTTGTCTAGATTCTAATCAATCCTTTCTGACTTGCATTTCGTAGTAAGTAGGTCACTGGGATGAGATACTTGTTAAATTCTTTCTTCAGCTATCTGTCTGCTCTCTCATGCCATTACATGCACACTGTCCAGTCAGGTTTACCGTGGGATTGTAAAGTGGTCCTTTCTCCCCTAAACGGATCTTCTGCAAAACAAACAGTAAAACAGTTCAAGACCCAGCTGCATCTGGAAACTTTTTTTCATCTCAGAAGCTCGTACAATTGTTGGTCTTCACTAGACTGCTTATGGTATATTTTACATCGTAGAAGCTGATGTGCACCTATCTCAGCACTGGGTTAAGCCAGCCCTGCTAGGTGTTATGAAAATAGGTGAAGGGTGCAGCATGTGTGTTCTAAGTGAAGCTGATCCTGTAATGAGCCTAATTGAGAGGGATGCTAACAAGTCCTGGGTTTGGGGTGAGCCAAGTTCGTTTTGCAGCCTTGCTTTTAATAACTGTAGTTAAGTCATATTTTGTTAGGAGCTGTGAGTTGCACTGAATAGCTTCTATTGTTTCCACATGTATTTAATATAACATGCCTGAAGAGAGTTCTCCTCAAGCATATTTCACGGTTACTTTTATGAACTCTTGTTTTCCCTGTGCCCTCATCTAAGTGTGACATTATCATAAAATTCTCTACAGTAATGCTGCCTGGAGCACACTGAAATGAGGCTGGAGTTATAACACCAAGTAGGGGGTGAAACTCATGCTTCTTGAATGGTGCTCTGTGTCTGGGAAAACTCCAAGCAGTCTCCACTTATTTCCTTCCACTCCTTTCCCACCCAAAGCACCGATAGTCTTGTCCAATGAGAACTGCTAACTCCGGGACCCTCCCTCTCTCTGCTGATTATACCTTATAGCCCTTCAGTCTAGAATTCCATGACAGCTTGCAGTTTGGCTTAGTTTGCTATGCCATATTGACGTAAACCTGAAAACAGTAGTTGTGTTGTACACCTTTCAGGGAATTTATGTATGTGTAGAAAGTAGCTCAGAATGTTAAATGACCTTGGGGAGAATTTCTTAGCCAGCTTTTAGAAGCTCAGCCTTTTTATACAAATCTAAGAGTCTTGTGTTTTTGTGGGTTGGAAGGAGAAGAACAGGAGTCTTTCACTTCAGCTCTTTAATATTAAAATACATTATTGCATTAATGCTTCCTTGGAGAGCAGCCCATTTAAGCTTCAGAATTAGGGCAAGAAAATAAAAGCAATAGTTAAGTCTGAGATGAAACTCGCATCTGTTATGATCTCCAGAAAAAAATGACAATGGTTAGGAATGACACAAACTGAGCACCCCATTTCTTACGGTCTGCCAGGAGCAACTCACCCATGCTGCACTGAGGCAGATAAGTGTTGTTTCAGGAAGATTGCTTCTTCTGACTTCTCTTCTCTTAGTATGTGTGTTGTGGCCACATGTTGCTGCCTTAAGAATGACACATGTACCAGATCATTAGTGTGCCTGTACTTTTTAGTAGAAACTAAAACTCGTTTATGGATTTTTTTTCTTGTTCAGAGAGAGAGAATGTGGATATCTTTCCTTGAAGGGGAGAGAAAGTAGAGAAATGAAAACTTTGTAAAAAAATCTTTTCTCTAAAATGTATTGTGCCTTCCAACCTGATTTGGCATTGGTACATTGCAATGTTTTCATTTGAATTTGTAGGCTGTAGATAACATGCATTATCTCTTCATTGAAGACATACTGTTATTCAGAAGACTGGCCCTCCACCAGCATAGCAGTCCTTAACAACTCTTAGGCCTTTTTTCAGTATTGACACAGGCAAGAGTTCCATCTGTCTCTGCTCAGACACCTCCAAGTTCTTTAGAAGTAGGGCGACCAGATGTCCCAATTTATAGGGACAGTCCTGATTTTGGGGTCTTTTACTTATATAGGCTCCTATTTTCCCCCTCGTCCCGATTTTTCACATTTGCTGTCTGGTCACCCTATGTAGAAGTGTCCAATCCAAATACAGATCTGATTTAACTCCATTTAGCTAAACCTCTGAAGTGATCTCAGCACAAGGTGGTATGGGTGCAGGCCTAGGTACTCGCTAGAAGTTTTCTGATCAAACTACACATGATTTATTTTTGCTTGGTATACGCAGTAACACTCACTTACCTGTTGTTTTTGGTAGGGTCAAACTTTATTGAGCTGAACTCTCAATGACGGTCCTACTTTTTGTGGGTCTTGCCCACAATTCAAACACTTTAAGAATTCCAGTTGGCATTTGAACAATATCTTAAAGACTTTTGCAGGTTCACGTTAGGCTTCTTCTGACTTTCACACTCCAACTTGCTGCTCTTGCCTCCAACAGAATAGCTGTTTGTTTCTGGTGTTTCAGTTTTAGTGAAGATATTGTATAGCAATCTCTTCTCTCTGCCTGTTGCAGAGCAAAGTACAGCAATAACTGAAGCTAAAGAAAGTGGTTGCTGCTCCAAATACTGACTCTTAACCATTGCCACCAGAGCTTTAAGAATAGACTAAAATACTGATCAGTTTAAGTTCCATGTCAACGTTTTCAAAGTATTTATCAAATTTGATGAATTTTCTGAAATTCTTGCATAAATTGAATAACAGGACTTTTATCTCAGAACACGTTGTGGTCAAGAGGGCATTTTCCCTTCCTGGTGTTTCTGGGTTGGAGTTGAAAGTACATTTCTGATGTCTTTCCTTCTCATAGGCTCAGCACCCCAACACTAAACTAAACACTAAATTGCCTCTGGGTTGACTTCACTCTTATGGCCTATGTTAGGGTTGTCATCTCTGAGGCACAGAAAAGTGGGTCACTGACTGTGCGCCCCATCCCACCCCGGCTAATGGTGAGTCCTGTTCCTGGATGATAGGTCTTTTCCCCCCACTTCAGTCCTAGCACCAAGAGGAGCTTCTGGGGCCCCAGAAACCAGCAGGCAAGAGCCTGGCACGCTGCATGCATGCAGAGTAGGGCACTGTCCAGGTTATGACACTCCCAGGAGCCAAGACTGCTGCATGGGCAGCAAAAACAAAGTGACTGTAACATTCCCCTGGTGTTATCCAGATCAGTGATCTGCTAGGTCACTCCAATCCCTGGCTCTGGGAGCCAGCCTTACCCTGCTCTGCTGTGAGAACCCCCACTCTTGGGCTGTTCACGCACAGCCTCCAGCATGGAAGCTGCTCCTTGGATTGTGCAAGTGAATGACACTAGCCAATGTCTCCGGTCCCAGATACAGCCCTAGGAACCTCTATCTTGGTTCCAGTTACGCCCACTGGATTCTGCAAGCTTACATGAGTTCGTCAGTTTAACAAAGAAATTTGATGTGCACCAGGCTTGTTATCCCAAGGAGGGTCTGACATACTTCAAACCAAAGGCACTGCTTCAGGTAGAATAAACAAATTTATTAACTATAAAGATAAATTTTAAGTGATTATAAGTCAAAGCATAACAAGTCAGATTTAGTCAAATGAAATAAAAGCAAAATGAACTCCAAGCTGATCTTAACACTTTCAGTGCCCTTACAAACTTAGGGCTTGTCTACATTGGCACTTGACAGCACTGTAACTTTCTCGCTCGGGGTATGAAAAGACACCCCATGAGAGCAGCAAGTTTCAGCGCTGTAAAGTGCCAGTGTAGACAGTGCACCAGCGCTGGGAGCTACACCCCTCATGGAGGTGGGTTTATTTTTGTAGAGTGCTGGGAGAGCTCTTTCCCAGTGCTCTGCTGTGACTACCTAAGCTAAAGTGTTGCTGCGGCAGTGCTTGAATGTTGCCAGTGTAGACTAGTCCTTAGATGTTTCTCACCACAGGCTGGCTGGTTGCCCTTCAGTCAGGCTCTCCCCTTTTATCAACACTTCAGTCGCTTGGTGGTGATGTCTGTAGTTGGAGGTGGAAGAGAGAGAGCATGGCAAATGTCTCTCACTTTTATCATGTTCTTTCTTCCCTCTTGGCTTTGTGCCACCCCCCGCCCCCTTCCCTGCCCTTCAGAGTCTGGTGAGCATTACCTTATCACAGTCCCAAATTGACCAAAGGAAGGGAGGTGAGTGACTCACTTGAGAGTCCAACAGAACCTTTTACTGCTGCTTAGGCTAGCGTAGTTTGTTGATGTGAAGCTGGGCTGGGTTTGTCCCATACACGCCTTGATGAGGTGTGAACTGCCTCTCTGCTCTTGGAGAGTTTTTGCCTGGGCTTATTTTAAGCCACGAAGACACATTTTCAGCTTTATACCTATATACATGAAATTACAACCTATAACTGTACTGTAACAATTACTAAACATCATTATAACAACAATGCTCAGTGCATCATGAGCCTTCCGAAGACACCCGACATGACAAACTTTGCAATGGATACCACACAGTCATGTTACAAGGATGAACAAGGGGGTGCTGGGTGTTCCTCTGAAGTGTCACAGCGACATGCCACATCTCAGATGAGTAACAGGCAAGACAGCAGAAAAACTGGCCTGGCCAGGCCAGTCAAAAACTAGCTAGGTGGCAACCTTAGCTACTCTACACAGAGAGGCAATGTGTTTTATGAGCATGTGATTTTAAAAGCACCCCCTGTGCTGCACACTAACTGGCCCAAGTAGATCCTGCTATCACCAACAAAAAGTTCCATAATGCACTTTAAAACAGTACTGTGTTAAAGCACACTAAAGAACTTTTTGGTCATGCCAGCGTGATCTATACAGACCAGTTAACAGATGACATGTTGGGGCACTTTGCAAATCAACCCTGTAGAGCGCATTGCAGCTCTGTGGGCAAGCCCTCAGTTTCAATCAGGAGCTGTGAGACTTTGGATTTGGACAAAAAGCCAAGTGCTTTTCCCCTCCTGCTGTTGTTGGGATGATAACAGAGTGAAGACTGAAATTACTTTCCAATGTAAATAAGACTTGGAGGTAAACTAAATGATGTAAACGTTTCTGCTGCTAATTCTTGATTGGTCCCAGAGCGGTGGGGACATGTTCTGAAGTAATTAGGTTACTTGGCAAGGTAATAGCACAAGCACATTAAAGTCAAACAAAAGGAGCAATTAGCTAGCTGAATTGAAATATTTACATGGCAGGCAGGGACACACAATAGACTGCAATTTAATTTAAAACAGAACTTTACAGTCTGACATTACAAGCCCTCATTTCTCATATAAATGCTGAGTTGCACTTTAATGGCCTCTATTTTTGTTTCTTACATTATTCGCTTGTCTGAATGGTTTTGACTTGCTCTTTTCCAAGTCTCTTGATATGACTATACTTCCCTGTGGTACCTGCTTTATGCTGCTTTTATGGAACCCTGGAAGAGGCAAATAAATAGTTAATTGAGCAACAGTGGCTTATAAAATGGTTATAAACACACAAAGCATTATTACTAAACATCACTCCTTGGCCTGATCGGTCAACATCCCCATCAGGGTGAGAGGTCTGAGTGTAGATGGGGTCAACCATAAAGCTCTTTGTCTTTGATCTGGCAGTGGCTGGAGTTAGTATGGAAAGTGTGCCCTCAGTATACGCATGTGTTTTGTAAAAATATGTCAAGGGGGTGCTCCCCATTTCCCGCTGTCTTTGACTGATACCTTTTCTTACCCTGTGTCATCACTTATGAGATTAACCATAATCATTTATCTTGTGTACTGGGAGCAATCTATGCTCAGATGTCTATGATTCAGCTACCATAACAAAGTGTCTGTAACTGGGCCACCCCTCTGTCATACCCTGTGGGGATCTAACACTTCTTATTCTCTAATTTCAGTGCACTTTCCCAAAAAAGCCTCATTATTATCCCAGTGAGGTACGAAAGGGATATAAATGAACGTATGTAGGTCCAAGGTGGAACTAAGCAGCTGTTAAACAATTCTGCAGAATTTTGAGATAGCATACAAAGACTACGTATTGAGGAGGAACTTTCAGGAGAATTTAAAGGGGAAGAATATAATTACTTGAGTGTGAAGTCTGCCATTGGATCTTTAATGTACGCCATTCTTTTAATTCAAGTGAATATCAGTATGAACATACATCACTGAAAATAATGATTACACCTTCAAATAAACATGCTGCATATGTTTTAAGTTACTAACTTTGACATCATATATAGTGAAACATACCTGCTCAAAGTGGCTGAGTTGTGCTTTCTAAAAACCTTTACTTTCAGTTGCGTGATTTTGGGGTATTTAAAATAGGAACTGAGATGCAGCATCTTTAACTAAAAGATGTTGTTGGATTTTTATGTAAGCGTACAACAGTATAGTACAGTCAGCCCAAAGAAGGGATGCAGCTTGCCAAATAGAGAACTGATAGTTGGAGAAATAGAGGAAAGAAAGAGTGCTTGGGGGCACGGGGAATATTTCACAAGAGAGAGCATTGAAAGTGGAAATGTGGCAGAGGTTAACCATCTGCAAATGAATCACTAATGACACATGTCAAGGGGAAAAGATCATATGTTTTCAAATTGTTCAAGTCTTGGTTTCTTGTTTGACATCCTTCTCAAGAGGTATATCACAGAAGTTCCTAAATTCAGTCCTCCCATGTGAGGATGTTGAGGTCTTCTATCTGTGTGAATCATTTAGCTTACTAATGAGACATGGAGAGGCCAGTTTTCTTCTTAAAATCGTAGCAGTGTTATCATAGCATTTCATAATTACCTTTGTTTGATCCATGAAATCTTCTTTAACTTACCTAGAAACAATAAGGTTTTTCCTTAATATTTTGTCCATTAGCCCACTTTACAATTTTTTAAATGCTTATTGTTTTACGACTGATTTAAAAGGGCTGAATGTCTGTGTGAACTTAGCTGGTGAATGAAGTGTGTAGGTTTCCCTCGCTACTGTGTGTTCCTTCTGTGAGTATTTGGCCTTATTCTAGTAGCGTGATTGACTTAATACAACAAGCTTGCATTATTTAGGGGGAAAAGTTTGGGCAGTACCAGTACTCTCTTCCGAGAGAGGAATGATCTTGTGCTTAAGGCACAGGACTAGAAGTTTTCTTTCCATCCCTTCCACAGACTTCCTGTGTGACATTGGAGAAGTCACTTATCCTCCATCTCAGCTGGATCACTTGGAAGAACCAGGATAAAAATACCTCCTACTGTAATATTCCTCTACTTAACAAGGATACTGAGGCTAAAGCTAATGGATTACAAATCTTGTGGCTAGAAGGTACTACATAAATGCAGGACAGTATTCTCTCTGGGTTTTTTGACTCTGCCTCAGGCTCCCTGGCAGAATTAGAGGTCCATAGTCTTCTAACACACATCAGTTGCAGACATGCTCTTGTCCAGTCTGATTCCTTAAAGAAAGTGGGTGCATACATGGCGTTATTGTTGGCATTGTCAGTGCTTTGCTTAGTTAACGCAGGGTGCTAGTCCTACAAGTGCATGCAGTAGTAAGACTCCTCAGAAAACCAGCTCTTGTTGGCAGAGAGCTTGAGAGTAGTTATTTTGTATCAAATGACCAGTTTTGGATTAATGGAAAGCTACCCTGGAGTGGTTTCGGTATGTGTTCTAGCCTTCTTTAGGAGTTGTTTGTGCTTGTTGGGGTCACAGATGATACTCTGATTTTTAGATCATGTTTACTTAAATATTTTGACAAGTTTAAGATTAGCAGCCGTGTTAGTCTGTATCCGTAAATAAGGTGAGGAAGACTTGTGGCACCTTAGAGACTAACCAGTAAACTGGTTAGTCTCTAAGGTGCCACAAGTCTTCCTCGTCTTATTTAAATATTGTGGGTCATCTTGAGCCTCTTTTTCCTTTTTTGTGGTTTCCTCTTTCCTTTTTTGTGATTTTGACCATAGGGTGCTACCTTAGTAGGTCACTGGTTTCTAGGACAGTTTTGAATTACACCTTCCTGTTTTAATAGGAAGATACCAGATCAATAATCATTTGCCCTTATTAAGGGACCAGATATGCAGCATCCCTTCAAGGACTTATCATATGAAAACTCTTGGTGAGATATTTTTCTAAATGTGGTATGCTGCTGTTTTTTCACAGTGTATGTCTTCCCTTGGATTCTGTTAGATCAATCTGTGCCTTGCAGGAATATAATTCCAGTTAAACCATTGACATACTTGTTCTCAACCTTGGAAAATTAGGCTTGCTATAAAGATTGTAATTGTGAAATAACCCTCATTTTTTTCTTCTTGTTCTCCCTTCCTTGGCAAACCCCTTTCTCCCCTTGTTTAGGGGATCCTTTGAGAGTTAGCATGCTTTTAACATGGAAAGCTACATCTAACATGACTGGACTGGCCAGTTTTGTGATTTCGACGGGCTGTGCCCTTATGCTGTGCTGGTGTCTGAGGGTATGTTTTCACTGACAAAGTTAAAGCGCTGCCACAGTAGTACTTTAATGTGGCTTGTGTAGTCGCAGCAGAGCGCTGGAAAAGAGCGCTCCCAAAATAAACACCTCCATGAGGGTTGTTGAAACCAGCTCTGAAAACACAGCTACCAGCCTTTGTGCACTGTCTACACTGCCACATTACAGCACTGAAGCTTGCAGCGCTCAGAGGGGTGTTTTTTCACACCCGGAGCAAGGAAGTTGCAGCACTGTAAAATGCCAGTGTAGATAAGCCCTAAAGAGCAACACACTATCTTGCTGATAATGAAACATAATTATTCCCACTTCTAGCAGGGCTTTCAGCATGGTTACTTCATTAGACTCTGCACAAGTTGCAAACAATAGCATGCTTGCTCACTGTCTTGAACAACCATGATTGTATAAAGGCCACTTGGTCTTGTTTCCTGTTGGCTGCTTATAAATTTGCAAATTGACTGTTACTGATGCTGGGTTTGAACTTCATCCTGACATATCTTTTAGGGATTTCACTAACAGGCCTTAGGTTATTAGGTAATTGTGGCTACTCTTAGGATGCCCCAACCCTTTCACATCAATCTTTGCTTCCTCTTTCTCCACTTAAAAATACCTCAAACTTTTACTGTATAGATGATGATTTGTTACGTTGTATTTGGAACAGTTTCTCTTCTCTTTATGTAGAATTTCTCCCTCTGCCTGGGTTTTTCTGCTTGTGGTATTAATTTTTTATGAAATTATTGTGCACTGTGTTGCAAAGCATGGTGGAGGGCTTCATAAGCTGGTATTCTTAGAAATGTGTTTTGCTGTGTACCCCAATACACCCCTGTCTTGCCTTTTGCACTGGGAATAAGAATGATAAAATATGAAGTTGGGTGTAAAAATGCTGCTTCCTTTCCTCTACAGGATTAGTTAATGAAATATGTCTCCCCACACAGTACTGCAAAGAGCTTGGCTGAAAGAGGCTTGCTTATCCCTCACACTACTACTCTTGTCTTACTGCATGGCTGGCGCCGGTTTGAAAAGGCCAATTCAGATGCTCCCTTGTTGGCCCTGGCTCCTCAGACTTGGCTCTAGCTCAGAATGGTTTTTTAGAAAAAGAGCAGCTGTTTGTCTTTTCCAGCTGAGGTTTTTTCTCTCTTTCTCTTGCTGCTTGCTTATTGGCTGAGGAAAAGAGGGAGGGAGGACTGGGTGAAGTAAGCTGTGTACACTCTGTGAATGTGGTTGGACTAGTTTTTACAGGGAGAGAGATTGAAAGAGTGGAGGTGAGGCTGTACTGGCCATTGCCCTCAGCTTTTCCCTCCCATTCCTCATTTTCCCTTTGTACCATGGTTGGGGATCATTGTAACCTCTCTGGAGACAGACCTGTACTCTCCCAGAATCCCAAAACTGGATTAAGCTGCAAAATGGTTCTACAGGCGGTGGGTAAAGTGCTAAGGTAACAATCAGGTTGTCGTCATTTTAGAAATTAAGGGAGAGGTACAGGGTAGGAAGTTGGCATGCACAACAAAATGGGGAAAACTTTTAGTTTGGAGCATACTTTATTTTACTTCGATTTCATAAGCACAAATAAGTGTGTACGGGGAGGTGGGGATGGGAACTCTGTAAAGACAATGTTGTAAAGTGGAGATACATTGTGAGAGAGGGATTTAAACAATGTTGTGAGGTAGACAACTGGCAAAGTAACCATTGGTCTTGTCCAACATTTTTAAGGAACGGGGAATCAAAAGCTGTGTTGATTTGCCTCTAAAACTTAACTGGTAGCCATATAAATGTGGAATTTCTATCAAAAATTTCTTGAATCTATACCAGTGTTTAAAACTGATTGTCAAATATAATATTGTAGTAAAACAGACTTTGAAAGCACCTGGGAGTGCTGAGTTTCAAGGGGATGGTTGGTGAAGGGCTACTTGTTTTCTTCATTGGTAGTGTTACTTAAGTCAGTAGTTTGACCAAGAATCTACATAATGCACATGGCTTTTTTGTCTGTACAAAAGAATATGGTAAAGAATATGCTTTAAAAAATTAGATTCTGTATTCTAAATGTACTGTTATGGGTCTGATCGTACATGTATATGTAAATATCAAGACCAAAAGGAAAACTTTTGGCAAGAATAATTCCTTAATTGAGGAGAGTTTTGATCTGTTCTGGGTTGAAAGGAAAAATCCATCACAAATATCAGGAAAAGCAGGCTTGTTGTTGGGGAAAATGTAGCTTTTTATTTCTGTTAACATGAGCTCAAATATCTTTCTAAACCGTGAAGAATTAGTACACAACTCCAAAAAGGGGCTTTGTTGTATGCACGGAACTTTATTTGGCAAGCCTCTGCTTGCGGCTGTTTCCTCTTATTGATGGCAAATTGTTAAAAATGTTTGTCAACAGAAACATTATCCCACGTCTTCCTTCCTTGGTTTATAGGTTCTCTGTTGCCACAGTCTGCACTGTGAAGATATTCATTAAACTTGAACTTTGTGACAGCTAAGTAAAGACGGGAAAAACTGGATTAAGATCTTTCATTTCTGCTAGAGAACTTGACTGTGCTTAAATTAGACGGGATGCATTTTTTTTAACTGTTAGTTGTAAATAATAGCTGTCTTCCTCTTTTCCCTTTTGCTTGCTCTGTCATTCCCTTTTTTATGCTTTTGTCTCTCATGAATACTTTCTAAGGGGTAGAGTTTTAAGGAATGGTAAGTTCCTATCCCAGCTCTTCAACTAGTTTAGTGTTTCAGCACTGTTTCAGGTTCCGTTCTTTGTTTGCAAGCTTTTTTTTAAGGTTCTGTAATTCACTGTGGTGGTATGCAGTAAATCCTATCTTAAACACTTTGGCCAGTGGCTGGCTATTCATGTTGTGAAACTTTTTGAAGTTTTAGTAGCTGTTCTATTGGCAGCACTCCCAGATGTAGATATAGTGGTGCCTCTGAAGGAAAGTCTTGCCAAAGCCTTTGTTCAGGGTCTGTAATAGCTTGTCTTAAATATAGGTAACTTCCCGTGACTTACAAGTGAAACATATACATTTGTATGTTTGAGAGATGAATAATTTTGATAAGTGACAATGAACTTTTAGTCTTACTGATATTCTTTTCCTATTTTGAGAGTGTGTATATTACATTTCTGTATAATTTATTTTTGATAAGCACAGTGTAATTTCTTCTGAAGTTACTTGTGCTGCGGCATGTTTCATTTTCTGAAGCATATACCATAACACTAGCATGAAAGAAGGGAAAAGCTGCTGTAGTATGTGTAGTGTTTTGGGCCTGAATAATGAAGAAATGAGGTGGATTTTATTTGCCTAGGCTACTATTCGACAGGGGTGTGTGGATAACATATGGATAAATTACTATATCTGGTGTCATAATGCACAAGTGCTTTCTCTTCTCCTACATTTGAATACTTCCCATGAATTGATGGTTCTAGTGTGTCGCTGTCCTTTTGTGCATTTGCCTGTTTGTAATGGGCCACCAACTTCTGCATCCCAAAAGGAAAAATTGTGAAGCACCTCACTGTTCCTCCCAGACAGCAGCCCAGTTCAGCCTGTTTGGACTCTGGCTTGGGACTTGGATCTGGGTTTCTTTCGTGGATCTGCTGCAAACTCCTCATGTAACCTTGTATGAGTCACTTAATCCCACTCTGCCGCAGTCTGTGAAATGGAATAATACTTCCCATAAAATGTTGGCGATAAATTCATCACCCGATAAAGCGCTCAGATACTAGGATGGTAGGTGATAGTAAGAACATAGATCTGAGATTGGCCTAAGGCAGGGGAAGTTAATAGGTGGACCATAGGCTAGATCTGGACTGCCAGATGCTTTTGAATGGACTGTGGAGTTTTTGTATTTAAACTTATTATCATCATTACTGTTGTTGTGGTATAAAAATCTACTCTGGAGTTTGGACCTTGACTGTAACTTGACCAAGAAATCTGGACGTGGACAAAAAATAGACTACCTCTCGTCTAAGGAGGTGTGCAAGTTTGTTGCAAAAATAGTGTGCTAGCACTTCATAGCAACTTGTGAGACCAGTGATGCTGTTGATGAAAGTGGGAGAAACATAGGCCTGGCTATAGGAAAAATTTCTTCTTGCCAGTGATTAGTGTCATTGGTTTGGTACTTGTCATACACTTGCAGTCAGACATAAGAATTGCCATACTGGATCAGACCAAGGGTTCATCTAGCCCAGTATTCTGTCTTCCAGTAGTGGCCAATGCCAGATGCCCCAGAGGGAATGAACAGAACAGGGAATCATCAAGTGATCCATTCCCTGTCAGCCATTCCCAGCTTCTGGCAAACAGAGGCTAGGGACACCATCCCTGCCCATCCTAGCTACTAGCCATTGATGGACCTATCCTCCATGAATTTATTTAGTTCATTTTTGAACCCTGTTACAGTCTAGTCTAGGACAAAATGTATTCAGCAATTATAAATGTGGCTTTCTTAAACCATGCCAAACTCTGTTTGTGGTGGTCTACACTGAAGCTGAAGTGGTGTGGACTTCTGAATGACATCCATTGTTGGTGACCGGCAACTTTTCCTGTGTAGCTCAGGCCTCGAAACTACTGTGGAGAACATCAAAGGGACTGCTATTAGCTGGGTGGAGAAAGGCTTGGTGGATTTTTGTGTATGCCAGTGCTTAGTGTATAAACAGTCTGCGACCTTTAAGGTTTTGTCTACACTGGCAAAATTAGAACACTAAATTCCACACTGGTGCAGCTCTGCTGTTGGAAGATTTGATGTGGACATGGGTCAGCAGTGATAAAAAAACTGTGATTAAAAATGCCACTGCCTACACAGACTCCACCATTGCTACCTATTATGGAGCTGCATAGGCTGAGAATTACAAGTGACAGATTTTCTAGTGCAGATGCATTACACATTAATCACGACAAATGTGTCATTTGACTTAAACGTAATGTTTTACAGTTAACTTTTTCTCTGCACTGCAACACCCTCCACCTTTGTTTTTATCTTCTGTTAGGTGATAATGTAGAGTTAATTCCTTCTTGCTGTTAGGTGTCAGGTACTGTCTCCAAACCATAGGGGAGAGACCAGTGGGGAAAGATTAATGTGTAAATTTTAAGAATTGTCCCAAAAATCTCTTTATTGTACTAAGGGAAAAGAGGGCAAATATGGTATATAGGAAGGGTGTTAGATAACAAAGTAGGGGAAAGAGAATGGTTGAGTAGAGGAAAAAGAAGAAACAATCGATAACTTAAGAAAATATGAATCATAATCCTTTATAGGCAAGAAAAGGGGGAAACCAAGTGAAACCAGTAAGGGAAAGTAGGGGAAACAAAAGCAGCAGATGTATTGTCTGTCTATTTGCATTTTTTTTAAATGAGACCTACTCGTGTGTTAATATTCCTTTAAATTATAGGGGGCTTATCTTTGGAGAGCTGTGCACAGTGCCTCTTTTCATCCTATCCATACTTACAGCCTGCAAACTTTACCCCAAATTTACTAGCCCCAGTGCACAGCCTGCTAATTTTTGCTGAAGATACAACAAATTAAAAATACCATTTGAGCAGTGATAAACTCATCTCAATATAGCTGACCTGAAGTTGCACGTCTCTTAACATGGAATTTAATAGGATTTCCAGGCAACAGACAAAAGGTGCCCTGATATATAAATGCCTTTTTGAAACATGTTAGTTTTAAATATTTCCCCCCAACCACAGATGAACTCTGGACAGTTATTTTTATCCAGTTATTGAAAGAAAATTGCAGATATAATTGTGTACAGTTTCGTCTGTTTAGCACAAGATGGGGATGTTGGGGATGGGTAAGTGCAGGGGGGAAAGGCAAAAATAATTATGCAGAAACATTGTAAGCACATTGGACACTGTTTACCCATATCATGTCATTCTTCAAATACTGGTAAAACTTCATGCACAAGAAAGCAGGTTAGTATATAGACTGTTCATCAAAGCCTTCTTTTTAGTCGCCTTAAATAATTAAAAGGTAATAGAGGAAGTAACCCTAATCTATCCAGCCCACCCTTCTTTATTCTGTTCCCATTAGTAATTGACCTGGGCCGTCTGAACTCTTAATCCTTGCTCTAAGCTGTGTTTTAATACTTTTAAGACACTTTGCTCCATCTGCATAAATATTTTCATCCATGTAAATAGACACCCAAGTGTGATTCACAACCTGAGTTAGCAGTGGGAGTGGTCTGTCTGCTTTTCCTCTGACAGCTTAGATCTTGTGCAGACAATATTCAGAGATGACTTACTTCATTTATCATGTAGCATCTCTTCCCATGCCTTTGCATTTCCTTTTAAGTCTCTGCTGAAATCTAGTCATCCTGGGTAGTTGCCTTGTGTCACAGATGTTATGTAAAGCGGTTCTTTCCTGAATCATCTAATCTAATGACCCCTTTTATTGTACATAGTATGCGTGGTCCTTTACGTCTGCCTACATATTTCACTTCTCACAGAGTCTGTAAAAATATGCTACTTTTAGACTCTTCTTTCTGGCTAGCACTCCCTCTTTCTTTGTGGTAAGTTATGTAAGGCAATTTGCAAACAGAGAAAAATATAAATGTGTCTCTGGTCTCTTATCAAGTTACCGTAACTTGCCTTAATGCTTGATAAACGAATGCATTTTTTTCATAGGCTGATTTGTCTTGGCGTCAGATTCTCATAGTTGTGCAGTATACTTTGTATGCTGTAATCTACACACCAACAAATACTAGGAATTCAGAAACAAAACTCCCGCCCCCTTTAGCCTTCTCTTCCCCAAAGGGTACTGGGAAGGATAAAAAGGAAACCGAAAGCTTAGTCCTGACATTGTACTCTTTTTTTTTTTTTTTAATAGTATCCATACTGTAATCATCTATTGCTCTTTCTTGTCAATGATGTCTCTGCCTCCTCTCCACCCCCACCTCCCATACCTTTTGATGTTGCTCAGTTTTCAAGTAAGTGCTGGGGGAAGCAAAGTGGTATCTGTATTGGCCTTTTAACCATATTAATAAGCTTTATTTAAAAGCTATCCCAACTGGTTTTTAATGAGGTTTGAAGTGCTCAGTGCAGATAGGCCAAACAGCGTGTTAAAAAGTTTTTTTTCTAGCCTATGTTAAAACACTATTTTAACACTTTGGCCCAGACTACAATGTTAACTATATTAGTTATAAATGTGTTTAAATAGTGTTCCCTAACATGGATAAATGTAGATTGTGGCCATTTAGAACTGTCTAGATTATTTTTGTCTTGTGTTTTTTTTCTAACTTCCACTAAGCTAAAATAGTTTAAAGGAGAAATGTGTGACACGTTGTCTGGAGTTGGAGTTCAGTGTCTTATCTATTAAAGTGAAACATGATTGTTTTTTAATCAAAATCACTTTAGACTTCCTTATTACATCATCGGAAAGAGATAGAAAGGAAGTGAGCTGGGGCTGAACCCTCTTTGACATTAGAGACTAGGCAACATTTATTTTATTTGCCATTGCATGATAAGAGAGAAGTATATAGGGGACTCTGTGGGTGGCTCTTTTCCTAATTTGGTGTGTGAATCAAGTGCTAGCAAAAATGAGCTATTTCCAGCCATCCCTGGAGACTGAAGTCTTCCACTTGTGCCCAGAACGGATGTAGTCTAGGCAGAAGCAGTGCAAGTTTCCCCACACTGTTGATGGGGAGACCACTACTTGAGGGGAAGAGGTAGCTAGTTCTCTAGATTGACTCAGAACATAAGAATTACCATACGGGGTCAGATCAAAGATTAATCTGTACCAGTATCCTGTCTTTCAACAGTGGCCACTCCCAGGTGCCCCAGAGGGAATGAACAGGACAGGGTAATCATCAAGTGATCCATTCCCTGTTGTTCATTGCCCGCTTCTGGCAAACAGAGAGTAGGGACACCATCCCTGCCCATCCTGGCTACTATCTATTGATGGACCTATTGTCCATGAATTTATCTAGTTCTTTTTTAAATCCTGTACTAGTCTTGGCCTTCACAACATATGCTGGCAAGGAGTTCCACAGGTTAACTTGGGGGGGGGAATATTTCCTTTTATTTGTTTTGAAACCTACTGCCTATTAATTTCATTTAGTGACTCCTAGTTCTTGTGTTACGAAAAGGAGTAAATTTACTTTGTCCACACCAGTCATGATTTTATAGACCTATCATATCCCCCCTTAGTCGTCTCTTTTCCAAGCTGAAAAGTCCCAGTCTTCTTAATCTCTCCTCATACAGAAGCCATTACATACCCCTAATTATTTTTGTTGCCCTCTTCTGAACTTTTTCCAATTCCAATATATCTTTTAGATGGGGCAACCACATCTGTACACAATATTCAATATGTGGGCGTACCATGAATTTATATAGAGGCAATATGATATTTTTTGTCGTCTTATCTATACCTTAATGATTCCCAACATTCTGTTCGCTTTTTTGTCTGCTGCTGCACATTGAGTGAATGTTTTCAGAGAACTATCCACAATTACTCTAAGACCTCTTTGTTGAGTGATAACAGCTAATTTAGACTCCATCATTTTATATGTGTAGTTGGGATTGTTTACTAACGTGCATTATTTTGCATTTATCACTCTTTACTTTGCTCATGTGGCCAATAAAATGGCTTCTAGTGCTGGTAATAAGAGTGGGTTTTTTGATGGTAGTTTCTCTGCTTGGAACTGGACTTCTACTAGCTGTCAGATGCTATTTTTTCTGTCAAAGAATGCTAAAAGGTTTATCTACCTGTTGAGCTGGATTTGAAATGGTGATCTAGAGAGAGGCTCCACATCCTGTTACCAGCCCACTTAGCCATGCAGTCCTTCATTTCACTTGAATAGGTGGAAGGATATTCTATCTGTAGTTGCTGTAGAAATGTCATGATTCACATGTATTAATAAAAGTGCTTATGTTTGTGTACCATCTTGTGGAGTTAGCTTAATGGAGTGGAGTCACCGTTTCTTCATAAGCATTTACAGCGTTGCGCAGGTATTTTGGTTACATATTTTTTTGTCCTGCAAAGTGGTAGTTAGAGGGGGTAGGTAAGACCACTATTTTTTTTTTTTGCTTCTGTGTGTTGAAATAATCCTTACTGTATTTTTGGGGACTCTGTGGGCCCCGTCTTTGGGAATAATAAACAGTTCATAGTAATTTTAAACCCTGAAAATGCTCTGCTATCCTCTGTCTCTTGACTCCTTACTGTGTGTCTGTGTCATAGGAGTTGCTTTACATTTCAATTACTGGTTAATTCTGCATAGACCATGTTCTCTGTTCCTGTGCATACAAGTGATGAACATGCAGCATGAACTTTCTGAGAATTCTCTGGAATCTTTGATTTTCCCCTTTATCTCCTGTGTTTTAACAACCCATCCATTTACTGAATATGTGCTTTCCTTTGATGGGGGAAGGTGCCTTTATTGCAGAGATTTCAAATATGTATCCAGCATTCTGTGTGAACTGAAAGTCCCTCTGTGCCATGTTTTCTCATTCTGTGTAAACACTCCCAAATTCTTTACCAATAGAGTATATAGGCCACAAAATCAGTTTTGTTTTTTGTCTTGCCAGAGCAGTTTCTCTTGTTTTTTAACTAACATTTTATAACTCTGCTCTTCTAGGACAGGCTGATGTTTGGAAATATATTACTAAAACTCTGAGCTCTTATTGGTTGACACTCTGTCTTTGTGAGATAAGGCAGGATTTACCTTCCCACCAGTCGAACATCAGTTTGCACTAATATAGCAAAGTCACGGAAAATAATTAGCAGGTAAGAAATTATTGTGTTGGATAACTGGGAGAAGCAACTTTCTAATCTTGTTTTTATCCCCTACATTATTAGGTACATCAGAACTTGAGACTTCTGTATCCTAAGGTACAGAAAATGAACCTTTACTTCAACATTTATTTACTATGGTGCTAAAATCATCTTATTTTATATTTGTGTACATCACCAGTTGTAGAGGTATGCATGGTACTTTAATAGTTGGACAGAAATCTAGTTGGCTTTGTTAAAGTACTTCAATTTGCTTTGGCTCTTACTTCAATAAATAAAATTTAAATTAATATTTTAGTCTGTGTTTGACTTCAGAATATCTGCATTATGGTTCCACCACTTTTGAGTCACTAGCTGTAGTGCAGGTTTTGCTGCTGCATTACTTATATCTTGGAAACGTAGAGTTAAGTTTGGAGTTGATCTGAAATTCCTGTTTGAGGTCCATCAACATGAGTTGAGTGTTCTTGCCACTGACCAACGTTAACAAAAAATGCACATTCTTTACGGACTATCCTATCTTGATGTGCACAGATCCTGCAGTTATGATATGGAACTGAAAATGAGAAAGCAATTCTCTTGTTGTAATTTATTTATATTGGTGAGAGAAAACAGTGAATTGAAGTCCTGCATCCATTGATTTTAACTTGTGGACTGCCAGTACATAGTGTGTCTGCTTAGTTCTTTGGTCACTGACACTTTATTATAGAAATAAGTGATTGCTTATCCTCCTGAAAGGGAACCTCTGGCTGTGGATTAGCCCTGCATCCACCCTTTTGAAGAAAGATAATAAAATTTTAGGAATTAATTTAATCCCTTAATGATATGTATAGGGTTCCGTGAGAACACAGATATTGGAACTCTGAATTACCCAGTATCAGATTTCCAACTGAAAATGCCACTCCAGTGCAATCTTCCCATTTTCTCTCCCATCCCCTTTCATCTTAGCTATGTTCTCTCCCACACATTTTGCAGGAGTAGTGGCTTGTCCAAAGAGGACAGCTTAAATGGGAGAGAGAGAGAAAGAAAGGGAGAGAACCCTGGCTAAGGGGCTCAAGAAAGATATTCCAGACAAAAGGAGTATCATAGGACATGTGCATGCGTTTGGGCAGGGAAAAATACAAAGCAGGCATACCAGGAAGCAGCAGTGAAAGTCTCCTCCTCTTACCCCACTACAAAAGTTCCAATATCCTGTGTTGATATCTACTTTTCAGTGAAAAATTTCTGAGCAAAATAATTTGTGCATCATGAATAAAGAGAATGAATAGTTTATACATTTTTCACAGAGCAGTTGGTGCAATGAATTAGCGGACTTGGCTTTCTTCTCTGAAGGCAGAAACTCAAATGCCACTTAGATTAAATTTAAAGAAGGGTTTTGGTGGCTCCTTCCACTTTCTAGTAGTCATTTATCCATATCAATAATCCTGATTCAATCTGTGCTCAGGAGTATCTAAAACTAACATAACAGTGTATACCTTGAGTCAGATCTGGGATTTATTGGCAATGCTGAGGTGAGGAAGATTGCAATAGACTGGACTTTACAGTGAAGGGCTAGTAATGAAAACCCATTTCTCAATTTTAAGTGTTGGTGGAGTTATCACCTATGCTTTTCTTGCTTTATCTTTCTGTAGAATTGCTACAGTGGCACAGACCTTATTTAGTGGCACAAGCCCGATGCCAACTCTGTCCTCATATCCATTCAGCTGACACCATCATAGGACCTAATCACATCAGCCACACCATCAGAGGCTCATTCACCTGCACATCGACTGATGTAATATATGCCATCATTTGCCAGCAATGCCCCTCTGCTATGTACATTGGCCAAACTGGACAGTCTCTATGCAAAAGAATAAATGGACACAAAACTGACATCAGGAATCATAACATTCAAAAACCAGTAGGAGAACACTTCAACCTTCCTGGCCATTCCATTAAAGACTTTAAGGTGTCAATTTTAAAACAGGAAAAACTTCCAAGACAGATTCCAAAGAGGAACTGGAATTAATTTTCAAATTGGACACTATAAACCAAGGGCTAAACAGGACTTGTGAATGGTTTTCTCATTATACTAATTGATTGCATTTCCCTAGTTAATTTACCTTCAGTAGTTATCTCCTGTCAGACACAGAGATCCATTTCAAAAGGTATTTTTTTCTCCTGCTAATAATGGCCCATCCAAATTAAACAGCCTCTTAGAATTGGTATGCTAATGTACAACCCTAAAGTAAACTTTTTTTTTTGCTTTCTGTGTATATAAATATATCTTACTTCTGTTCCATTCTATGCATCTGATGAAGTGGGCTATAGTCCACAAAAGCTTATGCTGAAATAAATTGGTTAGTCTCTAAGGTACTACAAGTCTTCCTCATCTTATCTGTGTGTAAAGGGTCCTTACAGCCCAAACTTGATTACTGTATGCTCCTGCATGAGAGAGTTATCCAAGGTGGAACTGTGTCTGTAATGGATGATCCTGGGTGGTAGGAGGTGGAAAGATGGATGCAGAAGGCAGATTTGAAAAATAAATGCCCATCCTCCTCATCCCCCCAACAAAAGAAAGTAACCAAATCCCTTCAGCTCAAGGCTTCTCATGCCTGAATGGTTAGAACTTGTCAAGTTCTTCCAGAAGAGCGAAACACAGACCTTTACTGTTTCTCCTCTCTGGAGAACTTGAGAGAGAAACAGCAAGTATGACTGAGCTCAGCTGAGAGCTTGCATGTTGCACCATGTTGAAAAATATTTCTTTGGAAGAGCTAAGCCTGTTGGAACAAGTATTGTCATTAGCTCCTTGGGACAATCTCACAGAGCCTGTACTATCCTTCCTCGGTAGTATGGTACCAGTTCCAAATTATCTTTGGGAAAGTGTTTGTGTAGATTTCTTAATTGAAAACCGTTTTAAAAATCCGATTACAAGTATATAGAATTATGTGCACACACATCCACCTACGAAGACATTGGGTTTGTTTTTGCATTTCCAAATATTCCATTTAATCAGAGTAACAATTTAACTAGTTGCAGTTGCATAATTAGTGTGTGAAACAAAAAATCGGGAGCAATTTTTATTGCACTTTGTACAATAGAAGCATAAGGAAAAGCTGATCTCTAGCTCTTCCCACTATCAAAACTCAGAAGTTCTGCAGCCGTCCTTAGTTTGCTGCAGTTCAGTAGGATGGATTTTTATCTTCTATAGCAGATCTAGCAAAGAGATTAAAGAACATACTTAATAACCAAAAGAACTTTTTACAATAAGTTATATAAAAACAGCACATTTAAAGTTTCTTTCCGGGCAAGATTGTCTTCAGACTATTAAATCTGTTTAAATGTAGTCCTCATGTCCCATTATATAGCCACTCCTCTCTGAACTGGAGGTAATAATGCATAATTCATTAACATACCAAACCTGGCTTCCTAATGCTCTAGCCAAAATTGATGTCTTCCCTCATGTTTGTGACAGAAAGATGTTGGTAAGTAGGAATGATTGTTGCTGGCTTTGTCAGCATCTCTAATATTTTTGCCTTACAATAGATTTTCTGCAAGCTAGTATAATACTCAAAACTTGTGTGATTGTGATAGTTGCTTGTAGGGGTAAAAGGCAATAGATAAAGCCAAATAAAAACAGCTGCAGTACAAAGACAAATCAGTCTAAACCCTGCTACCCTGTGCAAACAGCTATCTGTGTTTGCATGTCTTGAGTTATAGAGCAAAAAAGTCTGTCACTGCTAAAGCCAGGTTGCCATGGTGAAATTATTCCCTGCTATTAAAGGGTGATTCTGCTCAACTTTGTGTAAATGGCACTGTGAAACTCCACATTTAGGATGCCTCAAAGATTTCCTGATCAAATTTGCTCAGTTTACAAATAAAAAAGGATAGCTTTGCTAACTGCCAGCCCTCTAAACTTATCTGGGGTTCTGAGAGTCAAACTGAATCCTTTTTGGTGTGCAGTGTCTGCAGTAATAGGTTCTGCGTGCCACATTCTCTCCTTGGTCACCAGTGCATCACCATTGTCTTCAGATTCTGTCTTAAAAGAAAACATGGTTGCATGGAAGTAACCAAGAGCAGAATTTGGTCCTGCAATTAGAACTCAGTTGTATCGATGATACATGAACCAAAATAAATCCTTCTCGTCCCCGTCTTCCCCCCATATGTTGGTTCTGCAAGACAGTAGGGATGAAAAAATAGCTTGTTTTAGTCTTCAGATATACTGTATGTCTGAATACACAGACTAGGAGCAGATTCTTCTAAGATTACCCACTTTTTAGAGCAGAACTTTTCTATAAATGTTTAAGGGTTGCTGCAATCTGAAGATATTTGCTTTCCCAAAAGCATGGAGGGCTGAAACACCTCTTTTCCACCCAACAGTCTTCATACATGTCTCTTGCACAAGCTTGTCTCTGTGCTTTGAAAGTTCAGTACTCCTGGGGCAGGAGGCTTCCTATCTGCAGTCTGTAACCCAACCAGTTTGTGCCTCTCTGTTACTCACGTTGTGTCAGTTGAAAACCTCTCCTTACCCTTGCCCGGATCTCTGTCTCTCTCCCTATTTCATTTAGCTTTGCAATTGGATTAATTCTGTAAAGCATTTTGGGAGAGCTGGGAAAAACACTATACAAAATTAAATTATGATTGTATTTTGTTGCCATAACGCACTGCTTATTCTCACAACAGTGAGCCTCTTTTACTTGGGGTGAAGCTTTTCTGTAGTACTTACAAGGATAATTACTTTCTGTCCAATTTTTTTCTCACTTCTCCCTCCCAGTAAGTCAAGAACATTGCTGTTTGTGTAGGTGCCAGTTACTAGTGCAAGTGCAGCACATCTACATTAGGGCTGAGCACTCATGTAGCTACACTGGTGCAAAAATCCCCAGTGCAGACACGTCCTCTGACTTTTTTTTGTTCCGATAGACATGTAAGAGGTCAACACTCCTGTTTGATATCCCATTATAAAACATTAGTAGGTGCAAGGTGATCCCTGCCTTTCCTCTCCCTCCCCGAGAAACTTTACCTGCAAGATCTGTCTCTGTTAGGCAAACCCTTTTGTCTAGTTGCAATGCTGGATAAATTTCAGCTCACATTTTTGAGGGTGAAGAGGAGTGGGTCTGTATTTGATGTTAAGAAGGATGGTTCTTCTGCATGAGAATTAGATACAGTAATATTCTAAGGTCTTGTCTACACTGCCACTTCACTGCGCTGCAACTTTCTCACTTGAGTGTGAAAAAACACATACCTCAGCATTGTAATGTGGCAGTGTAGACAATGCACTAGCACTGCGAGCTATTCCCCTCATCGAGGTGTAGGTTTTTTTTATAGCGCGGAGAGCAGCAGTACCGCTTTAACATTGCTAGTGAAGACATGCCCTTACCTTCTTGCTTTTTAAGGGTCTTCGATGAGTTAGGCCGGGTATGTGTCCTGCGGACTTCTCACTGAAATATACTACTTGGTTAATATCCTCTTTGATAAGCATCCTGGAGTTTCCCGGCATTTGTGTTCTGAACTGGGCTTTTGAGAGGTAAAGACAGTTACGCTGCTGTGAAGAGCTACCCAGGACAAAATTCTCCACTGTGCTGTACCTGATTTATGCCACACCACTGGTGCAAAGTGATAGTCCCATAGCAGACTATCATACTAGTGTAGGGCATCTCTGGGGGTGGGGAGTCCAAGTAGCGGGACGCCTGCACACACAGATCATGAATGAAGCTAGCGTAGTCAGGACTTTCCTGAACCTTGTGCCTTTTCTGTTGGGATCAGCAAGGTACACAGGTGGCTCAGGAGGCTTTAAGCCACCTTGTAGCCAGGGTGCCCTCAAACTGATGGGGCTGAGCTCCTATGCATGATAAGGTCGAGTATCCTGAGGCGGTTATTAACCTGTTATGCGGAACTAAATGTCAGCTGAACTGTATTTCTTGAGGGGGAAAAGATATTTTACTTATTAGGTATTTTAAAAATAATTATTGGAAGTGAGAAAAACTACAAATCTTGCATTCCTGGTGAGCCACATTCAGGGGCTTTTTTTTAAAAAGGCATTCCTGCGAAGATTTTGGGGTTGTCAGGAACTGGTACTATAGTTTGATTTTTTTTTTTTTTTTAAAAATCCATTTTAATTCTATTCCTTGTATACCCACATGAGTAAATTGCAGCTCTCTGCAGAGAGCTCTCGAGAATGATTCAAGGATTTGGAAGAACAATAGCCCTCTTACTTCCCCACTGCCTGAATTATCAGGGTTTTTTTGGTCATAGGTGATCTCAGTGTTAAACAAATTGCACTGCAAAATATGCTTCAGGAAAGGAAACCTGCTGAGCCCTCATGTTTATGCCTATTGGTTCAGGCATGTGAAGACTTACTGGCTCGCTGAGGAGTTACTGTGAGTTAGTGGATAGAGTCATAGACATTGGAAAAGAAGCGTTTGAAATTAGTAAAGCAGAGCTATGTCATTGAGACCATGTAGAATGCTTTGGTTGGGTTGGATAGTTTCCTACATTTTGAGCAGTTGAAAGTGGCTGCATCTGCATTTCAGCACTGCCTCCTGGAAACATATCCACAAAAATGTTCTGTTCTTCCAGCCGACCTTCCTTTCCTCACCCTTGCACAACTCCCTCTCCCTTGCCCCCCAAAAAAGAGTTGATCGAAGGGGGATCCCAGAAGAATGACTCGGTGATTATACAGTCAAAAGGAGTCATGAAAAATAACTGGAAGTTCGATGCATTCTCTAGTTTTTGTGGGGGCGGGGTACTGGTGGATAGGTGCTCAGGAAGAAAAAAGGAAACTCTGGTAAAGTATGTTTTACCACAAGAATTAACTCTGCAGATTCTTCTAGCATTAGTTGAACTTTCTGCAAGCTCCTCCTTGCTTTTGTAGTCCTTCCCAGTGGTATGCCACTGGAGAAAGCTGGGAATACCAGGCAGGAGAAGGAGTACTACCAGAACCTGGACACCAGCAAAGACTTGTAATTGAGTCTCTTCTGTCAATAGACAGCTGCCTATCAGAACAGTTGTATGTGGCTTGCCAGGAGCATGTAACCACTATGTGCAAGCAATGCGATAAGCACTTGTCTACTTGTTTCCTTTTTTTATTAAAAGAAGGGAGAAAGAGCAGACCTGACTGGGAAATTCTGCTGTACCAATATATACAGTGTATACCAGATGCACTCTGTTCCTCTTGCTTCCCAGGTGAGGCCAGCTGGAGCTTAATTTGGTCTTAAACTCAAAATCTGTCTATAAAATGTTTGTACGCTTTTTTCGAGAAGCCGCATTATGAAATAGGGTTATGGCACTTGTCATCCTTAACATGCTTGCCATGCCTTGGCACTGGCTGTTTACAGCATAGCATCCGGAGGCTAAGTAAAGATTGCCTTTTAAGGTAAAGAGCCGCTATGAGAATATGAAAGAGAAAAGTTTCCCTGGCATGCAGGGAACATTCTTCCTTCCTCCTCCTCTTAAATAAACTATTAGTAACTTTTAAAAACAGAACAAAAATGAAAAAGCAAGGCCAGGGATGCTGCCAAAGACATTTTATTCTGCACAGCCCCCTTAGAGCTACACTGTAACTGGGTTCTGGAAATGACCCAGGATGGGAGAAGAGCAGAATGAAAGTCTGAGGTGGGGGTCTGTCAGGGGGCTAGAAAGGGAGGAAAACATAATAGATTCTGGACAACTGTCTCCTTCCCTTCCCGAGGTCCCGTGGAAATAATCTGACCACAACAGTCTACGAACAAGTTGGCTGTGTTGTAATGGAATCTGGGCTTTCTTTGTAGTGATACTTTATACAGCCCTTCGATACTGATGCTCTTCCTTTCTGTTCCTTCCCAACCCTGAAAATACGCACGTTTCCAGACTTTGATAGATATGGTGGGTCTAGCACCAGCTGGAGAGGTACTGACTGTACATAATACAGGCTATGATACTGCAGAGAAATTTAGCCTTTTAAAATCTACACTTGAAATGCAAAACCAAACATTACCCACTGTGAGAGGACAAGAGCCCTGACAGAATATAGCTGCGGTTGCAGCTGCCACTTTGGCATCCTGGCAGATGATGAAACCATACATAGTACCATAGTGTATGTCCCTGCTCTCGTTTGCTATCCTGCCGGGTGGGGTTGGGGAGGGGGAGAAGGAGCATCTTACATTTTCATTATTGATAGGTAATGATTTTATAGGGAGAGGAGAAACATGAGAATAGACTCAGACTGTTGTCAAGGGCGGTCAGAGTTAGTGGGTGTACTTTGCCTCTTCAAATGCAACCCAGCACTGACAGTTGCTTTGCCTACCATAGAAGTAAGTTTTTGTTGGTGTGTTAAGCCTTTAATTATCAGGGAGCTATCTTAAGGTGTGAGAATTCCCGCCCAACACCTGGCCGCCTTGATATTTAAAGTAAGAAGTGTTTTTGTTTTTTTTAAAGGGGAGTGGGGACTGTGGTTTGGTGGGAAGAGGAGAGGTAGGGGGAAGGAAGGGCTGAGAGCAGGAAAGCAGACACCTCTGTCCTGTAAAAACATCAGTGCTGTTTACTGCCTCATTGTTCTTGATGGGAGTTCCTCACCTAGAACTTAAATGAAAGTCATAAATGTTGGGTCATAAACTGTTTCCTTCCTTCTGTGAATAGATTCAAAACTTGACACTTTAAGCAGAATAACTCCTAAATAGAAATTAACTGATATCTGATTTCCAGTAGAGGAGCTTAGGGCTTTCCATTTTTAATTAATTCCATATTAATTATGCTGATTATGGGGAAATGGATATGGAGAAGGATGAGTAATGAAGAAATTCCTTAATGGTTAATTTACATTTCCCTATAAAGCCTTGGACTTCCACATGGATGGCTGAAATCTCTGTTGTTGTCATCTTCAAAGAGAGCACATAGAAGCGTGAGGTTTTTCTTCAAGTTGTTTATATTCGCTTTTGCCTTTTACCCACGTCACATTTGATTTATTACCCAGAAGGGAGATGGAGAGAGAAGCTGAAATTAAAACTTCAACAAAATTGTTGTCTTGAATTGCATCTCTTTTGAGCTCTTTTCCCTGCAAAGCATCAAACATCAAGGAATTCAAGGCCAAGAAGATATGGTTAAAATATTGGCCCACTGCCTGTAAAATTCCACATTAGCTCATGTTTTAAGAGGCCAACTTGTGTCTTTGGAGACAACTGAAAAGGTAGCATCTGACAAGAATGCTTCACACTATAATTTTATCAGTGGATATTAAAAAAAACAAAAAATCTAGATGTGTATTCATTCCTTGTTCTTTTTGAAATCTCAAGAATAAAATCCAGGCAAACATGTTTTGGCAGTGTCTTGGCTTATGCCGTCAATATGTACAGTAGTATGGCAATAAATATATGCAGGTGTAAGGCATTATAGCATTTCTGGGTTGCTGGGTTTGTAAATTACTCACTGATTGTTCCAGTTTGAAACACAGCATTTAAATCCACGTGCATTTCTTTAACAATTTTCAAAACATTCAGTATGTGCAGTCTTTGGACTAGTTTATAAGTAGGCAAATAGATAACTTTAATATCTTCTTTCATTCATTTGTTTTCAAAATGAAATCCGTAAATTTTACATGGGTATCTTTGTTTTTAAAAATTGATAATCATTAAGCTTTTGGAACAACATTTTTTATTCAGTTTGCTCAGTAAGGTTTTTATGCTATTTTTATATTTATTATCTTAAGTTTTTGAGTGCACTTAATTGAAAAAAATTGCACATTCAGACCTATAAAGGCAAGTGGTTTCATTGTAAGGGAGGTGCTTTGCCCTGAAGCTCTTGGCTTTTGTTAGGATTTATCACCGCACAACCTTAATCTTGGATGATACTGGATATCATGATTTAGCTATTTTAAAAAGTTGCTATAAATTACTCACTACAAATCAGTATTTCATTGGCCTCAACTCCAGATTCTTCATCCATAGTCTTCCTTTCTCCTTTTCCTGGGGATTTGGGATGGGTTGTGAGTTTTGAGGCTTGGCTAATAGGGAGACAGGAAACCTGGCATAGAATGCCTGTCAGACTTGCTATGTCAATTTCCACTAAAGTATCAAACACTTCTGATTCTTGGGTTGGAATTTTGACATTGGATTACATTCCCCCAGGAGCTAAGGTGACCAGAGGGCAAATGTGAAAAATCAGGACAGGGGATGGAGGGGTAATAGCTGCCTATATAAGAAAAAGCCCCCAAAATCGGGACTGTCCCTCTAAAATTGGGACATCTGGTCACCCTACCGGGGGCGGGAGGGAGGCGGGAAAAGAGGGGGAGAATTGCATGCAAGTCTCTGCTCCTTTTCACTGCTTTCTATTATCACCATAGCCTTTTTTCAAGGTTGTGATGCGATGCTGTGAATAAAAACACCTCAGATAGGCAAGCATTGGTGACTGTGCAAAGCTGGTTAATTTATGTTGGGAGTGATGAAGCAAATTTTGTCTTTATTAAGTAAATCCAAATGTGTGGTATATTGTGAAGTGTCACAGCAGCACTTTAGAAATAGCTACCATGTGTCAACTTAGACATCAACAGAAACTGCTGAATTTGATAAGGAATTTTTTTAGGTCTGGTTTGAGTCCCTTAAACTTGTGAAAACTCAATCAACCTGTTTAAATAACTTCAGTTTAACTCCGTAATTTACCAGTGCAAGTTACATTGATTTAAACAAGGTTAAACTACATCTATATTGTGGGGCAGGAGGTTGTATTGGTTTTACTCTATCAGTTTTAAAATTTGAATTAAACTGGTACAACTTTTTAACATATATCTTTTCACAAGCGGAAAAAGTTAATACTTACTTCATATGGTATTGAGGCTAAACAGTTGTTCATTGCTTTGACCATACAAAGCTCCAAAGTGATATTTAGGCCAATGAAGTTATTTGGCTTCTAGTCAAGGAGGATATGAAAGAGGGGTGGGCGAGAGAGATGGGGTTTCAGATCTTGATTAACTGAACAGATCTAACAAAGACATGTGGGAAATAGCCATTTTTACTAAATTTCTTTAAGAAAAATAAAATGCAACTAGTTAAAGGAAGTGCTCAGTGACCCAGATGGCTTGTCACTCATTGTGGTTGTCCTCTACCTCCTGTTTTTCAAGAGAGATCCAAGGCAGGCTTACAGCTAAAATGTTTTCTCAGATGAATACGAAGCAACATATGGAAGCCCTGCTAGAAGCACAGCTGTAATGAGCATATTGCCTGGCTCAAGCAAGTATACTTAACCTTCTTCTAAAACATTTTACATAGTGACCTCCCTACTGTCTGTGTCCTTTCTTTCTGACCCCCCTTCCCCCTGTTCCCTGTGCACTCCTTCCCAGTCTGGTGTGATTTGTGCCAGTGGCATTTTCTTCAACAGAGTTCTCTTCTGATATAACCTTTACTGGGAGCAGGGTGAGGAATTAGTTTGCAGTCTTGCTTCACCTGTGAATAAACACAGGTGAGCTGCTCACTAAGAGAGAGCAGAGGAGATGTGAACTGATCTCTCATTGCAACAGAAGATGAAGGAAAAAAAAATGCTTGGATTCCTCATGAAGGATGTTTTCCACTGACATGGGCAAATTTTCAAGAAGCCTCCTTAACTTACCCAACTTCCCACCAGGCTTTTATACAGAAGACAAATGCCTGGGCATACTTGGCAGTTGCAGCTAAGGCTTCATAAATGTTGATATCAGAAAAGCTTAATTATAGAGCTCTGCTCTTTGTTTAGAAGGACATAGTTGCAGAATTTGAATCAAGACTTGATTTGTTCTCAGTGTTGACACTGCAGTGCAGGACTAGGAGTGCTGCTTTTTGATAGGTGCCATCTTTTTTTAAACAGAAATTGGATCAAGCTCTCTAGTGATTTATCCAGGTAGACGGTGGATTCTGTGATGTTTCTTGAACACTGGTGGTAATTCCAGTGTCCAGGTTATCACCCTCTCTCTTAGTTTAAACAGCTTCTAACATCGAAGGCTCCAAGAGCTACTGCTGCTTGTATTTGATAGTAGACATCCCTATCCGCCTTTTTTCTTCATCTGAGAGAATGTTCTGGGAAATGTTGAGAGGCTTACATAAACCATTTTTTTTCTTATTTATGTGGCTTTTTTATATTAAATCAAGAATGTGGAAAAGGCTTCTGGACATGTGCTTTTCATAACCTATAAAAAGCAGGAAAAATACTTCATCAAGAGCCTTTGGAAAGGTTTCATGGTGAGTGTTTTCCTAGAAGCAGCCTCTCAGCTGAAGTAACTGTAAATTTGATTGAAGGATTCTGGTAGGAAGGAGAAGGTAATGTTTTAACCTATATTTATAGGTAACTATGTATGTCAACATTAAATTGATGTATGGGCCTCAGTTTGACTAGTTTATTTGGAATGTAGTACCAACATTTGTGCTCTTACTCAAGTGTGATCACCTTTAAAAACGTTTCTGTAGTGTTGCGGCATGGTTCAGTGAATGTAAACATGTAAAATACTTAGTACTGGCTATCATCTTCCACACTAGAACCAGCACTTTGCACCTGGGAATCTGGGGTTAATGAAAACAATTAATTCAGCTTCGGTTGCTAGGCTGGAGCATTGCTTTGCAATTTTTCAAGCTTGATCAGTCCAGCACTTGATGTTCTTAAGATTCTCTTGAGTCTAATTATTGTGCACTACAATATATTATGGCGGTTCTTCAACACTGCACCGATGCAGCTAAGTCCTTGTAGCACATCTAGTGAAGACATGCTATGGTGACAGAGAATCCTCTCCCGTTGGCATAATTACTCCCATCTCAACTAGAGGTGGCAGCTGTGTCAACAGGAGAGCATTTCCCACCGACCTAGTGTGGTATAGACACAACGTTAAGTCAATGTAACACATGTCCATCGAGGGTGGCTTTTTCACACCCTTGCATGATGTAAGTTGAATCGACTTAAGCGATAATGTAGACAAGCCCTCAGTAGCTGCACAAGGTGAGCAAAGTTTATCCTACTGTCATCTGAAGTTTGATATTCCAGTGTCTTGGTGATGTGAATAAACCTTCATATTTTGTGGTGATGTATCTATTTGACAGGTGGGACACTGCCCTCAAGCTAATATTTTTGAGAAGGGGACTAAAGCATTGGAAAGGGAACTAATTCTCCTTCAGAGTATTGGAAATCTATACTGGGCATTTTGTAGAGGGATTTGGCACCCATTGTGATGTTTCGATGTTGCAAAGACACAAAATGGTCACATGGTTAGCAACATAAAACTGCTATTCCTATGCAGAGGTAAGCATTTTTTTAAGATGAGGAATAGCCATGTGTGTGCAGAAACTTGCAGATGCAGTGAAATAAATTGTTCTGACCTGAAATTGTATTATTTCTGGATGGGGAGAGGCATTGAATGAGGAACAACCCACTTACTCACCAAAAAGCTGTCAAGCTCTGCACATCTGGATTTCTTCTGCAGTTCCCCCTAGTAGCCTGTCTGCACTACAGGCCAGCTTTGACCTCTTAATCTCTTTCCCCTTTCCTCCTCCCCATGGAAGGTTGCTCCTGCCTGATGTGACATAGCATCATTCCTCCATGTCTTGAGCATTTGATGTAGCGCTATCCTGTAGGAGAGAGAGGAGTTAGATTTTCCTCTCTCTGAATCTTGTTTTACACTACTCTCAGCCAATAGCAATTTAGTGAAACTTTTCATGCCAGCCTTTCAGGGATGAGGACATTGAATGCACCAGGCTTCTTATTGCTCTGCCTTTAAACTGGTTTCAGTTTTGAAAACACCACTTATTTGTTGTTCTAAATGCCCTGAACCATCCCAAAACATGATTTTCTTTTGCATGTATGTTAATTTCCACTGAGACCCTCTGCAGGTGTAAAGGTACAGTACAGAACCTGTCTAGGTTGGTTTGCAGTGGTGGGATGGATTTAAGTCTCAGCTTGGAATGGAACAATTCAGTGGCCTTGAGTGCTTTGGATTAGCCAGGGGCTAAGTACATAGTTTCAACTAGATTTATACTGTTTACTGCCAGGATAAACTGGTTCCAAGTCTGAGTATAGCATTCCTGCAAAAGACAGAGGTCGAGCAGGCTGCTTCAACTGTTTACAGTCAGGATACTTTGATTAAAACCAAAGACTGACTGTTTCTTCTGGGTGTTACAATAATTTTTCAATGATGAACACTTGAAGTCCTGTGAAAACTCAAATAGAACTCGAGCAAAGCATCCAAGTATGCTTTGCATAAGTCGGTTTATGTCTCTCAAAGCAGCAAATGCATCTTTCCTGAACCTTTTTCTTTTGTGTATAGCTCGACATTATACTTTGAGATTCACTGCAATTGCAGGGATGAAGGCAGGAGTTCCGTTATCAAACCCAGAGTTGTTCTAACATGCAGCCCTCCAGTGTTATGCCTCTGTCCACTGTAAAACATAGGATTTTAACATGAAGAAAATATATCCAAGTTGACACACAATGTCCCCTGGCTGGAAGTAGTCTGAAGAGTTAGTTTGTAGGCCAGGTTCTGTTTGTTAGACAAACTCAGAAGAGAAACCTTGCAGCCTTTTTTAAGTGTAGTTTGAACTCTGTGTTCTGCAGGGGCTGAGTGAGGCGAGAAGCAGGATAATAAATCAGTCAGTCTTTGTGTAGCTGGTTTTTAGTTTACTTTCATAGGCCATTCCTATGAGTTAAAATATATTTGGGGTTACAAAAGTCCTCTTTCACAGCCATCTCATTAACCCTTTCATTACTGTAGTAAGATGAAGTGCGACCTTCCCTGAAGTGGGACTGAGATTTCTGTGTATCTCTGACTCATAAGTACACTACGTGTAAAGTGTGAAAAGAAACAAGATGAGGCATCCTCTGCAGTCTTGAAGATCTCCCTGATTTTTTTCCTGTCTTCCTTACAACTATCTTAGTCGAGACTTTGCATGTTGGCTGCCTTCCTTCTGGCCAGTAAGTGGGAGTGGGGAGACGACTCCTCAATGTAAAGTCAGCATAGAGCTGGGTTTTTCGAACTTCATTGCACCGCAACCCCCCTCCGACTGCAAAAATTACTTCATGACCCATGGAAAGGGGACTGAAGTCTGAGCCCCCTGCCCTGGGTGGGTGTGTGCGCAAAGCTTGAGAGCTTCAGCCCTGAAGGGTGGGGAGGGTGGCGTAACCTGAGCCCCACCAGCCAGTGCTGAAGCCCTTGGGCTTCATCTTCAGCTCTAGGTGGTGGGGCTCAGAGTTCAGCTTCAGCCTAGGGTCCCAGCAAGTCTAACACCATCCCAGGCGACCCTGTTAAAACGGGATTATGATCCACTTTGGGGTCCCAACCCACAGTTTGAGAGTGGCTGGCACGGAGTAATATGAGGCACTCTTACATTAGCCTCCTAGTTTCTACCGTCCCAGGGAGCAAGAGACCAGAAATCAAGTTCAGGTCTCCCACACAGCAGTGCAGGACACTGACTCACTGGTTTGAGCCACAAGAGTGTGGCAAGCATTTTTAAAGGGGTACGCTTAGGGAAAGTACCTAAGGAGTTAGATCCTGATAGTCATACATCCTTTGGCAAAGGCAGGTTCATACTCCTCATTCAGGTTTTACTGAACCTTCAAGTGCCCTTTCTAGGAAGGATGCGTCTGATCCTTTGCAGCCATAATTACAGTTTACATACATCACAGACGGGCACTGTTTAAAGATTCTTTTGAAGCCTATATGCTGTAAGTTTACAGCATGATTTCAAGGCCAGGTTTTCTTGGGACAGAATCCAGGCTAATTTCAATAGCGCAATTTAAAGCAGCAATCTCCAAAGGTGGAGTTGTCTTGGTTTTCTAGATTTGAAAAACATTTTGTCCTAAACCAAGAATGTCTAAACTAAAATAATCTGAGCATCTGCTACCCAACATTCATGTTCCAGTGCTAAGTATACAATGCCTATTGTCCTTGTTCAGCACCAGAATAGTCCCTTCCCCTTCTGGTTCGGTTAGTTGTGTAACTGCAGAGACATGGGAGACAGGTAAATAAACAAAAGCTTGACAGTGTACTTTTGTATAAAAACCCCACCTGAAGCAGTGAGTATGTGGTGGGTCAGCACGTTCAGACCATGATTCATTGAAGTCTAGCCATGGGATTATTGGCTTGAGTTGAGACTTCAGTCTGAGAGCCTTTAAGGACAGGCCATGAGGAAAACGGTGGTAACTGGGACAAGCTTTTACTTCGTTGTGAAACTGGATGAGGAAAAAAGCAAAATGTGCCATATATGCAGGGCTACATCACCGCTCCATACAGATTTGAACCCCTGCCTAAAATGTGAGCTGTCTGGTTTTATCCTAGTTTTTAGTGCATATTTGCCTGCATAGTAAATGCTCAGTTCAGAACACCTGTTAGTCCCCACTCAGGAAAGGTGCAGAACTGGAGTAGTAAGAATTGTTGCAGCTCAGGAATGAGCTACAATATACTGGTAGAGCAGGATTGGGGAGAGCTTGCAAAGCATTTCCTTGTGCCATTCCCTCCTTACCTCTGAATCTTTTTACTGCTCGTTCTCAACATCTGATCCCCTGTCCATCTGTCCCCATCACAGGTATGAAATACTGGTGCATACAGCAAAAACTCTGGTAATTTTCATTGTAGTAGTTTCTGGAGGCCCCAACCAAGATCAGTGCCTCTTTAGTGCAATGACAGTCTCTCACAGTCTCTCAGGTCTGGGCTACGCTGCGGGGGAGGGGTTCAAACGAAGATACACAACTTCACCTATACTATTCGCGTAGCTGAAATAGAAGTATCTTAGTTCGACTTACCTGGCCTTTCTCACGGCGGCAAGTTGACCACAGCGGCTCCCCGGTCAACTCTGCTTACTCCTCTTGTGGAGCTGGAGTTCCAGAGTCGATAGGCAGCACGTTTGGGGATCGATTTATCGCATCTAGATGAGCACTACCCACCGATCCAGCGGGTAGTATAGATGTACCCTAAGTGTCTTTATAGTTTCTTGTGCAATCTAAATAGACATTGCGAAAGATGGATAAATTAAAACAATCTGAAATTCATGGAGCATCCAAAAGCTTTCATAATTATATTAAAAATGTATTGTCACTAGGTATGGGGTTTCTAATTATGTGGGTTTTATTATTATGCCTTAATAAAAGAAACTGGTGGAAAAAAGCAGAACACTTAAAAGTTGGTTGCTTGGAATTTTGTAATTCTGAGTTCCTGCAGGGTTGCATATTTTTTCTTTGCTAGTGCTGATAATATGTCTAACAGCATAGAATCTTTCTCTGTTTGCCAATAATAAAATAAATTAGGGTGTGTACTACAAAAGAGAACGCATGCAGTATACGTGAGTGGGGGAGTTTGGATAAACCAGATTGTATCAATGTGCTATGGCACCTTACCAGGAGTGATGGTAACATTTCGCTCTTTTTCTAATCCTTTGCAGGAAATCCAAGGGAAAACCAAATGGTAAAAAGCCAGTACCAGAAGAGAAGAAACTCTACCTAGAGCCAGAATACACAAAGTTGAGAATTACGGACTTTGAATTCAAGGAGCTAGTGATGTTACCACGAGAAATAGACCTCAATGAGTGGCTAGCCAGCAATAGTAAGTAATATGAACACAGCTCAGAGCCTGATGTCCATACCCAAAAGGGACTTTCATTTACATGTTCTCTTTTTTACTGGTCTCAACACTAAGAGCCATTGAATGTTTTTGTATGTTTACTAAGCAGGGCAGCTCACGATACCTTGAGTGATAACTAAGCTGTGTTTAGCATAAACCAACTGTGCTCTACACTCAGGGTGGAAATGTTAGTGCATTTCCCCTTCTTCCCCTTCTCATTGTGACATTGGTGAGCACATTAAACTTTTTTGAGGTCTCTCTGAGGACCATCATTTTCCTTCTGAAGGCTCTGTTAAAACTGCTGGTTCAGCAAGTTTGAACGTTGGAGCATTGGTCTTCCAAAAACATTTTTTAAGACCCTGACTTGCAGGCAAGTCCCAGTAAAGTTTCTTCTATTTTTGTTTGTTTGTTTTTTGTTTTAAAGATAAATCTAGGTGTTTTAGCTGAATTTTCTTTCTCTCTCCATCTCCCCTTCTAGCCCTTGTGGAGTTGTTTTGAGTTTTAAAGTTTACTCATAGATAGTACTCACAGAAGTGACTGACTAAAGATTATATGCTATGTACATTCCTCACCTACATCTCTATTCTGACCTGCAAAACCACCTGCTGCTACACAGATAGCTCTGCCATCCTAACCTTCCGTCACACCCAATCACGTTTATTTCTTAGCAGTGCGTGCTATTCATGAGAGATTAATCTACACTGTGTGTTGGTTTTGTTAGGTGTACAAATGGTCATTTGGGTTTAGTCAGACACCACACCCACATTTGTATCTTGAGCAGGTTTTGAACTTTGATTTTAAGTCAGTACGCTGTAACATTAAGACCCCCAAGTTCAGGAGTGTTAGGCCACTTTACCTGTTGATTTGTGGATTATCTGTCAGTGTTCTGATAAGTAGCTTACATCTTTAAAATTTTTATTTTTCCTGTCTTTCTTTTTCAGCAACGACCTTCTTCCACCATATCAATTTACAGTATAGTACAATCTCAGAATTTTGCACAGGAGAGTCGTGTCAGACCATGGCAGTGTGCAATACGTAAGTGACAGCCTGCGTGTGTTCACTTCTTAGACTGCTCCAACAGGGCCTCTAGACTCGGTGGGGATGGGGGTGTGGGTTTTGGAGGCGGTGAGACCAGGTGACTAAGGAAGGCTCTCCTTTATGATCTGTTAAGGACAGGACAAATGCACACCATTCCTGGAAACAGTGGCGGGAGGGAGAAATCCTGCTGATTCACTAAAGGAGAGATGACCTGTTGGAAAACCAGCTCCATCAGAAAAGCAGTAGGGTCATACTGTGGAAGCAAAATGCCTTGTTTGGGGTCTTGTAGGGGAGGAATGGAAAGTAAAACTGGACAGACTGGGAAAGCTGATGGGAGTCTATAGAAGGCAGGAAGGATAAAGGAAGAAGAGTGAAAACCTCAGGGGTCCCTCTCTGTGTTGGAATGTGAACTGGGCACCAGGCCATTTGACAGATAACCTCCAGTCTGATGTGAGCCATTGTCTGCCTCAGCTCTTGGGAGTAGAGGGCACAAATGGAAGCTTCTCAAAGGGCAAAGAAAATATTCTGTGTCTTTCACCTCTCTAGGAGTGATCAAATCTTTTAAGGTTGGCTGCTTGTCAGGTGTGAAAGAGAGCACTGATGCTTTAACATGTTAATAACACAGAGGAAAATGCAATTGGCTCAAAGTGGCCATTTTAAAATGGGGCTTTACTGCAAGCTGCTGCTCTTGACTGAGAGATTCAGACATGAGGGAATCTGAGAGCTCTAGCAGTGTGTGATACAGTCCTGTAGTCTCCCCCCCCCACACACACACAATACACACACTGATAATCCCACCCCCTTCTCCATTATGCTTCCTGAGATCTCTTCAGTCTGTAGTAAAAATGGGTTTTCAAGGGGAAACAAAACAGTAGTTAATGTCTTAGCACACCAGCAGCTACAAAGGTTATCCACAGCAAACACAGGCCTCTCTATTAAAATGACTTGTAATGATCACAACATATTGCTATGTAATGCTAAATAGGTGTTTGCTTCATATACTGTGGCACTTCAGTAGTACTCCAGAGTTGTGTATTAACAGCTCACACTGACACTGTGTAGGGGGTTTGAGAGGCACTACTGCATTCATCAAGATGGTGTATGTGAAGTTATAAAGGATAATTTGCACATCTGAAAAAAGTAACAGCTGGGTAACTTCCAATAGGAAGCTAAAAAAACAACCTTGCTGCTAATTACCAAGAGGGAACATAGATCCAATTACCCAGGAAATACAAGCTTTCTGAACATTTTGAAAGCAGTCTGGAATGTGGAGTGATAAATCTTCCGCACACAAAAATGAGAATAATTGCCCAAAAGCTAGGAAACCAGTTAATCAGTGGACAGAGAAAGCTTGTCTCCTTGTAAATGAGATGTTGATTAGCAGGATGAAAGGTACTTCAGTGACTTTGCCCTTGGGTTTTCCAGTGCAGGGATTCTCAACCTTTTTCTTTGAGTCTCCCACCTCCTAGCATGCTATTAAATTTTCATGGCCCACCTGTGCCACAACTACTGTTTTTCTGCATATCCAGTAGATTAAAAGCCAGGACTATTGCCTAGAGCCCCATACCACAGGGGGCCCAGTGGTTGCTCCGGCCTTGGCTTTCAGCTATGGGTGGCAGGACTCGGGCTTCTGCTTTTTTCCCTGGGCCCCAGGGAGAATAATACCGGTCCTTTCTCTGGTTTATTTTGGTGGACCCCCCTGAAACCTGCTTTCCAGGGGGCCCTGGACCCCTAGATGAGAACTGTTGTTCTAGTGTGTAGTCCTTCCCATCAGACGAGCAAGTCTCAACAGCTTCCCTGCTTGAGTGCGGTAGCTAAAGCTGCTGTGACATAAATGAAGAGACATCACATGTAAATGTTGGTGTGGATGTAGCATTCTGATGCAGTGTGTTTTACATGCTTTCTCTCTCAGCTGGAGCTGTCCCTCCAAAATGGAGAGGGAGTTGCTGTTGCACGAATGATGAGGAGAAAGAGGCGGAAAGGAAGAAATAAAAAATGAGCTTTAATTTCTTTCTTCCGTCCCAGTCACACATCTGATTTATTTTAATGTTTTTTTTATTTTTTTTTTGGTCACAGAAAAGCTTGATAGCTTTCCTCACCAAGAGTGTGCTTCCCCTTCTGTCTGGAGTGTCAGTGGAGACTGTTACTTCTAAGTATTGATAGATGAGATTCTAAACTGATGAAGGGAGAGAAGGAACATCTGCTTTAGCTTTCTACTAGCCAGAAAGTAAGCAGCAGTTTGCTATAAAGTGGCAAAAGGAACTGAATGCAGATCTAGGCATATAAGAGAGAGTTATTGGTAAGGTGCTGTAGTTTATTATTGCAACACTAAGGACTGATATCAGCAGTGTCTGAATGTTCTCACTCCTCCTTCACTGCTTAGGGAAAGTGAAGTTGCAGTTATTTGGGGATAACAGGAAGTAGACTGAACTGGCTGAAATGTTGGTCATGATCAAACTAACCACAGAAACAGTTCTGAATTTCTTTCCTATATCCTGGGGTAGGTGAACGACCCATGTCTACAAACTGCAGCCTTGGTATTTGATTTTTCTATTTGATAGCTTTTCTTACCAAACATGTCCCCAGTTATGGAAGGAACACAGGAGTGAGAGAGATTACCCGACTAGGCGTCTCAGTGAAAGCATGTGTAAAATGTACCGTAGCTTTACTCAAGGTCCTGTTTCAATTCCTTGTTCTGAAAGTACCTCACTCTTCCTCATTTTGAATAATCTGTCCATTTTTGTTCTGCTTTACTTCTCTAAGTCCCCCAAACCTTGCAGAATTCCTAAAAGGAAAAGCAGCCCACCAGCAGTGCTATAAATTTTATTCAATGAATGAATGAAGAATACTGCTCCAGTAATGTCTGTGCGTTTGTATCCCACTTTGACTCTGCTCATGTTGTGAAAATCATGGCTCCTTTTTCACCTTACCATGCAGTGGCAATGTAACCATGTATTAACTGCATTGTTTTGAGGAGACTTCCTGATATAGTTTAGGACAATGGTAGGATTTTTTGGAGAAGGAGCATCTGATACTGTTGGATGGAATGTGTAAGTGAGGGAGTCCATAGCATTTACTTTACTCTTCACCCGCTTTGCATACTACTCCTCTACAAGTACTGCTGGCACTTGCACTTACCCCATTCTAGGCTATGTAGGTCTATTTAGATAAGCTCTTTGGGGTCTGAATGTGTGATCTTACACATGATTCAGAGAATACTCTTTCATGCCATTGGAAATAATTGGCAGATCTAATCTAGGCATTTGTTGTACTATCTGGTACATTCTCTTGGAATTAAACAAATATTTCTATGTAGAAGTGTTAACCTCTAGTGGTCCATCTACTTTAGTATGCTATATCACCACATTATAAACTCCTGCATTTCACATCTCTTAAATATCCATGGTCATTTACCTAGAGCTCTTCTTGGACCCCCTTCCTCCACAAAATTCGAGTCCAGTTTCTCTAACGAAGACTTCTTTTAAAAAAGAAGACTGATGTATCCAAGTGAGGATTGGTTCATCCTATGTTCAAAGCTACTTAAATGTTCAGCCTTCCGTGTCTTGCTGGCCTTGTTAGAGACTTCACATTGTTGAAAGTGAACATAATCTTGGGCAGTTACTCTAAGTAAAATATCTGACAGAGTTTTTCTTCTCAGGAGATCCCAAAACAATTAAACTCCAGATAGCTACAGCACCAGCAGATAAAGTGGCCATCTCGAGGACAGAGGAAAACAGGCAGGGAGACTAACACTGCACAACAGTAGGGAGAAGAGAATTTCTGGCCAGCGTCAACAAGGCAAACTTCTCTCCTGACACGCAGGGCCATGGGATTTTCAGCACCCAGGCAGAGTAGACAGGAATATTGGTCAGAAAACTGGGATGATGCTCTCTCGTTCTGGGGTAAATTCAGAACAAAGAGAAGTCATCACCACTTATATTATAATCCTGAATGCCTCAAAATGCTTCTGCTGCTTGTGGCTCCCTGCTTGGGGGACACGCACATCAGCAGCCAGCATGTACTCCGTGTTCTGTACGCTGTACAGCTTTGATTCAACTGCTTTGAATCCAACAGTCTTGCCAGTAGTAATCACAGACACACTCTTGTCTTTATCAGGCTTAGTTAATGTTAGCAGGTGATCCCAACACACCTCCTGTGACTGGTTGGATTCCCCTTTCCGGGGTGCCACCGGCTGTGCTGGGGTCCCACTGAGCCCACCTGTCCCACCAGCCTGGCTCCCCACCCACCCACTCTGTGCTTCTGTGTCAGGCTCTCAATCCCTCTTCCCAGCACACACACAGGGAGGGACATGCCCAGCTACAAAATCAGGCAGAGTCTTGAATCAGCTCTGTGTGGGAGGGCTCAGCTCAGGGAATTGCCCAGCGCTCTGGTGCACGCTCCCTCTGGAGTGTAAACCCAAAATTATAGTGTCTTGCACTATATAGAGATCTGTACCGCATCAGCTCATGAAAATCACCCCCTCCCTCAGTGTGGAGGAAGATGTGCACAGCTTTTTACCCCTCCACCCAGTTATGAATTGCACAAACTGGGTTTTGGAATAAAGAAGAACAAGTTTAACTACAAAAGGTAAATTTTAAGTGACTATAAGAGATAGCAAACAGAACAAAGCAAATAAAACAAAACATGCACCCTAAACTTAATTCACTAAGGAATACTGGCTACAAATAATTTCTCATCCCAAGTGTTGTTTCAAGCAGGTTGCAGCATTTCTTGAAGGTAAACTGTACCAGGTGACACGATCACATGACCTTGTAATGTCCAAGCAGCATCCCAGGAAGGTTCTCAGGATAGTGGAAGATTAGCATCTTCAGAGTTCTGTTGTCCTTCTTAATGGCCCATCCAGGCTGATTGCCCACTGTCTGCTGGGCGTTCCCCTGAGTGTACACACAGTTGTAATTGCTACGTAGTCAATACTCCTAACTTCAGATAAGAAATGATACATGCATACAGATTGGATCCACAGTCAGTCAATCATAACTTTTCAAATTATACCTCACATGACCCATCTTGCATAAAACTTATTTTTGTCATGCCATGCTCATATAACTATTTTTATGAAGCATATGGGGTTCAATGTCACCCCTCAAATTCTGAATTTTCCCAAACCCATGTGCTCTGCAGTGTCCAGTCCTCTCCTGCAACATTCAGAGGAATACGGTCTGTTTAGTCCTTTAAAAAGATAAAAGCTAAGAGCTTGCCACTTTCTCTAGCTTTAATTCAAACTAACACTTGAATTCAAACACAGCACACTGTTTGTTGAGATTAATAGTAAAACAAGTTTATTAACAAAATATAAGATTTTCAGTGATTTCAGGTATAAGAGAGAGTGAGTTAGAAATGATTACAAACAAATAGAAGTGAAAACATGCATCTAAAAATGCAAAACTTAATCTAGCAAGGTACAGGCTTTGTTCAAGATTTTCTCTGATCAACAGTTTTCCAATAAGTCAAGATCTATTCCAGAAGTCTAAAGTTCTGGTTCTTTTGTCTACTTGGGGACCTATTTCTTTTATAGTCCAGTGAACCTCTGAAATTGATTCTTCTGAAGGTTACCCCTCAAAGTAAAGTTTATTCAAGTGGTGACAGTGATGTGGATTCTCATGGGGAAGGAAATCTACGTGCTGTTTTCTTCCCCCCTGCAAGTGTTTGCTAAAATGCAAATTATTCTGTTTCCTGCAGTCTGCTCCCAGTTTAGTTTAACGGCCCTGCTTACTGTCTATATGCAAAGTGAGGTTAAACCTTTGTTTAGTATAGCCCTGTTTAACCTCTTTACTTGGGCTGTGACTACTCTACAGCTTAAGTGGGTATGTCACTCGAGCAATGTACGTTACAGTGACAAAGCTGGTGTGGGCAGCGCTATGTCAGCGGGAGAACTCTCTCCCAGCAGCACAGAGCGTCTGCACGATCAGCACAGCTGCATCACTGTAAGCTCTCTAACGTAGCCGTAAGCCTAGATGAAGCTGTCTGGTCTTGAGCATGTGCTAGTGATATTGTATAGGGGGAATTCGTCACTTCACACAGAATGTTGCTACATACATGTCACCATGCTGTTATTGACCAGTGAGTTATTAGTTTTCAAGTGATACCTCACAAGGTACATTTGGTACAAAGTGTATTACAGTAGTGTGTAGGGTGTGACTATAGGAGTGCTTAGGATCACACTGACTTACTACAATAAGGTGTGGTATAAAAGCCAGGGTGAGTGGCTATCTTGGCCATTTCCAAAATGGGAAAGGTGAAAATATGACTTCTGTGAACTCCTTGCAAATTACAGTGGAACCCCGCAATACCACGCCCCGCTTTTATCACAAATCTGCTTATAACGCGGGGCTCCTGATGGCGGCAGCGAGCACTGCTTTGTTGCAGCAGAACCCCACAATACCATGACCCCGTGTTTATCGCAGTCGATATTTTTGGACCCCGATCATCACAATATTGCGGGGTTCCACTGTACTTACTTTTTTGCATGTAAGTGTTCTTTTTTTCAAGTGAGGGATATAGCTGGGGTGAAGGGAAAGGGTACTTATCGCATGTCTTTTTTGTGGGAATTTTATACAGATGAGGGGTCCCTGGGCTCCAAAGGTACCACATCCTTGAGTAAAGTCTGAACCTGTTTCTGAAAGTGGCATGGCAGACCTACCAGTTCCAGCAGGAGCTGATATAGGGAATGGGAAGGTGCTGACTATAACTGGAAAGGGACTTGCAGTTGCCAATTGTTGAGAGGGACAGGAGAAAATTGCAAATACCTTGAGTTTAGGGACTTTCCACAATTTACTGTATTCTGCAAATTTTAAGTTTTCATTTTTTTTTTTAAAAAAAAAAAGGTTTCTGTGCTGCTTTGTTGCAATGAACCTGTCCCTAACAATGTAAACTGGTTCTGCTGCTGACTCTGGCTACGTTTTTCAAAGATACCTAAGTGAATTAAATGCCTAAAAGCCACCTTTATGCTGAAATAGTGTCCAAATGGGGAGCTGTTCTGGAATAGCTGATTCTGCTACAGCGGTCAATTTCCCTACGTAGGCAAGGCCTAAATCCAATTGACTTTCAGTGGGAGTTAGTCTCCACAGTCATTTAGGCTGTTTTGACAATTGTATCCTTTGTTTCCTTGAATCCTGCCTACTAGTTTAGGTCTCCCAGTTCTGTCCACATGAAATCCCTTGGTTTGTCAATTCCTCCATCCCCTCACTTTTCCTAACCTCCTTATTCGCTACCTTTGTCTTATCAAGTTTAAGATTAGCAGCCGTGTTAGTCTGTATCCATAAATAAGACGAGGAAGACTTTGTAGCACCTTAGAGACTAACCAGTTTATTTCAGCATAAGTCTCTAAGGTGCTACAAAGTCTTCCTCATCCTGTTTTCTCTTATCAGGTGCTCTCTCTCCTCAGGCTCTTTTCCCCTCTGCATTCAGGCATTCTCCTATTTCCTCTATCCTAAAGAAATCCTGCCATGAAGCAATACATAGTGCATTCTCTGTAACTTGAAGTCTTTAAATCAAGATGTGAGGACTTCAGTAACTCAGCCAAAGGTTATAAGTCTGTTGTGGGAGTGGATGGATGAGGTTCTGTACGCTGTGATAAGCAGGAGGTTAGACTAGATGATCATGATGGTCCCTTCTGGCCTTAATGTCTCCCCCCCCCCCCTTTTTATTTTAACACAAGCCCTCTGGGTGGTCTGCCTATGTTTAGTGTTCTTACGCCTTTCCATGCAATGTTCTCTCGCCAATCTGAGTTTTTTTGCCTTGTTCACTCTACTGGAATTGCAGTCACAAGTTATTAATGACCGTGGAGGGAGAGGGATAGCTCAATAGTTTGAGCATTAGCCTGCTAAACCCAGGGCTGTGAGTTCAGTCCTTGAGGGGGCCATTTAGGGATCTGGGGCAGAAATCTGTGGGTGAGATTGTGGCCTGCATTGTGCAGCAAATCAGACTAGATGATCATAATGGTCCCTTCTGACCTTAAAGTCTATGAATCTAATAGGACAGATAACTTCTTCATAGCCCCAGTACTGAATTCAGTCAGGTGCATATGCACAGGGACAGCCCAAATTTGCCAAGTGACTTAGAAGCCTAAGTTCCCTTTTCAGAAGTGACTTAGGTGCATGACTTTCACTGACTTCTGAAAATAGAACTTAGGCTTCTGAATCACTTAGGTACTATGTAAATTTACCATTGTCTTCAAGCACTTCTCTGTGTCCATTTTGTCAGATGGACTCTCTTTCATAAGAATGGCCCTACTGGGTCAGACCAAGGGTCCATCTAGCCCAGTATCCAGTCTTCTGGCAGTGACCAGTGCTAGGTGCCCCAGAGGGAATGAACAGGTAATCCTCAAGTGATCCATCCCCTGTCGCTCATTCCCAGCTTCTGGCAAGCAGAGGCTAGGGACACCATCCCAGCCCATCCTGGTCCAATGATGGACCTATCTTCCATGAATTTATCTAGTTCTTCTTTGAACCCTGTTGCGGTCTTGGCCTTCACAACGTCCTCTAGCAAGGAGTTTCTTCACACAAAGCAGTCAATCTGTGAAATACTTCCTTTTATTTGTTTTAAACCTGCTGCCTATTAATTTCCTTTGGTGACCCCCTTGTTCTTGTTGTTTACTCCTTCTCATAACACATTTCCTTATCTACTTTCTCTGTACCAGTCATGATATTATAGACTTCAATCATATCTCCCCCTAGCCATCTCTTTTCCAAGCTGAAAAGTTCCAGTCTTATCAATCTCTCCTCATATGGCAACCATTCCATACCCCTAATCATTTTTATTGCCCTTTTTCTGAACCTTTTCCAATTCCAGTATATCTTTTTTTATTATTATTTTTTTGAGATGGGGTGACCACATCTGTACACAATATTCAGTATGAGGGCGTACCATGGATTTATATAGAGGCAATATATTTTCTGTCTTACTATTTATCCCTTTCTTAATGATTCCCAACATTCTGTTCACTTTTTCATCTGCTGCTGCACATTGAGTGGATGTTTTCGGAGAACTATCCACACTGACTCCAAGAGCTCCAGGCACTGTTCAAAGCAGGACTTTCCTATCTCCATGCTTAAGCTGGAAAGTGATCAGGGTTCTTTGTGCGTAACTGAACCTTTTGGAATTTCTCCTCTCAGTTTTAGTGTCTCCTCTGTGGCAGTTGCAGTGGAGGATTGGCACAGCTTCTTTTTAAAGTACAAATAAACCTTGCTGCTGATCTGAGTGAAATCCGTAGAGTGACACCCAAGGTTTGTGTCACCTCGTCTCTCTGTCCCCAAGACAGGTACAGTTTCTTTAACCCTGTCCTCATCCTACGCAAATCGAGGCTCTGAACAATTTTTTTTAAGCATTGTTCCCTCTGCGTGGTTCAAACACCATTTTTAAAATAGGGCCAGATCCCTCCGAGTCCTTTGTGCTGCAAAGAACACTTGGAGTTGCTCTTATTGGGCAGCTGCGGATTTCTGCAGCAAGGGAGAATCCTCTGCTAGGGTAAAGCTGACATAGTCAGCTCTCCCCCAGCTGCCCTTCCCTCTTGGCCAGCCGGGTGTTCCAAGGTAGGAAAGTGAAGCTAAAGCACAATGTGTTCCAGCAATTGTGGGCCAGCATAAGTTATGGCCAACCCTGGCAGTAACTTGAGCCTCGGGATGATTTGCTCTCTACTAAGTGACGTGTGCTTGGTGCAGCTCAGGATCCACCCCATTGTTTAATGCAAGCATACTGACTATTCTTAAGGGAATGAAAAGTGGTGGTGGGGAACATAGGTCCTTCTGGAGTGCAAGAATGAGGCCATGTATAAGTGTGGGTCTTAGATACCTAGTGTGGCTCCACAGAGACTTGCAGCGGGTGCTTTTCTGCCTGAACGTGCCTCCTTGTGCCTTTCAAGAGTCAATAATGCTGCTTTAGGTAACTATGAACAAGAGATGGGGAATGATTAGCACCATGCAATGAATAAAAGTGTATTAAAACAAAAAGCTGTCTGTAGAAGTCTTGAACTTCCTGCAAATTGAGGAAAATCCTACACATTTTCCCCCTAATTTTCTCCTCCTCTGATCACTGACCCTGCTAGCCTCTGCTGAAACCGCAGTTCTGCAATGGAGAACAGTAGTAGCGAAGGTTGAAATATTTCAGTCGAGCAGAATGCAACAGCCAACTAGGAGACTCTCGCGAGGTTTCCTTTTTCTGCTTAGCACTGGGGACATGCACAGTGTCCTTAGTGTTTCTAGAAGGGCGTTCGGGACAATGAAAACAAACTCATTGTTAAGAGAACAAATCTTTCAGTTGCACCTTAATCTTGAAATCAGTGTTTTCCTTAAATTGTTTCGAGACTGTTCTGTGCACACTGTTGGTGTACACATTGAACTTTACTTTCCAGTCTGTGCCCCTACATCTTTCCAGATGAATGTAGATTTTTCTGCACATAGTGGGCAGACAGCATCTGTCATGTAGTCCTCCTAGCTCGGAGGTGGGCAAACTACAGTCCGTGGGCCACGTCCAGTCTACGGGACCATCCTGCCTGGCCCTTGAGCTCCTGGCCAGGGAAGCGATCCTCCAGCCCTTCCCCTGCTGTCCCCCCTGCTCTGTAGTTGTGCCGCTGCGCAGGCAGCATGGCTGGCTCTGTCCAGGCAATGGGGCTGCGATCTCTTGCCTCTCTGAGCGGCATGATAAGGGGGAGTTGGTGGATAAGAGGCAGAGGGTCCCAGGGGGCAGTCAGGGCACAGAGCAGAGGGTGGTTGGATGGGACAGGGGTTCAAGGGACGGGGAGTGGGGGGTGGATGTATAGGTTGTGGGAGCCCTGGGAGGCCTGTCAGTGGGTGGGAGTGTGGATAGGGGTCGGGGCATTCTGAGGACAGGGAGCAGGGGGAGGGGTTGGATAGAGGGTGCGGTCAAGGGGGGGCCTGTCGGGGGACAGGGAGCAGGGGGGTTGGATAAGGGGTTGGGTCATGGGGGGGCAGTTTGGAGTGGGGGTTCCTGGGAGGGGGTGGTCAGGGAATAAGAGCAGGGGTTGGATGGATCGGGAATTCTGAGGGGGGCCGTCAGGTGGAGGGAACTGGTAGGGAGTCAGGTAGGGGACAGAGGCCAGGCTGTTTGGGGAAGCATAGCCTTCCCTACCCAGCCCTCCATACAGTTTCGCACTCCAGTGTGGCCCTCGGGCCAAAAAGTTTGCCCACCCTTGTCCTAGCTCGTTAGCCAGGGTATGAGTGAGTGTTCTTCGGTGGACATTACCCACACCTTATCAGGGATTATTGATAACATAGGCTGTTTTAACTTTGTAGTGAAGCAATAGTTTGGCTAGGGCTCTAGGACTAATCTCCTTTTAATGCTTTTCAAAAAGTGACTTCTCTGAGGAATGTCAGATAACACATCTCCCTGGTCTAGTTAAGACAGCTTAGAGTTCAGTAGTTGGGCAGGTGTGCGAAAGGACTGTGCTTGATCCTTGGCATGAGGAAAAATATCTGGTCAATTCAGATGCCCAAACAATACTGTCTGGTGGCTTCTACCCTGTCTACATTGTGCCTGGCAAGCCCTGCCCATCCTGAAGTATGAAATGGGGGACAAACCAATTCAATTTCTTACACCCAGGGCTGGTCTTCATTACCCCCGCTGTTGCATCAATGCAGCAGGGGTCGATTTAGTGGGTCTAGTGAAGGCCCGCTAAATCGACCACAAAGTGCTCTCTGGTTGACCCCGGTACTCCAGCTCCCTGAGAAGATTAAGGCAAGTTGATGGGAGAGCATCTCCAATCAATGCAGCACATTGAAGACACTGGGGTAAATTGACCTAAGCTACATTGACTCCAGCTACATTATTCCTGTAGCTGGAGTAGCCTGACTTAGGCTGACTTATCCTGGTAGTGAAGACAAGCCTTCTGATGATAACTGAGGAGTGTCCAGAACTTGAACTGAGTCTTTCCCTCCTAAAGGATGACTAAGGAATATGAACCCAAGTCTCTTGTTGTGACCTTGGTCAAAATGCTTAATTTCTGTTGAAGTTTCCCATTTGTAAAATGGGGGATATTTCCTTTCTCCGACTCTTTCTGTTTAGAGTGTAGTTCTTTGGGTATGTCTCTTAACAAATACATGTACAGCACCTAGAACAGTAGATCCCTGATTTTGGCTGGGGCCTCTAGGTATCACCATAATATAAATCAGTAATAAACACTCTTTTATTGTCATTATTATTAGACTTCAGATTCACTCCTTTTAATGATTATAATTGTAAATCAAATGCACAGCTACAAAATGGGGAATGACAGACTAGGACTAGGTGGTAGTATTGCTGAAAAGGATCCGGGGGGGTTACAGTGGATCACACATTGACTATGAGTCAACAATGTGGTGCAGTTGCGTAAAAGGCTAATATCATTCTGGGGTATATTAAGAGCATCATTGTATGTAAGACATGGGAGATAATTGTCCTCTGTGCTGGTGAGGCCTCAGCTGGAGCCCTGTGTCCAGTTTTGGGCACCACACTTTAAGATTTGAACAAATTGGAGAGAGTTCCAAGGAGAGCCAAGAAAGCAATAAAAGCTTTAGAAAACCTAACGTATGAGAAAAGGTTAAAAAAATTAGCCATGTTTAGTCTTGAGAAAAGAAGACTGGAGAGACCTGATCATTTTCACATGTTAAGTGTTGCTACACAGAGGTTGGTGATGTACTGTCCTCTATGTCCACTGAGGACAGTACAAGAAGTAATGGGCTTATTCTGCAGCAAGGGAGATGTAGGTTAGATATTAGGAAATCCTTTCTAATTATAAGGATAGTTAAGCACTGGAATAGACTTCCAAGGGAGATTGTGGAATCTCTCTCTTTAGAGGTTAAGAACTGGTTAGACCAGGGGTCGGCAACCTTTCAGAAGTGGTGTGCCAGGTCTTCATTTAGTCACTCTGATTTAAGGTTCAGCGTGCCAGTAATACATTATAACATTTTTAGAAGGTCTCTTTCTGTAAGTCTATAATATACAACTAAACTATTGTTGTATGTAAAGTAAATAAGGTTTTAAAAATGTTTAAGAAGCTTCATTTAAAATTAAATTAAAATGCAGAGCCCCCAGAATGATGGCCAGAACACGGGCAGTGTGAGTGCCACTGAAAATCAGCTCATGTGCCGCCTTTGGCACCTGTGCCATAGGTTGCCTACCCCTGAGTTAGACAAACACCTGTCAAGGACAGTGTAGGTATATTTTTGTCCTGCCTAGGTTAAGGGTTTGGACTAAATGATTTCCCCAGGTCTCTTCCAGCCCTACATTTCAATGGTTCTAATAATTCTGTTTGGTGGAAGGGAGCTACTATAGTACAGAGTTACAAACACCAGAGTTACCAACTGACCAGTCAACCAGCGGGGGTCGGAGGTGGTTGGGGGGGGAGGTCAAATACAACACAGTCCTGTGTTGAACATAAACTACTAAAAAATAAAGGGAAAGCAGCATTTTTTTCTGCATAGTGAAGTTTCAAAGCTATATTAAGTCAATGTTCAGTTTTAAACTTCTGAAAGAACAACCATGATGTTTTGTTCAGTTATGGACGTTTCAGAGTTCTGAACAGCCTCCGTCCCTGAGGTGTTCGTAACTCTGCAGTTGTGTATCTGGGGCTCTTTATTAAAATTTCCTGATGTATTGAGAATGGATTTATTTGAAGGCCGCTGTTAATTGATATGATTAGGGGCCAGTGAACTTTAATTAACTATACTTACTTATGAAGGACTTATCTTTTCTTGGAAACAGTTTGCATGCCCCTTGAAACAGAGATCATTCACATGTTCCGTAGTACTGGGGAGAGATGGTAGTGTTCATAGAGTGAGCAGAGAATGTAGATGCAGACATGGGATTAGATGGAGGGGGATTCACAAGGGATTCTAATATTTGCCCAAAATTTGATTGAAGATGGACTAGGCTGGGGTGGGCAAACTTTCTGGCCCGAGGGCCACATTGGGGTTGCAAAATTGTATGGAGGGCCGGGTAGGGAAGGCTGTGTCTCTCCAAATAGCCTGGTCCCACCCCCTATCCGGCCCCCTTCCACTTCCCGCCTCCTGACTGCTCCTTGCAGAATCCTCGACCCATCCAAGCACTCTGCTCCTTGTCCCCTGAGTGCCTTCTTCTGAGACCCTCCCATCAAATCCCCCTTGCTTCCTGTCCCCTGACTGCGCCGACCCCTATCCATCCCCCTGCCCCCTTGACAGATCCCTGGGACCCCCATGCCCCACCTAACCTCCTTGCTCCCTGACTGCCCCCTCCAGAGACTCCCCCACCCCTCACCACCACCCTAGGACCTCACCTCATATCCAACCCACCCTGCACCCTGGCTCCCTTACCATGCTGCTCAGAGCAGCGTTCAGAGCCAAATAAGCTGCCGCACAGCCCTGCCCCCCAGAGCGCTGCCCGTGCGGCTGCATGGGGAAGGCAGGGGAGGACTAGGGGTAGCCTTCCTGGCTGGGGAGCCGGACGGGACAGTGCTATGGGCTGTAGTTTGCCCACCCTGGACTAAGCTGTTATGCTAGTTAATAAAGAAACGCAGCAGGTACCTAAGGGAGACCAAAACTGGATACCTAGCATTATGGTGCCATCTCTTGACAGCAAATGTTATTACACAGGATTAACATTGTGTTGGTCTGGAGCAAGGGTTCTCAAACGGGGTCGGGACCCCTCAGGGGGGTCACGAGGTTATTACATGGTGGGGGGGGTGAGCTGTCAACCTCCACCCCAAACCCTGCTTTGCCTCCAGCATTTATAGTGGCGTTAAATATATAAAAACATATTTTTAATTTATGTGGGGGGTGGGGGGGTCTGCACTCAGAGGCTTGCTATGTGAAAGGGGTCACCAGGACACAATGTTTGAGAGCCATTGGCCTAAAGGTCCCTCCCTCCCCCGCTTCTGTTAATTTTGTTTAAAGCATTGGAAGGGTCACAGAGTACAGTTGACGAAGCACTTTATTTAATAGTGATGTGGCTGTGCTTTACCAAGCACTTTGCACTTGTAGTGCCTTTCATCAGAGGCTTTCTAAAGCACTTCACAAACAATTAAGCCATACAGTGTGGTGGGTATCATTAGCTCTCAAAATGTTTTGGAAAATAGGCACATGGAGGGTAAGTGATTTACTCAAACCTCACAATCTGTCACTGTCAAAGCTGAGAACAGAACTGAGGGAGTCTGCTTTAACAAAGCTGCCTCCTGGCATTATCTTTAGCCCTTTTCTGTGGATTTGTCCTGTTTGGAGAAAGTAACACTCAAGTGAGACAGACCTCCATTTTGGGCCTGACGTATGGAAGACTTTCCTTTGTGAGTTGTTAATGTTGCTAGTCCTGCTGACAGCATTGAGCGAGCTCACTGGCCGAAGCAGAATGGTAAATGGAAAGTGCTGTGCTGTTTTTATAAAGGAGAGCATGGCAGGATTTCCCATCTAGGAAAACATTCTGAAGCGAGTCGCTAGAGGAATCCAGGCCTGGACTTCAGGAATGTTGTTGGCTTGCTTAAAAGCCCAAACAGCTTGAAAAAGCAAATTGTCTCTTTTGCCAGGCATTGGGTTTTGAAGTAAGTTTGATATCAACATACATCTGATAAGTGTCCTTCAAAAAAAATTCTCGCTGCTGCTGCTGAAGTTCTTGTAGCTTAGTTAGAATGTAAATTTATTTAGCCAAAAGTGTGTGTCTGTGTACTTTTATAAGTGTGCTGGAAATCAAACTGAGGGTCCCAAGTGTAACGCACCACACTGGCAATTCTCTCCACAGACAATACTACTGGTATGATGAGCGGGGAAAGAAGATAAAGTGCACAGCCCCTCAGTACGTTGACTTTGTCATGAGTTCGGTGCAGAAGCTAGTGACGGACGAGGATGTCTTTCCTACAAAATATGGTATGTTTACTCCTGGGGGAGATGTCCTCTGGTCTGTGTCTGGAAAAGGGGCGTTCATCATCCAGAAGTCACAAATGCTGCTCTAAGGGTGCAGACATGTACTTCATTTCTGCTGTCTGTTCTTAACTGATTATTCGGAACTTGTTAATTTTTTCTTTCTGGGCTGAAGTTTTGCATGCTTGGTCTAAACCCAAATAGGAATCTTCTGAAAAGCTAGAGCAAAACTTCTAAAGCAGGTTTTTAGTTACCAAAGCATTTTGATTGGAGGGAGAAAATACTGGGCCTGATTCATCCCGGAACTGCAGTGGGGTTACTCCAGTGATGAATATGGCCTGTTTGTCTTTGCCATGTGCATTAGGGTTGTCACCCTGATTTTCACAATCCTTCAGTCTCTCCTGGTGTGCTGCTGTGATGAGCATTTTCTTTTTCACACCCTTCCTTGCACGCACACCCACAGCTTGGATCTAGTAACAGCACTGCAGGATCCAAATTGATCCCATTATTTCCTATTGTCATAGCCTTGAAAGCCAGAAGGGACTATTACATCCTCTAATATCACAGGCCATTTCATTTTGCCCAAATACTTCAATGTTTAGCCCAGTGATTCCAGTTTGACCAAAGCATTTTAGTCCATAGGAAACTGAAATGTTGTGTGCCATAGGCAGAGAAGAGGGGACAGACGCCAGCCTGGAAATAGCAGGAAATAAACACTGCATCCTTAGAGTCACAGAAAACCAGTCGTACCATGGTTAATCAAGGAAAAGACTGTTCACTTATTACAGAGCTTCTCGGTATATAGTTCATGTCCTATAAACAGAGTGGATAGTTCTGGGGAGCCTCCCTTCCCATTCACAGCTACACAACATTGCTGTGGAAACACCAGTTGCCTACCTAGACAAGTGATATTTGGAAAGCATTTGTTTACTGCATATGTCATGGTGGTGGTTCCGGTCACCCCTGCTCCTCCTTATGCAGCAGCTAAGCTAGGGCTCCCTGTTTCCAGCTGCTGTAACAGGGATCTAGGTTCTTAATTGCAATGAAGTAATTACTTCACTGCACAAGTAGCTGGAAGTAAGGAGTTGGGGTTACCACTAAGCTACCTGGCTCTCTGTGCAGATCACCAGCAAGTGCTCTGCAGACTAAGGACTATGGAATTGTTAAATCATTAACATGCAATGTAGCTTAACCCTAGAAGAGAAAGATAAACCATGAACTCCTAGAGATTTGCAGAGCCACCTTTTTGCCAGACCAGCAGGTCTTTCCATCTTCTTCTCCCTTAGGCCCTGTCTACACTAGTAGTGGCGTGTAGGGTATGGGTTGCTACATGTGGCAGTGAAAAGCTCTGGCAGGAGGAAGCAGCGAAAGACTGCCAGCAGGGAGCTGCTGGGACCTTTCCCCATGGTCTCCCTGAGAAAGAGCCTTTCCGCACTACCAGAGTCTTTCACTGGGGTGGGGAAAAGCATTGGCAGGAGGATACCACACTGCTAAAATAGCAGCATAGACATGGCAGGCACTGCTTGGGCAGGTAGGACACATACCCTAAGGGTTCCGGCTTGTCTATTCTACTCACCGAAGCAGTACCTCACTGTCTGTGCTGTACTGACACCCTGCTGGGCATGTAGTGTCTGCACACTCTACAGGCAACCGTAAGTGTGGACCTACCTGAAGTCCTTTTGAATTATTCTGGAGGAGCCAATTTTCAGAGGGGGGAAATTATTTGAGCAATCTGAGGTAAAAACCACCTTCATGATTGTTTGGATAGCACCGCATCTGATCTCTATAATCCCTTTACACCATTGCCATTAGAGCACTGGAACTTCAAAGGAGATGGACCAGTTAGCAGGCTGCTGAAGGATATGAAAACCACCTCTTTTTTGTACAGTTGTAAACTTTCTACTCAGGGTGGTGGGGAGAGTTTGGGTGCGTGTCAGGACGTGGGTTGAAAATGAAAACTGCCCTCATCATGAGTGCCATCAAACAGCCGTTGTGTCCTGCATTCTTAATTGGAGGGTGCGTATGTTGCTAATATGTGCTCTCCCCAAAGTGCATTAGGGAGTACAGATGGCTGAGCCAAGCCAGCAGAGGAATATAGCCATGTAGCAACCTGAGAAGGCAAATCTGTTTCTCTTGTTGGTTGGTGCTATTAACAAGGAAGCTGAGGAGTCTGTTAAAAGGAAAATAATTTTTCCGTCTTGAGTTAGGTGCACGACTCTGGACATGGCACTCAGGTGCCTGTCCATGGGGCAGTATACAATCTAAACTGAGTTTGTCCAGACTTGTTTTGTAGCAGTGCAGATCCTACTGCAACATGCCATCGGGCTATAGAAAGTTCTATTGTCTAGGACTAAGTAATCATCATATCACAAGTCTAAATTAGTGCCTCTAGGTTATGCAGTACATGGTCAGTCTTGCAGTGTGTGAGAGTAGAAGACTTTATATGTGTATTGTGCACACACCAGGGCCTAGATTTGTGAAATATGGTGACAGGTACGGAACTTCCTTCAGTTCCCACCCCCAGCTTGTGGGTACTTGCGGCAGCATCTAGGCCCAGGCCCAGATGTGAAAAATTGGAAGGTGGAGCAGAAGTGCAGTTACAACTGAGGAGGGTGGGCAGGCAGATGACGAGTTGTCTGCCAGTTTTCACTGGAGCTGTGGCCCCTAAAATTGAGGTGTTAAAAATAATAAATGTGGGGTTTTATTTGCTTCCTAATAAACTTGCAAAAGTTGGCAGCCCTGGAAGGGAATAAGGAACGGCACTTTTGACTGATGGGCTCCATCCAGTTAAATCCTGCTTCTCTATTACTGCTTCAAAGACCATATCCTGCCTTTTAAAAAGAAGTAAGTTGCACCAGTCTGCATGTTGGCAGGGACAGATGCTTCCCCTAAGCTGAAAGGATGGATTTGATCACCTAGCACTATCTGTGTGTCTCAGGTTTTCTTTCTCTCCTCTTCACAGGCAAAGAATTCCCCAACTCCTTTGAGTCCTTAGTGAAGAAGATTTGCAAGTATCTGTTCCATGTGCTGGCCCACATTTACTCCTCCCACTTTAAGGAGACTTTGGCACTGGAGCTGCATGGACACTTAAATACACTCTACACACACTTCATCCTATTCATCAGGGAGTTCAACCTGGTGGACCCTAAAGAAACCACCATCATGGATGACCTCACGGAGATCCTCTGCAGCAGCAGCGGCAGCAGTGGGAGCAGTAGTAATGGGAGCAGCAACAGCAGCGCGGGAGCACAGAACCACGTGAAGGAGAGATGAGCCTTCCTATGGAGCAAAACTAACATTAACATAAAAACAATATTATATATTCTCTATACGTGTGTGTATGTATATGTGCATATATATATATATATATACAGACATACACAGCGATGAAAGTTTAAGAAATTATGCTGCCACCACAGGACGTGTAGTCGTATGGGACTGTAGAGCTTTTGTTAATGCACCATCTGGTGAGAAGTTGCACCGATCTTATTTTATTGTTTTCCTCCTGCTCCTTTTTTCTTTCCCCCTGTCAGATGGCTGACGGATGCTGTTTTTAGAGAAGAACCATGTTTTTGAGTTGGGCTGCTGTTTTTCTTTTTCATTTTTTTTTTTGGTCTTTTTCTTCCGTCTTGAGTGCAAGCCCTTCTGTCTTTCTAGGATGGTGGTACTGCCATTTTAAAAATATATATTATGTTATAAGAAGTGACTTTTATTTTGAAGTGGCTTAAATGCAGATTTTGTTTTGGGGTTTGGTTTTTACATAGACTCCCCCTCCCAGTTTTGCGTAGAGTCCCCAGTCAATTGCATCTTCCCTTGGCCGGCTTGGAATGGGAAGAAGAGATGCCTGGCTTGACTGCAGCAGCGGTAGGGGCTTGCTACAAATGTAGTGGGTGTGATTCTTCATCGATGAACCTGCAAGAGGATCCACAAGCCTGTCTGCTTGTTGCTCCAACAAGATGCATACATTTGTTTCTCTGCCCCTCCCGTCCCAGGCACACATCCAGGAATAACAGTAGTGAGATCATTGGGGTCTGTAAGAGCCACCACCTTTTACTTCCCGTAGAAAAGGGGGTCAGGGGAAGAAGGGTGCACTGAGTCAGTCACCGGCTGTGATAGAGAGATGGCTGTTGGCATAAAATTATATTGTTGGCTTATTTTTAGTTCATCTGTTCAATAATAATAATAAAAAAAAATTTCTATCAGGCACGAGCCTTGTTTTTGTCTGCAGCGACTCAAATCACTAAATATTTGCTTAGAAGATGCAGAGGTGGTTTGCCAGGTGAGCACATGGGAAACTGTTAGCTTGACTAGGTCCCTGCACAGAGTTTAATTTTGAAAAGAGCATGTCAACCAACTTCAAAAATATCTGCTATTTTCCAACCCACAAATTGCTTTTTGTTCATTTTATGCATTGCTACCATAATATAAACAAGTACACACACACACAGCTGTATATACCTGTTTGTACAGGACCTCTGCTGAACAGCGTACAGTCTCGGAAGTAGTAGGTATACACCTCTGTATACACTTTTCCTGCACGTGCACACTTTAATCTCCAGTCTGCACGTTGTTTCTAATTACATAAAGACTCCTCACCTGTTGCTTGGATAAATTCTTGTTGGCACTGTGGCAGAAGTCTTGAGGTGGGAGTTAGAGAGAGCAGTAACCTTATTAATCAGGGAAGGTGTCCGCTTAAGATATACTCAATCTTATACCCTAACAAGGCTGTTGCAAACATCGTTCTTTTGTGTGTACTCCCTTTTTTGCACAATATTGTACAAGCACCAGAGCTTTTATTTAATTATTGGACCAATAATCGCTTGCTTCCAGGGACATTCAGGCACTGATTGGTGCCCTTAAAATTGTGGACATTTTGAAGTCAAGATAGGGGCTGATCTATCTGAGCTCCTTGAGCATAAACCTTCACAATCCTGTCCACTGGACAGCTATATGTTCAGAAATGCCATGATATGCCAGGGTAGATTTCCCACAATACTGTACCTGCTCGAGGTCAGGGACACAAGGCTAGTGACTGTCCTTAATCTAAAGGGAAAGCCTCTGCCCTGATGTACAGTATCCTGCCTTTGGGAAAGGGAGACATCTGTTCTGGATAATTAGCATCGGACAGTTGCTTCCAACCAGTAAGCTGGTTTAGTAGGGGGACAGGGTATTTTAGGAATTCATTGATTTAGTGCCTTTACAAAAGTGCGAAAGCATTAATAGTTAGAAGCTTAAGCCAATAACATCACCTAGCCCCCATTAAAACAAAAAAACCCATTCCTCCCATTAAAGACAGATGATTAAACAGTGTGTGAAATGTATCATGGTCTTCAATTGCCATCTACTGGTAGGAGAGCAGCAGTACGGAGTACAAAAGTGAAAGCTAAGAATTGCTCAGTTCTCATCCTGGCTGCACCCTTACCTCAGGGCACCTTAGTTAGGGTCAACGTCTCAAATGTAAACACTCATTTGGGGGGTTCCATTTTTGAGAGCCCAACCTGAGACAGCCCTTAAAGGGGGTCTGATTTGCAGAAAGTGCTGAGCATCCCCCCTCTGACGAAGTGTCGAGTTCGGTACCCCGAATCACTAGTCAGTTTTGAATAGGTAAGTGTTAGAGTCCAGTTCTGCATTCGTGAAAGTCAGGGCAAAGCTCCTGCTGACTTCACCCATTCTGCTTGGCTTTCCCTATGTCTAGCATGAGATAAAATTTCTCTTCTGCCTAAGGGGAAACATGTACTGGTGTCTTAAAAGCATTATAGGCAAGCCCAGGTAACACTTACCTTGGTTTAAAAGTACCCTTTATGTATTGGATTAAGTCAGTTCCTTACCAACTTAAACTACAATTAAACAAAAGCCTTCTGTGTGGTAAAGTCCACAGAGCCATTGGACTGAGGCATTCCCATCTGTATGTAGCTTGGGACAGAATCAGACCTGTCAGGCCCTAGCAGGAGGCTGCATCTCACCTGAAATTCTGACTAATTTTATCTGCTTCACAGGCAGTCAGCAACTCAGCCACACCTCCCTGCCATAGCAGTTTATGGGGGAGAATTTCAAACTTCTCCCTAACAATTTGGTCCTGGCTGTGTCTGCAGTTTGATGACATTGTCCTTAGAGTTCCACGTGCCCTTCTCTGAGGTGTGTGCTGCTACAGGACTGGATCTAAGCTAGAAAAGCCAGAATCAAAAGGCAGGTCTGTCGCTCCTTGGGGAGCTCAAGCGGCTCTGGGGTTAGACTGCTGTTCACAGGAAAGTAACCAGGCAGGATTGGAAGAACTGCCTGTAGGCAGGAACAGACCACTTCCATGAGGGAGGTGTGTCAGAGGGAAGTTCATGCCTAAGTTCCTAGAGCCTTCTCTCCTGCTGGGGAGCTCAGTTGCCATGTCCAGCCACGGATGGAGGACGCAGCATGGGGCTTTCAAGCTGAGCGCTCTCGGCTCCTGCTATGGCTTCTTCACAGCCCTTTGATATCCCAGGCTGGGATCTCCACCGAAAGAACCGATCAAGTGGATTCCATGCACAAGAGAAGGCAGAGGGTCAAGGGAGCTCAGTCTTGACGTCTTAGCCAGTCCTTTCCTTGAGACACCCATGCAGAGGGGAGACAGGGTCATAGCTGCTCAAAATATTTTTGGACCATTCTCTGAAGCAGAGTTATGGGGACAAACTCCCCAAAAAGGAGCTAAATGAATAAATCAGCATCCAGTTCCCATCTTCTGCTTCAGAGTGCAGCCTGGCAGCTGAGTGCTGGGAAGGGCTGGGGGGTGGGAAACCCAGGCCACAGCTAGATACCAGTTCCACTAGGCCTGTGCAGACCCCCCAAATGGGATTCCTCCTCAGGGAAAGAAGGCAGCTGTTCAAACCAGCGTTAGGGTGTTTTAATATATATAATATGATCAAATATATACACCCCCCACTCCCTGCCAAAGGTTACTCTATCAGGCACAGGACTGTAAAACCTCACTTAGGAGGCCTGCAGCCACCTTAGGCAAACTATAGCTATATATCCCTCTTTGTGCTCCATGTGAAGATGGCACAAAAGGATTTTCTACCATATCTAAATGACAGGACAAGTGTTGGGCTCTCCTTCCCTGCTGCTGTGGGTCACCCAGCCCTAGTATGCAGGTTCTTGCCCTCCACTTCTGTTGCACATTGCCATGTTTCATCTCAGCTAGCCAGGGTGTGACACAATGGACAGCAGCCCAGCTGCAAAAGAACAAGCAGACAATATGGGGGCTTTTTGGCCCCCTTCACTGCCTGGGTCCTGCCCACTGGTCCGGGGGGGTGGGGGCTCTGCATTTTAATTTAATTTTAAATGAAGCTTCTTAAATGTTTTCTTATTTACTTTATATACAACAATAGTTTAGTTCTATATTATAGCCTTAGTGAAAGAGACCTTCTAAAAACGTTAAACTGTATTACTGGCATGTGAAACCTTAAATTAGAGTGAATAAATGAAGACTCGGCACATCACTTCTGAAAGGTTGCCGACCCCTGGTTTAGAGTGTTTGGCAGCAGTTTTAACTTGTGGGTGAAGCTACTATAGATTGTAATCTTGGGCACAGTTTGGTTTAAAAGGCAAATACCCAACAGGAGTGCCTTCTCAAAGAGCCAAAAGCACGCCTCCCCCGCCCCCGGCATTAAGGAATGTGAAGATATTCCTTTTATAGGATCTCAGGAAGAAGGCATGTGCAGCACTTGTTTGTCAGGATCAAAGAAAGCTGAGCCAGAAGCCTCTTCTCTCTTCATAAAGCAAAACTTGAGTTTTCAACTCTCACAAAGAATTCTGACTCCTTTTATAAACACGCTGGAGTCTTCAAAAAGTAGTTATCAGTGGTTGGCTGTTGAACTGGGAGGCCGTATCTCCTGCAGGGATCTTTCCTGAATCTGGTGCCGTTCAGTGCTTTCATTAATGACTTGGATAATGGAGTGGAAAGTGTGCTGCTTAAAATCTGTGAATGACACAAAGCTAACGGGTTGCTAGCAGTCTGGAGGACAGGATTAGAATTCAAAATGATGTTGAGAAATTAGAAGATGGGTCTGAAATCAACCAGACGAAGTGCAAAGTACTTCACTTAGAAAAGAAAAATCAAATGCATAACTACCAAATGGGGGCTATCCGGCTTGGGAGTAATGTCATCACTGAAAAGGATCTGGGGGTGACAGTGGACCACAAATTGTATATGAGCCAACAATGTGATGCAGTTGTGGAAAAAGCTAATATCATTCTGGGCTAAATTAACAAAGTGTCGTATATTACATGGGAGGTAATTGTCCCACTGCTTGGCACAGGTAAGGCTGTAGCTAGAGTAATGTGCCCAATTCTAGGGCCACACTTCAAGAAAGATTTGGACAAACTGGAGAGGATTCAGAAAATAGCAAGAGAAAAGGTTTAGAAAACCTGTCCTATAAAGAAAAGGTAAAAAAACTGGGCATGTTTAGTCTTAAGAAAAGAGGACAGAAGGGGGAAACTAGCAAGAGGCTTCAAATATGTTTACAGACGTTACAAAGAGGGTGGTGGCTGTGTTTTAGGCTATGTATTCCTGGAGAGGAGACATACGCTTACCTTGGTAAACAGAAAAAAATAGTACATTTAAATTGAATATTAAAATTCTTAATATCGATGGGGTTGCCTGTCTCAGGACAGCTTCTTGAATGGCTTCTTGAAGTAACAATTTAAATACTTTTTTTTGTTTCATGAAAATTAGCTTAAAATCACCCACCTTTGCCCATTTGTAAACAGTTTACATTATCCATGATAAATCAAACAGGACTCACCTAGCCTTAAACAGAATGCCCTAGCTCGTCTATAAAACTGTTTTAGTTATTTTCATATGCTAAAGCAGGACTCTCTCACTAAGTTTGAAAATAATATACTGTGGTCTTAATTTACCAAGAAAAGAGCATCTCCACCAGAAGCCAACCCACTCTCAAACACATGATCTTTATTAAAAGCTCTCAAAAGAGAAGTGACAGAGAGTCCTGTGGCACCTTAAAGCCTAACTAAAGTATTAAAGCATAAGTTTGCGTGGGCTAATACCCACTTCGTCAGATGCATGCATCCGATGAAGTGGGTATTAGCCCACGAAAGCTTATGCTCTAAAACTTTAGTTAGTCTTCAAGGTGCCACAGGACTCTTTGTCACTTCTGCAATTCCAGACTAACATGGCTACCCCTCTGATTCTCTCCAAAGAGAGGCATACAGAAGACACTGGAACAGAAGTAACCACTGTTTACAAAAAAAAGCAACTTTTCTTCCATCTTTTCCCTTTTTAATAAGGACAGTTAATAAGTGTGATCATTTTGCCTGCTTTTAATGGTAGTCTTTGCTACAGCATGGCAAAGAAACCCAAATGACTAAAATCCCTAAATTGCCATTAAAAAGAATTATTAAAGTTTGGCCTGTCATTTCTTTTTTCTCTAAACTGTAAATTTTAGTAACTAGGGTAATAAAATTCCTTGGCACTCAACAACTTACAATAATTTCCCTACAACCTACAGTAATTTGCTGTTTGCAACTGCGTACCACTCCCACATCAAATGCATACATGGGGAAATAACATTAGGAAAATGTTTCATATTTTAATAGTGGGGAGACTAGGTAGAGAACCAGCACGATGTGATCAGCCAGCTCTCTGCAGACTCTGATTTTGGAATAACTGTTCTAGACCCGGATCAAAATCTATCATTAATATCTGTTCCTCTTGGAATAGACTGCAGGAGTGAGGGGTAGAGGGTGTGTGTGTGGGGAGGTGATGGGGGGGAGGTGGGGCTGTGGCAAAGTTTACACCTTTAAAGCAAGGCCTTTTCATAAATTTTAAGGCCAGAAAAGGCCACTACAATCCTCCAGTCGTGCCTCCTATATAGCAGAGGCCACAGATCCACACAAAGTGATTCCTGCATGGAACCTAATAACATGTATTGGAGTTAGAGTCTCTCTTTTAGATGGACATGTCTTCATTCTCTCCTAGGAAGGAAGTGAACAACAGTTTCACTGGAACTGAGTGATGAGCTAGGATTCACGTCAGCCACGGTGAGGTAAACTGAGATTATTGCACAATGGAGCAGAGGGGTAGAAAACCAGACAGGCAAGAGGGTAGTAGAGACCAAGAGTAGAACTTTTCCTCATTCAGCATCAGCTCTGTAGCTGCTGTGAGTGTAACTTGCGGTCAAAGGCCCTGTGCAACTTTATACCAGCTGCAAAGGTGATTACTTCTCTGTCTTTGCAATTTGTTATTCAGTTGCATGTCCTGTTGCTGCAGCCTGTGCTACACTCATTTCCAATCCACATTCAATGGATCATTTATCCTTTTCTAAATATTAATGAGTGTGATGGAAATTAAATTCCACCAGAGACCCTAACAGAACCCCTGAATTTGACCTTAATTTGTGCTTGAGTTGTCTGAAGGGCTCAGATCCTGCCTTATGCCTATCACTGAACTAGTGAGGTCTCTTTATGTTTTCTTCTGAAATGGCAAGGTCGGTTGAGTCTCACCTGACTCCTTCACGCGTGCTGAGAAGGATGTGTCCAGCCCAAGGCCTAGGAATGCATTTTGTCCCAAGGTAACACTAGAAGAAGTGGATGTTGGGTTGAATGTTGCACAGTGCAGGTGTTGAGGGCTGCATGGATAAGCACAAGGTAAAAGTGATGTGTAAGGTGAACCTGACTGTGCATTAATGAGGGCTGCAGTATGGACATCATGTTCCTCCTGCCTCGCAGAATCAAGGCCAGCAAGGGCACAGAGCTAAGGGCCTCCTTAGCATGCTGAAGGCTGATTGATGGCTTTTAAGCTCGTCTCACCTCACGCACATCCTGTGCACTTGTGAGTGAGGGAGCCGACATGCTGGGGCTTGGTGCTTATTTCTGCTTAGAGCAGAGGGCTGTAACCGAAGTGGGATTTTCAGAAGTGTTTTTGGCACAGGCTTATCTTGGCTCCCGTTGAAGATTTGGGGAATTTTTTTTAAATGACTTCAGGGGGAGCAGAGATGGGCCAAAACTTGAAAAATCTCATTACTTAACCTTACCCATTATACCCATCTTCTCTCATGCAACCCAAGGAGAAGCAGTTCCTGACCTGGAAAGTGGGCAGAGCTTTGTCATCATCTGAAGCCCAGTTTAGAAGTGCATACTGAATCCCCGAAATAATGAACTTCTGACAATGTATTCCCATTTAGAGATTCAGTTTACACCTGTCCCACTCCTTGTTCTACCTGAATGCCCAACTAGCACCAATACAGCCACTGTTGTCATAGGCTGTTGAATCCCCAGGGACATTTGTTATCCAAAAATAATTTTCAGCAGGGAGTGATCATTTTTTTTCTCCTCGCAGCTCCTTCCAGGCTGCAACAAAGGTGATCTTCAAACAGAGGACTATGAACTAGGACTCAGGCCTGCACAACATGCGGCCCGGGGGTCACATGCGGCTCGCACGAGCTCATTGTGCAGCCCGCGGCGGGTGAGTAGGGGTGGGGCAAACCAAGTGGTGGGGTGGGGGAAAGCAGATGGGGGCGGGGCTTTTCGGCCCGCAACTTTTTTTTTTGCAGTAATATAGCCCTCGTTGCTTTCTGAGTTGTGCAGGCCTGAACTAGGTACTTAGTTCTAACCAGAAGAGTCCACACAGGGCAATTAGAGTGCAACTGTTAGGGACGCACTGTGATTCCCACCCCTGTAGTCCACCCTACAGCACAGGGTTGACACGGATCAGAGTAAAGTGGATTGCTTTCAGTGTTTGGCTTTCCCAGGAGGCTGTCATCTTCAGGATAGAGTGTTGCTTCTAAGAAGGCATGTGTCTCCACTTCCTACTTCAGCCCATTCTGGGAGAACGGCTACTTTCCCATTCCCACTGAAGTCCAGAGGGTTGCTCTTGTGAGCCAAGAGCAGAATTTGGCTCAGTGAGAATTTTGCCCCTGAATGCACAGTGGAACAGGGGTAGGCCTCACCTGCTCCGATGTGTCTCTTTGTTCAGTACTGGAATGCCAGAAGTGAGAAATATTTAAATTTTTAAAATATTATTTTATATCCTGATGACACCCACAGGCCCTAACTGATCGTGGCACGTTGAGATTCTGTACAAACAGAGTAAGAGAGAGTCCCGCAGTGCAGACCTTACAATCCACGCCAACAAGATGGGAGGGGAAACAGAGGCATGGAACAAGTCTGTGACTTAACCAAGGTCACAGTGCAGGTCAATGACAGAGCCAGGAATAAAATCCAGGTCTCCCAGCTGCCTGTGCAGTGCCCTGCCCACTAGATCAGCATTTCTCAAATGTGGCCACTGTGGCTGCAGGCCACCAAGGGCTTTTCTTGTGGACGCAGCCTCCTGGGCTATGATGGGCAGGGGGCGCAGTGGCTCCTCTTCCAAGCCACTGGTGCAGGTTTGGCCCTGGGCCCCCTCTGGAGACACAAATGTTTGTTGGAGGTACAGGCAGCTGGTGAATTCTCTACTTTGCCCCCGCAGCCTAGGGAGGCTTTGGCCACGTGATAGTAGGCTCTTGTTCCAGCCTCTGCTTCCAGGCTCACCACCCATGCCATCATCCCTGGGCCTTGCAGCCTCCCTCCCCATCCAGGGCTTAATTTATCCCAGGGCTCGCTGGGGCTAAGTCCGCTGTGAAAAGTGATATTAACAGACATACAAATCTCCCTTTTCACAGCAGCAGACTTACGATCTAGCAGGGTTTGTTTTTTTGTTTTTTTTTTCTTTTTTTTAAAAAAGCAACCAAAAAGCAAAAGAAACACCACCAAAAAGACAAGAACATGCAAAGCACCCAGTTTGTGTTTCTATTCTGTTTAGGTCCAGTAAAGAATACTGTACATTATTTTTATTCCTGAATCTGAAAAAAACCCTACATAAATTAATGATAATGATTTGGACATGCGGAGGTGCATATTTATTTGTTTTTCCTAAAGTTCATTAAGAACTTTAGGAAAAATTATCAGCGCAGCCACCAGCAAGAGTTGGTGGTCGCATTCTGAGGCCACCAAAAAATTTGTTGTGAGAACCCTTGCACTAGACTATACTGTCTGTATCGTTAAACCTCCATTTCAATGCAATGTTATATGTACAGTAAATACCAGTATTTGGTGTTTAAAAAAGAATGCACCTGTAATTCGGTGTGAACATACACAAATGACCTGTGACCAGACAAAGAGTGGAAACATCTTAGAATCAGGTTCTGTAATGGCATCCATTCAAGGGAACCGGCACACAAAAGGAATCCATTTACTGCAACAGGACTCCACCCTAGTGTAAGGGAGGTCTGTCATACTATCCAAAGAGCACCCACCACGTTACAAACATTAATTATGCCACAAAACTCCTATGTGATGTGAGAGCCTGAAAGATAAATATTAGTCCCCAGTTGTTTTATTAAAGTAGAAAGGATCAGATCACATGTTACACAATATATCTGGTTTAGCGTGCAGTCAAGCTGTACAAGGGCAGTGTCTATTTAACAAAGTAATAACTGCGGAGTCATTAGTGGCTATTGGATACTTGGGAGTGTAAATAAAGTTTAATATAATGAAAAGGGAATTCTCCTTTTGGGAGATTATTCTATACTAGGCTGGACAATCTTTAAACCATCTCCTATTTACTGTCCCATGTTAACATCAGTGTACAAACTAGGGTTATCCTGACACTTTGACAGGAACAATGACCATAATCAGAATTGAAGACTGAGCTTTCATAGAGGGGGTTAGTTTCAGAGCTCTACAAATTCCCTCAGCCTTCTAAGCCTACAGGGGGCTGATCTGTGTTCACATAGAACTCTACTGCCAGCTGGTGGGCAAAGGTCCCCATTGCGGGTTATGTTAAGTACTGATATAGTCCCCATTAGAGTAATACTTGCCTGCCCCTCCGTCTTCAGTGTATTTATTCTCACAGCACTCCTGTGATGTGCTATTTTATACATGAGGTAACTATGGTAACACACAAAGACTGGTGTGGAGCACGAAATTAAACCTTGTTTGCCTGGATCCCAAGCTGCCGCCTAACTACTGGACAATCAGTAGTGACTGTGAAGTCTATGTCAGAAAGCAAAACTCTAACGATTTGTTGCTGTACTTCAGGGTCTAACCCAGAGAGGGGGCCAAGCATCCTCATCTCCCATTAATTTCAATACGAGTCGAGAGTGCTCAGCCCCCTCACAGGATCGAGCCCTAACTAGCAAAATAAAAATGAAATAAGACCTGCTGTCTATATTTATCTGCTGGGTGACTAAATTCATCCACAAATGTGGGAATCAGAGGGATTTTAGTTCAGTGCAGGTCTCGGTGTAGCTTTCTGCCATATGAAGCTACTAGGACACCTTCATAAAGTTTATATAATACCTCGTGGGGTGTTACTGCTGGGGAGCTCAGTTTGACTGTGGCCAAGTAGGACTGAAACAACTGTGTGCAATGTTAGAGGGCTTAACATTCTGTGGCTGCATTCGGTACATTTCATAACGTTAAGAAAAAATTCTGACAAAGCATGGATGCACTCGGTGTAAAAGCACCTCATCCCAAACCCAAGGCTGGAAGGGTCAAAGTTGTGCTGCCTCTCTGCACTAATTTACAGACGCCTCCATTGCTGGTGTAAATTAGAGGGGACTTTACCCACCTACTCGCAACACTGCATGCACCCCAAAGTCACCATGCCCTTTTTCCTGCGGGTTTCCTTTATTCTTAAACTAAGTATGCTTAGATACAAAGGGAAAACGCTGTCCCAAGGTCCTTCTCTCTTCCCTAAGGGAGAGACTATCATGTATCCTCCGTGAATTGGAGCTAATAACATCCACCTGCTCTGGCAGCCCGGGTATGTAGGCCGAATGGCTCTACATTTCCTTCTGGGGTCATACAAGCAGATTCTTGGTCATAGCATTTTTCTCCTCTCCCACCCTGTTCTCTTATTGGGTCCTCTCCCTGTTAAATGGTTTGTACACGGCAAGGCTATAGGTTAAAATGCCTTACAGGTGATCTGCAACAAGCATAGATAAAAATGCACCAGCTTTCCTGTTCTGTACAGTATATACAGAGAAGTGGGGTATCAATTGCTTTTTTCCCTACCAATGAAGCGCTCACTCAGTGATTCCCTTTCCTGGCATGAACACGGCTAGTGTGTCAGATCTGTTTTGAGTCTGGGGTGTAAGTTAAGTAGTTTAATATAATGACTGGTTTGGGGGATTTAAAAATATATATTTTTCTTTTCTATAGGACTGCAATGCAAGGAAATGCAAAACTGCTCAGCCATGCAATGTGCTACTAACAGCACTGGCTGGGTCTGATTCTCCTCCTGCTACAGGTTTCACACCAGTGTAACTCCAGAGTTACATCTGATTTACACCTGTGAGAGAGAGAAGAGAATCATGTCCAGTATGGTATCTGAGCATCATAGCGGGATTAACAGCACCAGAGGAATTCATGCTGAGGTGTCTCATGAGAAGGAGCCAGCTACATCAGGGATCCCAGGAAAAAGAAGTTACGTTCTAAAGTAATTATAGGTGGGATGTTCTGGACCTGCTCTTCCTTTTTCTGACACTGCTGTAAACCAGGAGTGGTAATAATCATTACTTAACTTTCATACAGTGCTTTTTATCAGCAGATTTCAAAGTGCTTTACAAAAGGAGCTCAGTATCATTATCCCTATTCTACAGAGGGAGGAACTGAGGTAGAGAGAGGTGGAAGTCACCCACCAGGCCAAGAATAGAACCTAGGTTACCTGAGTCCTGGACCAGTGGTCTGTCCACTATGCCATCCTGAATCACTAGCATGAAGATGCAGCGTGGCCAATGACTAGGGCTGACAAGAGTCCTGGTCTGGTTCTATTCCCAGTTCTGCCACTGATGAGCTGTGTGAAGCTGGGCAAGTTGCTTTACCTCCCCAGAGCCAAAATCAGAGGTAGAAAATGCCTTAATCCCATTCACAAATGAGAATTAGGCTCTTAAATCCATTAGGCACCACAACACTGAGTGCAGCGATGCCTTTAAAATCTGCACCCAAGCTCTGAGAGGGCAGGGATGGTTTATCACATATTTGAACAGAGTTGGGGCCTCTAAGCAGTCAACAGAGCTACATCTCGGTGAGATTTAAAGCAGGCCCTTTGGTTACAGTATAATTCTAAAGCCGGTGGGTTACTCAATACTATTTGTGGACCCTCTCTAAATTCTTAAAAATTAATCTTTGAATCTCACTTTACCACTGCATGCATCCACCCAAGTGGGTATTAGCCCACAAAAGCTTATGCTTCAATACTTTAGTTAGTCTATAAGGTGCCACGGGACTCTTTGTGGCTTCTGCAAATCCCGACTAACAGGGCTACGGGTCTGATAGTTTACCAATGCTTCCCAGTCATTCCAAGGGGGATTCAAAGCCCACTGCATCAGCAGCATGGAAGGCCTGTGCTTTACACAGCAAATGGAAAATGACTCCATAGGGGCTCAAGCAGGAACCGGCTCAGCCCCCAACGGGCCTTTTTCTTTGGCGGGGGTGTTAAACCCTGGGGCTGATTCTGCAAACTGAGCAGAAAACCCGAGGGGTGAGCAGGCAGGATCGGGCCCAGTGTCCGCCTCGGCAGCCCTGGACCCCACCGCAGCCCAGCGACTAACAGGTGCCTCGGACCCCGGAATGAGCGGGACGCACGGGACCGGGCCCCTCTTTACTAGCAGTTCAGTAATGGACAGCGCTTCCCACACCGGCGCGGGGGGGAGTCCCCCCTATAACGCCGCTTTCCTTTCCCTTCTCGGTCGGGAGGAGTCTGCCGCCTTCCAGCCTCCCCTGCAGAGCCGCCAGGGCTGGCTCCTCCCGCCAGACTGCCCGGGCGACGACGAGGAGCGGGGCCTGAGGAAACGTGTCTCCCGGCTGCTCCCCAGCAGCGGCACCTCGGCGTCGGCCCCGCTTGCTGAGGCGGGGGCCTCGGAGCCCTTAGACCCCACGCGGCTGCGGGAACCCGTCCCTCTGCGGCGGAGCGCGCGTGTCGCCCCGGACGCTGGCGAGCGCTGCTCCGAGCCGGGGGACGGACAATCCCCCTTGTCGCGCCCCGCCCGGCACGGGGCGGCGCAGCGGGCCATTCCGGCGCCGATAAGGGGGCGCCCGAGGCTGAAGCCCGGGACTTACCCGGGGCGTGGCGGGTCCCGCTCCGCTCGTGGCCTCACGCGGCCCCAGCCGGCGCAGCTGCTCGCAATTAACAGGAGCCCCGCAGCAGCTGCGGGTTATCTGGAGCTGAACCGGGCGGGTTCAAGGGGCAGCCGGAGGCGGCGGGACTCGCCGGTTTTTAAACACGCGCTGTGGGGCTGGCTGGTTTTTCTGTACCGAGCTCTCGGAAGCGAACGCTGCGTCCCGCTCATTCCGGGGTCCGAGGCACCTGTTAGTCGCTGGGCTGCGGTGGGGTCCAGGGCTGCCGAGGCGGACACTGGGCCCGATCCTGCCTGCTCCCCCCTCGGGTTTTCTGCTCAGTTTGCAGAATCAGCCCCAGGGTTTAACACCCCCGCCAAAAAAAAAAAGGCCCGTTGGGGGCTGAGCCCGTTCCTGCTTGAGCCCCTGGGTGTGGGCTTGAGTGCACCGCATAGACTTCGCCAGAATTAGCACGACCTGGCAGCCTTACAAACACGTTGCTGTTATTGTGACTACCGGCCTAGGGGTGCGCTGGGATTGTCTGGACCGTTAAAGATAAATCCAGCCCCCTGTGCTGGATCAATTTCATTACAGCAAACCTGACTATGGGGATATTACTAGCTTCACTTGCAAGACCTGGACTGATGTGCATTCAAGTGAGCAACAACTGACTTCTTTTTTCAACCCAAATCTTCCTTATTCCTGCCTACGGATGAATGGTGAATAATTATACCAGATTATGATTGCTGCTCGAGCAACTCATTTGCGTAATACACATTACGTATTATATTGCTTACACAGTATGTATTTATGCCTTGGTTCAATTTCTATTGGTTCCCGTCTCTAGTTAGATGCAGTGTTTGTGTATAAATGTGCAATATAAAATGTGTGCATACAGGCAGCAAGCACTCAAAAGTTAGGTAATACCAGAATTAAGGTTGTCTGTATGCATTATAACATAGTCCTTAATTACAGGATCACGTATATTCCACCCTCCCCCCGCCCCCCAAGACTCCTGCCTCTTTTGGTGCACAGGATTAAATATGCTGTCTGGGAATGAATCAGGGTTGTGTATTGGATCCCAGCCTCGTTTGTTGAGGAAGCCAGAAGGTGTGTAATGAATGAGACAGAAGGAGAAAAGATGGTCTCATGGTTAAGGCAACTGAATGGCATCCTGGAGAAATGGATTCTCTCTGCCTCTGCTACAGAGCTCCTGTGTGGTGATGGGCAAGTCATTTAAAGCAAATTTTTAAATTTTGTGTTTCTCCTCTTTTTTGGGTGTCCAGCGTGAGACACCTTCATTTGCAGTATTGCTGAGCTCTCAAGTGAGGTCAATAGGAGCTCTACTTTAAACACCTAGAGCACTATAAAATGCAAAATACTATGGAACGGCAGGCCCGAGGCATCTCAAATTGGGCACACACTGTTAGTCAACACTTTTGGTGTTCATCTCTGTGCCTCAGTTCCCCATGTGTAAAATGGGGCTAATAATATCACCTCACATGCGTGTTGTGATGATAAATCAATTCATGCTTGGAAAGCACCAAAATACTTAGATTATCAAGCCAGAACGGACCACGGTGGTCATCCTAACTGACCTTCTTTATAACAAAGGCCATTAGACTTGCCTGAATTTATTCATGACTGAAGTAGAGCATACCTTAAAAAAAATCCCAAATACCTCCCTATAGTGAAAGCACTGTAGGAAAGTCCATGAGAAAATGCATAATTCTGGCTGCTGAGCAGGGTTTGAATGGTGTGCAGTAGATAATACCTGTGGTGGAGGGACACACTGGATGAGGAGGATGAAAAGAAATATTGAATAGCCACTCTTAATGAGCACCATCCATCCTGTGCACTGAATGACTTATATGTGATTATGTAGTTAAAGAAATGCATGACCACCAGAAGGCTGAGTAAGGTTGCACAGGCAGCCCTGTTCAGGCATTTCCTAACGTTTGAGTGCTTGACTTGGCAACTTAGCTTTCTTTTAATGTAAGTGTTTTGGCATGTAACTATGTATAAATTAGTATTGGGAGGATAAAGAAACCACATGGAAGAACTTACAAACATCTGTTTTAGGGGAGGAAGGGAGGGAGGGAGGAGGAGAGAAAATAATTTTTTTATTTTTTTAAGGTATGTGAGCAAAATCTCTCAAATGTCCCTCGCTGTAGGCACAAATCACCTACACTTCACACCAGTCTGGCATCTCCTGTCACTTTTATAACTGAAAATTATTTAGATCAGAAATGCAGAATCATGAACTTATAGAAAGTTATAGAAAAGTGCCATTAGTTATAAAAGTTGTCATTAAAACTAAGAGATTGAATTCCACTGGATAAATTCATGGAGGTTAAGTCCATTAATGGCTATTAGCCGGGCTGGGTAAGGAATGGTGTCCCTAGCCTCTGTTTGTCAGAGGGTGATGATGGATGGCAGGAGAGAGATCACTTGATCATTACCTGTTAGGTTCACTCACTCCGGGGCACCTGGCATTGGCCACTGTTGGTAGACAGGATACGGGCTGGATGGACCTTTGGTTTGACCCAATACAGCCTTTCTTATGTTCATAGCATTTCAAGTTCCCTGCATGAATGATTGTTTTGAGACCCTTGTTTTTAGCCTTTGTGACACATTCCACCCCACCTTTGAGCCCTAACAGCTTGAGAGGTCTGGAAAAACCTTTTATAGCATAGCAGTGAGTTTTCCTGACATTGTATTTTTGTATGAACCTAAGATCAGACATCATCATGAGCACCAAGCGCTATGACCTTGGGATGACCCTTCATCCCAAGAGATGCTGTACAATGTGACATCCACAGGGGACATCATCTGCAGCAGAAGTCTACACATTCCACCTTCTGTAGTAAATGTTCACCAAAAGTCTTCCTCACAACATCCTAGAAAACTGCACCTGCTGTTGACTTTAACATGACACTCTAAGATGCCTTCCTCCACTGACCTTACTATGAACCCCCAAAAGTGCCTCCTGCAAAAGATTTTCTCTCTGTCCTCCACAAAGCTTGAGTATCTTGCCAGTGTTAGCATCACCCCAATCATGATGCTCATATTAAGTCTCTGGAGTGGATAGCATCCTCCTTGGAAAATACCATGTGCTACAAACTTTATCAAGACAACCTCAGGAGATGGTGTCTGCTATAGTAACATAACCCTCTCTGACTCTGAGAAATATCTTTTGCTACCAGTATGGATGCAATCCTAATCCCTTAATTATCCCATTCATACAGCAACTGCCTTGCAGGAGATGCCATCTGCAACAGAAGTGAACACACCCCTCGAGCATTGGTTCTGAAATCATGGTCTATGGACCACTCTTAGTGTGCAGAACACTTTCTGGTGGTCTGCAAAGAGCTGATAGGTCACATGGTGCTCACAACTCCCCACTTCCAGCTGCTTCTACAGGTATTCAAGCAGCTCTCCATTGAGCCTGACTCCATGTTAAAGCAGCTAGAGAGAGATGGAAAAGATGCCAGCTTAGCTGTTCGATCTGCAGGAGAGAAAGCAAAAACTCACCTCTTGAACTGGAGCCATCAGCAGAACAGTTACAATTAACTTAATACTTTTCTCATCTCACTTCTCCAAATAAGCAACAGCTGTAATGGCCACAAGATAGTTTTATGAGCGAGTGGGGTCTGTAAGATGTAGCCATCAATAAGACTTGGTTGGAGAGCCCCGAGCACATGGTATCTTCTGACTGACACAGTGCTGTAGCTCTGGCATATTTAGCACAACATGGGCTAAGCAGAGTTACATACCTCATTATTTTCACCCTCCGAAGGTGAGTGCTGACATTTGTCTTTTTTTGGTCATACTCTCTGTACACCAGTTTGTTGCTGATTTGTTGTCTCAGTCCATACCATGAAGATTAACATACAACAATGGGATTTCTACTCTATGGGATTTTCTGGGTATTGGACACAATATTTACCTTGGGATATATAGGGTTATGTAAAATATCTGTCTCCCTTTTGCATCCTCTAGTGCTCTGGCTAGCATTGAGAGTCATAGAGATGGGATCACTAGATCATCTGCTCTTGTACTTCACAGGCCACCACCACCATCCAGGACATGCTCACTCAACCCAACAACCAACATTAGACCAAAGTATCGCAGCCCTCAGGAGATAAGACTATGATGTCCCACAGGCAGGGACTGAGATGCACCAGTGTGGGAGGTCCCTGCAATGTTTGGCAGGGCAATGATTAAGTGCGATAGACCCAGCTAATCCTGGAAGGAGACCCGCGCCCACACGCTGCAAAGGAAGGCAAAACCAAAAAAACCCAAGTTCATTGCCAGTCTGACCTGGGGAAAATGACTTCCTGACCTCATATAGAACCGGAGCATGAACCAGCCAGCCACACACATGGCCTGTGCCTAATGTTGTTTAAGGGGTTCATTCCACAGGTTCACATGCTGGCTACTCCAGCCTTGATGGCCTGGGTTCACCAGAAACTAACCTACTTGAGGCTCTTTTCCCTTGCCCACAGCTCCTCCTGCTCGTGAGGATACTGTCCCCACCTCCGCTCCATATCACTCCTGCCTGCGTGAAGAGACATCAGTGGCCTGCTCCCCACCAGCCCTCGGCTGCGGAGTCACAGGCCAAACATGCACCCTTGTGTTTTCCCCCTGCACCCCCTAATCTCCTCAGCCTGTCCCAGCCACCCTCCTCCCCACTTCCCAGGTCACAGTCACCCCACACTCCTGCTTTCCTTGCCAAGCCAGAGTCTCCCTCCCCCCACATCCCCACCCTCACAACCACATCAGGTCACAGCCTCCCTGTCCTGGCTATGTGCAGGGGTGCCAAGAGCCATTGAACCAAACCCTAAATCCTATATGATGGGAACCCCTTCAAGGAGGTGCAGGAGCACCCCTGCACCCAAATTCCTCCCCTCACCGCCCCACCCTCCACTCTCCTGAGCAGGTCACACACCCCTGGCGTCTCCTTCCTCTCCATTACTAGGTCACTGGCCTCCTCAGGCGCCAGTCCCTACCTGCTGCTCCCTCGCATGCCCAGGCTGGCTCTCCCCTCATGCAAGTCCTGGGCTGGGGGTGGGGTGGGGTGAGGCTGTGCACTGTGCTCATATGCTGGGGCTGGCCCCACATGGCCTGGAGCAGAGGGTGGCTCATGAGCACGGGCCCCACTCATAGGAGGCAGGAAAGTGCTGTTAGGCCTCCAGGCCCCTTGTGATTGCTCATGGATGTCGCACCGTAGGCCCAGCTGCTGCCTCCCTCCCACCCCTGGCCTGAGCCCACCTTACTGTGCTGCTTTGGTGGGGGGGGGTGGGGTGGAGGGGAAGGGAGCAGGTGGGTGGTTTGTCGTAAGAACTAAAGAAAGTGGGGGGACGTAGCAGGGCTGGGGGTGGCAGACCCTTTCCCCTGTCCCCCCAAAACTCATTAGGGTTTATACTGTAGCCTCCTCACCAGCCACCCTGTGAATAGCAGCCAAGGAGACCGCTGTGCTGTATGAGTCCCCAAGGCAGGCTAGCAAAGCGTCCTCCTCCTGCAGGCATTGCAACAGACTGCTACCCCAGTGCTGCTGGCATGGCTGTAGAGTGTGTATGGAAAGCACTAAACAGTCCTGTGAAGCTCAAAGTGCAATACCCAGTGGTTTATAGCCTTACTGTAGGAAAGACACTGAAGAGCTAAAGGTACCATTTGTATACATACAGACTCTTTAAAGGAGCAGGAGCTCCTGCAACCCACTGGAGGTGGCATAGTAGGGAGATAGTCACATCCTTATTTGGGACTTCCAGGGAGCAGCCTACCATTAGACTGCTAACGGACTATTCCCATTAAAAGGCCATGGAAAAGCCTGAAAACAAATCAAAACATCACATTCAATAATCATGCAGAAGTAAAAAAAATAGCATTCAATGCACTTCATAGTCATTAATCTTCTTTCAGTTTTTCCTTTGGCGACCTGCTTATGTAAAGAGCAGAATTTCACACCTAGTCAACGTCTGGTTAAACACCCCTAAGCCCCATGGCACCAATCAAATACATCTCCCTTATGCAGAATTAGTACTAATGCTATTCCCATTGAACAACAGTTATCCTTATGAACTCTCATTACGCTAACTTAGTTCCCTGAAAGATGTCCCAATAAAGTGGCGGTATGGGCCAATGGACTGGAAGTCAGGAAACTTGGCTCCTATTTTCACCTCTGCCACTGACACATTGTGTGCTATAGCTGATATCATGATGTCTACTCTTTTTCCTCTATCCTTAACACAGGGATAGTGATATCTACAGCGCCGGGGTACAGTGATTTGCGATGATTGCATGAAAGGTCAACATTTTCCATACTGTCCATTCATTTTGGGTGCTTCTATTTTCTGGCCTGATTTTCAGAAATGCTGAGCATGAACAACTGCAGACAAACGCCGGTGAGAATAGTGGGAGCTTGCACCTTTTATAAACACAGGAGCTAGGTAACTGGAGCTGGCCAATCAAAAATTGAGGTGTCTCAAATGATCAGACACTCCTGAAAACTGGGGTTTTGGTTTGTGCTGGTCTCTAATTCATAGCCCCCGTTCACAAGTGAGTTAACGTAAGAAACAGATACATAGGGTTAAACTACTCTGGCTGCTTATCCTTGCCCTGCTGGGTGGGTGCAGGACTCTGCTTGGTCAGGCAAAACATAAATCAGTAAATTGTAACAAACCTGTGTTAAATTCATGATTGGGAGGAGACCTGGATGAGTGCAAGCCACACTTCTCTGTCTCGGTTTGAAAGGGCTCTGCCCAGTGCTTACCTGAGTCTGGTGCTGGCAGGCAGCAGCAAGGATTCTCCTCTGTAGACATAAACAGCACACTCAAGAGCTAGTGTCTTTACTGAATGAATTTATTGTTTTTTTGAACTAAAGTTGCTCACAGTTATTTAACAAGGGATACATCAGATTTTTTTGTCCATTTTAAACTGTTAAATAATGTCAGTTGTTTCTGTGAGTGTGTTTGTGTGTGTGTGTGTGTGCACGTGTGTGTTGTCAAAGTACAAAATCGGAAGGATAACAAGAGGTATTGCTTTCGTTTATTCTTATATCTTGTGTAAGTAATCCCCTTCCTGCTTGTACTGCATGGATTTTGCTGATATAGGTTTTTTATTGTAAATTATTATTATTATTTTGTATCGAAATCCCAGCCTTTTGTAGAGGTACAATGTAACAGAAGCATCAAAAATCTATACACACAGAGAAAAGAGGGAAAAGAGGATGGAGGTGGTCGCAGGAGATCCTGGAGGAGAGGCAGAGAGAGAGAGAGGGCAGAGGCAGGAAAGACAACGAAAGCAAAAGAGACTAATTTACAGCAATGTCATGCAATTAAAACTGCCCCCCTCCTGCAGCCTGGTTTCCCCTCATCCCCAGCCATCACCCCCACGGCATTTGACATGCACACAGCAATACAATTTTAAGAATAGGAAAAAATAATAAAAACAACCCAAAATAAATAAAATAAATCTCTTCCATTTGGGGGACAAGGAAAGGTCAAGGATTAAAGGTTACCATCCCAGTTGTGCCTTACTTCTTTTTTTTTTTTAAATCTTCAAACCTATGTACAAGTGAAACTGGTCGAAGGGTGGGGGAACAAAGTAAACAATAACAATAACAACAGAAAGAAAGAAACTGTCCAATGTTATCATTTAAAAAAAATAAAAATTCTTGTAGTACAACATACACCCAGAGGAACCCAACAAACAGCAATCGAAGGTCGTAAGAGACTTGCACTCTAATGCTAACCCTATGTTCTTAAAACCTCAGAAAATAAGTGTTTCTCCTGTTTTTGTCTTTGACGTTTACAACCGGGTTTGTTTGTTAGTTTTAATCTTTGAACATGGACCAGAATAAATTACACTTGGTCATGTAGCTCTCAGGGGAAAAAGCAAAACAAAACAAAAAAATACCAAAACAAAACAAAAAAAAAAGTCAAGTTTGCAAGAGGAACATTTAAGGTTTTTTTCTACCTTTTTTCCCCCTCTCCCCAAAATAAATAGGAATCAGTGTCGCCTCTACACAGTAATTAAACAAAACAGAAGATATATCTAACAGCTTAAATTTTTAAATATATATATGTATATATAAATAACCAAGACCTAATCATAACTTAAACACAAAAAACAGTCCACCCCACCCACTCCCACCCGCCAGCCCCCTTTCAAAAAAAAAAGTTTATAAAAATATCTTGCAGTAATTTTTAAAGTTTACAGTAGCTTTGTGATTCACTTGCGCATAGCACTGACTCCTCGTCTCACTCAGATGGACTAAGTGCCAGTGGTATGCATATGCACACACATGGAAAAAAAACAAAATTATCCTCTTTTCTTCTTCTTCTGTTTGTTGAAAAACCCAATAAATCAAATAAATAAATCAAAACCAGCAAATAAATAATAATACTGATATTGATGCAGCACGAGCGACACGACAATTGCATCTAAATGCAGGGTGTGTTGGAGGATCCAGATGGTGGAAGAAGGTCCCAACACGGCAGTGTGGTAGGTGGGAGTTGGAGACGCAGGGAGGAAGATGAAGAAGGAGGAGCAGCAGCAGCGGCAACGGCAGTTGGTGGCAAGAGAGACTGTTCTCGGGTAGGCAGAATCCTTTCCCGCCTCTTTTGCTGCCGTATGTTGCCTTTTCCCTAAGTTTTCATGTTTTTGTGTTTGTTCATTCCCCCACCCCCACAAGAGTATTACCTCCCCCTCTAGCAGGTCGAAAAGCAAAACGATAAGAGTATAAAAAACAAACACAATTTAAAAAAAAAAAAAAGGAAAAGGTGAGGACGGGGAGAAAAAGGAGTTTTGAGAAAATCCCACAGTGAAACTCCCCGATATTGTCTTGGCTCGACGCTTTGCTTTTACTCACTCCATGGTGGTTTTGGCTGAAAGTGCTCCCTGGTTTCATGGTAACATTTCCCCTTGTTTCTTGCTCCCTCCCCCTGCCAGTCTGAGTTCACCTGCACAGATGAGTGTTGTCAAGGACAATGGTGTCGCTCCAACAATTGCAACCTGCTTCCAGCCCAGGTTGTGCAATCCCATTACTGAGCAGATCTCCCTCGTGGAGCACCAAAAAGAAAAAGAGAAAAAGTGTGTGTTGGGGAGGTGTTTGGGAGGAGGTGGGGGAGAAACCCATTTCCTGGGGGCAGAGGGGGAGGCTGGGAACCTCAAACAGGACTGGTCCTTGGACAGTCTACATCGGTTTCCTTCCGTCAACAAGTGTCCGCAGAGCACAGAAGGTGAAGCCGTGGCTGACATGTTAACTTTTCGGGATAATTCCTGGTAGCAGAGCGGAAACAAGTGGTGTTGTCAGAAACAGAGAGAGCAAGAACAGAACAAGAAACAAAAATAATAATTTAAAAAAAAATCAAGAAAACATCAGGAGGGGGAAAAATAAAAATAATAATCAAAATACAGGGCAATGTAAAAACAAACAAACAAAAAAAAACCAACCAAAAAAGCCACAACCCAAGATCTGGTGAACTGGGTTTTGTCATCTGTGCTACCTTGTCTTTCTTTCTTTTTCTTTCTTTTTTTTCCTTTCTTTCTTTTTGAGTGTGTTTGTTTCTGAGATATATATTATATATCATATATAAATATATATATGTATATATATACAGTCATTCCTTCTTAAAAAATTTGTCTATAGACAGTTTTGTACTGCTGTGGAAAGGTATATACATCCTTCTAGTTTAGAGGCTAGCTTGCTAAGGAATATTCTTTGATTCTTTCTTGCTTTTTGTTTTTTAAGTTATTTAATTTTTTTAAATGTATTTATTTAAGGTTGGTCTTGTAGGCCGACTGATGAGACCATCTTTGCCTTGTCTTTGCCAGCGGGGTACTTAGTGTCTCCTCTAGACCCATAGTCATTAGCATCGGAATCGCTCCGCTTGCTGTTTGCGCTATGCTTGGTTGGCGTGCCGGGGGGGTGGCTCACCTGCCCGTTCTTCTCGTCTGAAAAAAGTTGTTTAATTACGTCAAAGAAGTTACTCAATGGGCTGCCTGGGTACACAAAACAGAAGAGACAAAAAAAAAAAAAAAAAAAAGAACAACCACAGAGAGAGAGAGAGAGAGAGAGAAAGAGAGAGAACAAACAAACAAATGAACAATGGGGTTTTTAACAAGAAGAACGTGATGAGAGATCCAGAGCCACGTGCATGGGGGTGTGTGGAAGATTGGAAGATGAAGATGATGAGCAGCAAGAGGAAGAGTGTTAGGATGGGACACCTCTGGCAGTGAAGAGGCTGGGAGCAAAACATGCCAAGGGGGTGTCCTACTTGCATACCATGTGGTTGGGAGCAGAGCTCCTACCTAGGAGGGAAACTCCAGGGCTACATGAGCTTGGCACACCATGCCATGTTGTGGAAACAGCTATACATTTTGTCTGGAATCACCTGGCAACTCTATGAGTGGATGGTAACCCGCAGGGGATGCAGTTTCTGAGTAACTGCATTGCTAAAGGTGGGGCATTAATGCATGATCCACTTTGCCTTGCAGCCTTAGCAAGTTCTGTGTTAGACACTGTGCTTTTCTTCCTTCCTTTAGTTACGCTGACTGGTCCCTCCCTGAACGCCCACTCGTCCAGCTTCAGCCAGCCACTTGGCCTGGAACACCTGTACATTCCAGGGAACTACTGGCATTTGAGCAGTGAGTAGGGCTGGGATGCAAGGGAGCAAACCTCAGCTAGTATGAGTGAGGCTGTGATTCTGCAAGGTTCTGAGCACCTTCCATTCTTAAAGACAACAGTGACAGTTGAGAATGCTCAGCAGACTGCAGGACCAGGCTCCTGTGCATGTGTGATTTCTGGCCAGGATTTAACCTGCTGGGCCCACAAAGCAAGAACTAGAATCAGGTTGAAATACCTCTTTAACACAGTCAATGAGCCTCACTATTATGGAGCTGGGAGCCATAGGACGTGCAGGGCCATACGCTAATAGAAAACAGCATTAGGAAACACTCTGGCACAGGTTGGGTGCTGTGCATCTGTCAGGCCACACCCATTCGTGTCACTGCAAACATCTCTTTGTCTGCCATTTCCCCTTTTTATAACACCTTAGAGACATTTTATCATCATTGCCAGATGGTTCTCCAGTGTACGAAGTGTCATTGTCCCACATCCACGTTGAACAACGGAACAACACGAAGTTCTTGTCTATACCTCCTGAGCGACGTAGTTATGCAGACCTAACCCCCTGCTGTGTAGACAGTGCTTTGTTGGCAGGACAGCTTCTCTCTCACCAACAGAAGTTGGTCCAATGAACGATATTGCCTCGCACTCCTTGTCTCACTAATTTTGGGATTTTCTCACTTTACAAGGCACAAATATTATGTAAGGAGCCCTAATTTACCTGCATAACTATAGGCCTGGTAAGTAGTATGGTGTTTAACTGAGTGCAGGTGCTGGTTCTGTGCACTGAACACAGACGTCAAGTCCAAGCCACCACTAGCTGCTGGTGTGACTGAGCTACCTGAGTTAATCTTTAGATGGCCCACACCAAAACCTCAGACTCCAACACCTTTAGATTTGGTGGAAATTTGAAACCTGGATCCCAATTTTGTGGCTGAGATGGGACAAACCATGAGTTTCACACACATATTCCAGTTTGGACTCTGAACTCTCCCCAGAGTTCGGGGGGGATGAAGGTTTCAGCTATAGGATTTTTACTGAGGCCCCTCTCTAAGGCTCAGTGAAGTTGTCTTAGCCAAATGGTTTATGGGCACACACTCTGCTCAGACTCTTCTCTACTTCTAGGTGGTTACTCCCTTCCAATGGGAAAAACAAGTGGGGGCAGGGGACCGGAGGGTGGAGGGTGGTCAAGGAAGGCAAGTAACACTCAGCCTTGAATGCAGGACTGTGGATAGGGCCAGTTCTTATGTGGCTTTGGACTCTCATCTTCATACACAAATGGAGTTAGCAGACAGAAAGAATGGAAGAGAGCACTAAAAAAAAAGCTGGGTAGGGAGGGAAGGAGGGTGGAGTATTTCTAGTTATTCAGCTGAGCAGTTTATTCAACAGGCTTAGAGGGAAGGACGAGGGCAGAATAAGCAGAGTTCTCTGTGGATTGGGAAGGTTTAAGTTCTTTGCATAGACAGGTACAAAAGACAAAAGTCTAATGTGCAAGAATGGACCAATAAAACATTAGTACATTTTATATGTAAATGCTCTGCATTTGGTGAGTCCTGATACAGGATTTTTAATCCTCATATTAAAATATGCAACTCCTCTCCCACCCCCATACCCTACTGGCTCTCAAGCTTATGGAGATTTACTGGGCCAACAGTATTTAATAGCCTACCTCCCCTTTGCCGATATCACTATGAAATTCCTTATAAACAGCATTCTCAGCTAAAATTTTAATGGGAAGTGAGAAATCCTTAGGGATATTCAGAGAGAGCTACTGAAAAAAAAAATAGGCCATTTCACTAACCCTTTCTTTCCTTTGCCTTTTACAGTAGCTGAGCTTGCAATTAAATAGTTAGTCTCTGTCCTCTTTTGTCCTGTTGGCAACCAAGAACTGATCCCAGGGCCAGGCAATATGGGCAGCCACAGCATCTATGGCATCCATATTCTTGCCTACTAGGACACCCATGGACTAATTTAGATGATGGTCTTGGATTGAGTAAAGAGCACCCATACTGATACTTGCTCTGTGATGATGAATGAAGAAGGGTCAGGCATATTGAGAACACCAAGATGGTGAGTGCTGGGTAACTGCCAGAGCAGGTGGGTTTATACTACCAGGAAAATAGGGCCTGAATCTGCAGCAGTTAGTGGACCATCACTAGTTATGTTTAGAAGCCTCCTGCTGTTAGTATCTGGTACAAGCAGTGGCATATATCACATCTGCCAATCCAGCTCAGGGGCTTGAAATGTTAGTATAATATTTCTGAATGAGAGATAATGTCCCATGACGGAGAGCTTCTTTAATCCTGAGTACAAACTCTGGTGGATGAAGTACAAACACTGTAGGAAGGGCAGCAAGGATGGTAAAGGGTGAGATGCATCATAGCAATATGGAGATTAGGTTTAGAGTCACTAGAAAGAGGAGACTGAGCAGTGACAGGATTGGGGCATGTGCATTTCTGAGCCAAATGGAAGGGGTGGATGTTGCAGAACTGTTGGAGAGGGTAAAAGGCTTGAAAACAGGTCCTGAAGCTATGGAGGGGCTGGGCATCGAGGGAGTAAAAGAGAAATATCTTTAAGCAGAGAGTAATTCATGTGAGACATAGATTCTGCCTAATGCCGCAAGAGAAGATGTAACTGTGAATGGATTGGGTACAGCCGAACTGAAGACAGACATCGGACCAAGAAGGTGAAGAGCCCCTGTCCAGACGGGCTGCATGGACTCCCTCTCAAGACCCCAAATTTCATTTGCCACTGCTAAGAAATCTGCTTTATATGGATTTAGCACCAGGGAGCCACAGGCACCCTGGGCAAAGCCAACAAACTTCATGTATTTATCGTAAGGGGAAGAAGAAGAGCGGGTGGTTACACCAGGAACAATGCGTCTGCTTTGACCTCATAAAGAACCTCAGCTCCGTCTGCTGGAACTATCAGAAACAAAAAGGAGGAGGGAAGGACTTGGAGCAGCACCCGCAGAGGTCTGGAAGCTGCTACAGTTGCTACAAGCTTGTGGCTTCATAAAACTGTAAGAGAGATGGGGACTCAGTCCTACATTCAGTGAAGCAAATGGCAAATTCCCATTGAATTCAATGGAAAGTGGTCCTTTGAAGCCTCAGACCAGCACCCCTTCCTATGCTAACTCCCTAGTGCCAGAAAGGGGTGGCCAAGGCCTTTCAGTGAGGCAGTAGCTCCCCACCACACCCCAGTGGCTCAGTGGACTTATTGAACTTGTTACAAAATCTGTTCCAAATGTATGTGTTTTTAATAAACTCATCCTTGTGGGGGTGTTGGCACAAACAACGTTACATAAAGCAAATATTCCGTCAGTAAGACTGTCCTGTGTGCCTCCCTCAGGTAAATCTTGAGAGGATTTTGGTTTCCCTCACTAAAGCTAACAGGAAGAGATGGGTCTTACATCCCAGTGGGAAGGCAGTGAGACTCACTGTTAACCTGACCTTCTGGGTTCTTCCTGACTTCCCTTGCTGTAGGTTGTCTCTCTGATTCATGTCCTTTCAGACTACTTCCTGTGTGCCTCTGCTGCCAGTGTTTCCTTTTGGTACCTCAGCAGCAGCTGTAGTTTCAATAATTCATGTGGCAAAAATCTGTCTTCCCGAACAAAAAGCTTTGAGTCCCTCTCTGATGGGTAGGAACACATTTCTCCGTAAAATAAACTCTCTTGTTCTGCTAAGCTCAAACTTCTCTTTGTTTGGTGCTGGCAGATGCCTTGCCTTTCAATCTCTATGAACCAAAACTATAGGACCTGCTCCATGAGGATATCCAGTGAGAAGTCGAAATTCCTGGCATCATGTGGGAGGGAGAGTTAAGAGTGGCTTGTTCCTCCTCTCACGAACATTATTGTTATTATTATTAGTTTAGCACCTAGGGGCCATGGTTAGGGATTAAAGCCGCATTGTGCTAGGCACTGTGGAGATACATAACAAAGAGACAGTCTCCGCTCAAAATCTAATAAAGCAAGACACCAGGGGACAAGTGTTATCTCTCAGTTGTATGGAAGTTTGAGGCTTACCTCTATGTTAGAGGAAGATGACAAAGGGCCCTGCCTTTATCTTTTCTGCCTTGCTAGAGGCCAACATATAAGCATCAGTGGAAATTATCCACATTTTTCCCCTTGGTCTATTCTGTTCCATTTGGATCAACAAGTCAATGGGGAAGAGGCAAAAATCTTAAGGCTGTCACCTTTTTGAATATGTAGCAAATAGAATGTCAAGAAGGCACATGGCTGACAATTTGCTAGATATTTAGACGGTGTCAGTGGCCGCCAAAGCCTTTCCCCTTTTATTACTGCCCTGACAAATCATCTATTTGGGCAGCTTTCTGTATTTCATTTCCATTTAGTGCCCCTGAAAGGAACTAGCCTATTTTGCCTCCATTTGCTAGGCAGATCCCCCAGCAAATGGAGCTGGATTGACAATCCAGGAGACTGATGTCTACTTTTCCACAGAAGCACTTCAGCTTTTCCAGCAATATGCCTGGCCTGGAAGGACCCCTTTTAGAGGTGAAGAAAGCTTAGTTTCCATGGCTCATTCAGTCCTTGGCCTCTGCTGACACTGCTGATGATGGGGCCAGTTAAAGGCAGCTTTTGTAGGACACCTATCTGCTAAGGACTGCACTGAGACCATCACATGCTATTTGCATAAGTCTCCACACCATCATCTGATGATGGTGACTTTCAGTCACCACCAACCTGGCCAGAATTTGAACCAGTAAACTAGAAGGCTTCATAGCCCATTCTCCTGCCCGGTCCCCTAAATCATACAGTCTGCAGGGCAAGAGTGAAGTTTACAATTTGCAATTGGCCATATGTATTTGGGTAGCAATACCCCCATCCCCCCAAGAGAAGCTGAATCTTGAATAGCTGAAATCCTGCTCAACCTCCCTTGAGTCAGGCAATACAACTGTCACCAGGGTTCTTCTGAGGCCTGGGTGGTGGATGTCACACAGTGAGAGGATGAAGGGTCAGTTATACTGGGCTCTCTTGCATCTTTCTTTTCTGCTACCATGACGTGCATCAACCACTGCAAATCACTACCAAGAACTAGCACCAGCCAAGCCACTACTGCCCACAATATTACAGTGAAGCGACTGAGAGATGGAGTGGAAGAGTTGTGTGTGCATTTGAACAGTTGCTAGCAATGCAGAGAGCATGCCAGGAGAGGGGCCTAAGCTTTGGTGTTGAAAGATGCCCTCATTGCAAATTGTTTGGCTTTCAAACACAGGAAATTCATCACAGGGAGTTCTTTCAACGAAAGGTTTCCTTTCTTTCTTAAAGCCATGGCTATGGACAGAATCATGGGCATGGCCACTGTCCATTGTCTGAAAGGTCTTTGCTTCCCAATCCCTATATTCTGACCACATATGATACTCCTGGTGCCAGAACAATACTGGCACCTAAGAAGGGGATTCGCCCCTTCCTATCAGACAGTCAACTGTGAACTCACAAGTTCTAAGTTCTCTGAACTGTCCCCAAGGTGGCACTAGTGAAAATTTCATTCCTTGCTCCTCACCTCCTATTTCCTGTGAAGTAATCTCATCAATACTGTATTTCATTTAAAAGGAAAACCACTCCTATTTAGCACAGCAGAGCAGTGCGACTTTTACATGGAATCTTCAGAGGCACTGACTGACATCAAAGAAGTGCAGCTTGTATGGCAATATTCCTGAGGTTTTCTGCAGGTAGACAGATTGCTGTACTAAGCGAGGAAGACCCGTGGTGTTGGAGACTTGAAAGTCTGGTGCTATGTGTCACAAGAGGAGCTGCTGGATGCTCAGCTCTTTGGAAAATCTGGCCCCAGTTGTGGGTGTTGAACGCTTGGGATCTGGTCCTCAGCTCTTTGGAAACTCTGATCTCTACTGTTTCTTGTGATAGTTAAATCCTGATTGGATTCTGATCTTTTATGGTGGATTGCTCCCCCAAATCCACTCCCCATGGCTGGGGGTCACAATTTGTATCAATATCAATCAGATTGCATCAATTATATATGTAATGGCTGATAGCCAGCAGGAGGCTGAGAAACATCAGCTTTCATTAAAAACCTGAATGTTCCCTTCTGTACTGCTCACAGCATGACCATGGTGAGCCATGCCTTCCACTATGGGAGAGCAGCACACATGTACAGTCTTTTTCCTGCAGGTGCCCCTCTGTCCCCTCCCTTCAGGTGGGCAGGGGGAGAGGGAAGGGCAGAGCAAATGGCAGGGGGATTCCATAAGGAAGAGAACTACTCTGTACATTGCCGACAGTGTCAGGGTCATTGTAAGGGAGCTGCAGCTCAGGATATTCTTTGCCACTGCACCCCTGGTTATAGATAACAGTGAGGGGGCTCCACATTAGCTATCACAGGGATGCCCACTTCAGTTGGAGCCTAAATATAGTCTAACCACCTGCTCTCTGACCACGGACACTTGTACACAGCTCAAGTCATCTCTCTAGGAGATAGAAAGAGGAGCCTTTCCTACAGCACAACCACTCTGTGCATAGAGATACCCCGGAGGTAGAGTTTGAGGGTCACACGATTCCTTATTCAGAGCAGAAAGCTCTGACCAGCTGTACAAGAAACCGATAAGCAAGAGATAAAAGTGAGCCTGGGGTGGGGGCATGATTTGAAAGGAAGCTGGATGCTGCTGTGCTTCTACTGAGGTTATGTCATTTCCGTAAAGGTCACTGGCAAACCAAGGACTCCAGAATGATTCGTGTTTAACTCCTGGTGACAGAGCCCACAGTTTCACAGGACAAGCACTCAATGTGAGATGTATCAAGAGTTGACATGAAAGCTCCTAACGGTCTGGTGCCAAAGTTGTTAGATTATGAGCACTTTGGGGCTCTTGCTATATTTTTGCACAGTACCTAGCACAATAGGGTGCTGGTTTGATTTGGGCCTTCAGCTGATACTGTAATACAGATAATAAAAAATAATCCTTTCTTTGTTGCCTCACAAGCCACGGCCATGGAACTGTTCGTGATATAGTCTTAGGGCTTCACTATGGAGTCATGAGACATGAAGCAAAAATGAGCAAAGACGGCCTTCCCTGTGAGATAACCAGCAGCAACGAGGTCCAATATGGAGATCAGAAAGTTCCCAGGGTGAATGGCACGCACTTCACACAAACTGAGGAAGGAATGGAAAATCAAGTTTTAGAATCAGAAGGGCATTTCTGAGCCTCCTGCCAGCCGACAACATCTTGCTGAAATGTGACCATTTGTGACTCCAACAAAATTGGAAATGGAGTGGAGGAGGCACCATCAGAGACCAAAACCAGTTTCACAGTCAGCTTTAGTATGGGTGCAACATCAGAATAAAATCTTGATTTACAGTCCTATTGTCCAGTGAGATGCTATTCTGATGCTGCAATGACCTGGTGCATGTCCATGTTTATTGTGCTTCAGTGGCTCCAGATCAAAGGTGTTCAGTTTACAAATATAAATATATATGTTTTTTATAACCTTTCACACCTGAGCCCAGCCTCTTTCCAGGTTTCGCATGAGTGTCAGCAAAAACAAAACAACATGGGCTCTGTGGGCCAAATTAGATCCTCATCCTAGGAACCCCTTTTACTTCAATGGGATGAGCAGGTGTAACAAGCTGGAACTTGGTAAACAATGTTGTTGTCGATCCACCACAAGAAACAGAATACAGTTCCTTTCTCAGCTGCATTGGCTCTGCCTGGCTTAACAAGAGTATAAAGTGTACGTATGAAGCTTATTTTTGAAGTAAGCAGAGTTGACTGAATACACACAGGGAACAGATTTGTTGAGTTAAGTGCTATTTTTCAGATTACAACTTGAAGGTTTTAACTTTTACATGGTAATGTTATTTTTTTCTTACACCAGTATTAATTCACAACAGAAATGGTATTATTCTTTGATCTGAGAAATTCCCCTTTTCTATAAATTAATGGTTGAAAATAAAAAGCAAGCGTTTAGCTCATAAGGCAATTGACCACATTAGAAGTCAAAATATTTCCTTTTTCCTACAATGAAATATCACAGCAAGCTGATGACTGTTTTCTAGGATAAATATTTAGGACAGAGTTAGCGGCATTTGTATCATTATCAGACATGCAGCCCCCATGCCAAGCTTCTGGTTACTCACTACTATGAACAGCGATAACTCTCTTTCTTTGTTAGTGCCAGTCACTATATACAAAGTCGCCTTTCAGCCCAATGGTCAGTGATATCAAGAGGCCAGGAAGTAGTTAAAAGAGAAATACCGGGGATGAATTTGTCCCAGTCATGCCAGTTAGTGGTTTATAGATGATGATAAGTGTTTCTCATTTGCACAAGAGCTTTTGGATGCCTGAGCGGGGAGGCGGGGGGAAAGGAGTCTAACTTGCTTTTAGTGTCCCAGGACTGGCAGACCCAGTTCCAGAAGTGGCTGTAAGGAATATTTCTCAGGATGGAGTATGGTGTTTGGGTCTGCACACTGTTACTTACTTGTTATTACACCTCTAGTGGCTAGCTGGTGAACCATTATTTCAGCCTCACAGAAAGCTGCTTGTCCTCAAAGCCACAACGAAGTTTGCCTCTAGAGGATCAAATTCTGGAATGTCACTGGATTTACATATGAGAGGTAAAATTTGGGACAACGTATGTCATTGTTACTCTCTGTGTAAGTGTGTGTGAGACACATAGACAGTGGCTCCATTAAGCCATACAAATCCTATTATTGCATAGGTGGATTTGCCCATGTACTTCCTCTGATCCATTGCCTACAAAATGTTTTCTTTCACTGGCCTTTACTCCATTTTCCCTTCCACTTGCTAGTATTGAAGTTGACACTGTGACAGCTGGTGGGCATGGCTGGGGCAGAAGATGAACAGCAATAGATGCACTGTTTAGAGAGTGCAGGGCACTGATGGGTTTTCGGTGTAGTTCAATAAACTTGCAAGCAATCAGTGGAATCTGAATTCTAGTATTTTTGTATGACGTTGCTGCCGATTCCAGGCAACTAACTGAGGCTTGAGGGAGAGGAAAGATTTGCTGTTTGATGGTTTTACAGTGAGGCTGGAGATAAATGAGCCTCGAGGAGGAGACTGGGAACAACGTAACCCAGGAATTGAAATAATAAATCAAAATGAACCCCCTTCAGAGAAACAGAAAAACTCCTTCCAGCTAAACTATAATTTAATGGAAAGCAATCATGTGGATAAAAGGTAACAGACCAAATTCTGCTCTCAGCCACACCTCTGTAAGTCTGATATTACTTCCATTGTAACTCCAGAGCAACTTTACTGAAACTAAAGAAGTTACTTGGGATTTACAGTGCGGTAACCAAGAGCAATATTTGACTCAGTGAGGAGATCCTGAACAGGTTTGGACTTCAGGTTCAGATAAACATCTGAATGTTGCAGGCGTGCCATCCTGGATTGGACATCTAAAGAGAACAGGCTCTCCTGTGTCATTTCAGGTACTTCCTGTTTCTGTTCAGGCCAGAAGTACCAAAAGAAAAGCCTCCCTCAGTGTATTTGGGCATTTCCACTTCTGCTCTCACCAGGATGGGCAAATGCACAGGAAGAAAGGAAAAATCTTTCTGTGTGTTTAAATTTCAATGAGATCTGTGGAACCTTGAAAAGGTCAAATGTGAATTTTGGGGGAAACAAGTTAATCCATCCCTAGTAAAAAGTCTGCACTATTGTTGGTCCCAGAGGGGCAATATCAATCCTCAGAGTCAGACTGGTGCTATGATGATTTACACCAGCGAAGGGTCTGGCCCATAATGTGGGACTTGTCTTATGCAGTGGACTTCCAGGAGAAAGAGGGGATTACCCCAAACACACACCCGGGAGAGTGGAGGAGGGAGTGACGAGGAGAGAGATTAAAGTAATATTCTGTTGCAGGAGACATCAGGAGGCAGCAACTCAAAAGCCGGGATAGCAGTGCACAGCCTCACTCACAGAAAGGTGACTTCGGAGGGAAGTCTGAGTCAAAGGCGAAAAAGCAAAAATGCCAGCGGGCATGGAGCAGAGTGGGGACAGAAAGTCACAAGTGGAACAAGGCACACTTGTGCTGTGCAGGGTGAAACTGTGATGGGCTCTGTGTGTAGGGATGGGGAGGAACAGGAGTAGGTGTGCGTAGGTACAGAAGGTAAGTGAGCGGTATAGGGAGTTGTCAGGGGGTGGGCAGATGTGCAAAAGGAGTGGGGGAAGAGGACGGCATTATGTGATTCAGCAGAGGTTAGGGGAGGGATAGAAGGCAGAAGGGAAGTTCTTACCACATTTGGAAAGTCTGCCAGTCATCAACTCCACACAGTTAGTGGTGTCTGGATCATAGAATGGAAAGAGGAGGGAGGGATGGAAAAACATAAAAAAAAAAAACGGTTTCCATACCTCTGTGCATAAAGCAGTCACTTAGCACATTATCTCTCGGAGCAGGAAACACACAAAGCTAGGAGTTTACACAACCCAGAACCCAGGCCAAACAGTGCCCCCATTTATGCCAGTTGAACCCCCATGGTGTAAATGAGAGCACAATCTGCCTCATTGCCCCACATTTCCATCCACTCTCTTATCTCTGTTACAGACCTTTAAAACAAGCAAATAATGTTTTGAATCAGAGAGGTAGCCGTGTTAGTCTGGAATTGCAGAAGTGACAAAGAGTCTTGTGGCACCTTTAGTTAGTCTTTAAGGTGCCACAGGACTCTTTGTCACTTCTGAAATAATGATTTGCAACTATATCAATGAATTAAAAACCTTGAAAGATGTTGTTTCATCTGGCCAGCCACAAAACCAGCCCTACAAAATCAAGATGGTATCTAAGCAGCTGATCTGAGCAATGCCACCGTCTTGGCAGCCCATCATGGCATAAGCATACTATTTCGTATGTGATCTAGGTGTCAGCCACACTCTTCCGGCATCCATCCTCCCCACAAAATCACCTCATATACTCCAAGGGATACCCCCAGTCATAAACATAATTCTGCCTCCCTTACTCCGCCGGAGTTGTCCCTTACTCCTATGGATTTTAATGGGACTGCTCACAGACTAAGGTTCTGCTTAACATAAAAGGATGGTGGATTCTGCCCCTAAATTGTTTTATGTGTTTTCTATCAAAATTGCCTGTAGCTCCCATCACCAGAGCAGCTAAGTGCCTCTAAACCAAATCCAGGAAACTAGGGTGCAGAAGGTAAGATAAATGTAAGTGTCAATGCAGAAAGGCCAGCCAGGTTGAACATGACCACATGGAACTCCTCCTCAGTCTATCAGTATTCTGGATTCCCCAGCTTTTGGGAACCATGCTTAGGACCCAGGGGGATGGCGTCAGAACGCTGGGCAATCCTGAGTGCCCACTGTCTGCCAAGCAGCTAGATGACTTCTAGGGCACTTAATTCAGTTTAAGTTCTCTTCTTCCTCTGACTCTCTACCGGCACCTAGATACCAGACTGATAGGCTTCCTAATGCCAGCCAAGAAGGGGGCAGACCCGAGTAATCTGTCTGCTCCCCTTTCTGCAGAATACTGAGAAAAGTAAAAGAGAATGCAGAGGACACCATGTGCCTGAAAAAGATGCTCCCCTGATGTCAACCAAGATGGCGAGATCACAATAGGTGTTTTCGAGAGACCATGGAAAAGGGAGAGCATTTTGGGTCCATTGGCACTGCTTGGAACAGCAGAGAAGAACCTCCAGCAATCCCCAGCACAAAGGTTAGAGTCTGGCTGGCAGAGGCATCAGAGAAATAATACCCACCAGGCATGGGAGCCTCCTGAAAAAGGGTTAGGATTGGGGAAGAGGGAAAAAAGGAAGGGGAAAAATAGGGTGTACAAGAGGGGCTAGGAGTAAGGGGCAGGGATTATGATGGAGGCCTAGGGCATAGGGATGGTGGGAGGCTCAAGGGAAGGGAGCAGGGGACAAAAAGAAGGGGATCAGGCCTGTGGTGGGGCCAAGGAGGTTTAATTGTCCTTTAGGGTCCTTGGCCATTCTGCCACTGACAGGGCCAGGGTAGGAGTTAGATGAATTCCTATGTATGTGCTGCACAAACCATGTTCCTCACTGAAATTACATCACAAAATTTAGAATTTACTAGGACATCAAAGGTGAGTCTGCAAATGGTTTGGGTAGAACTCCCTCAGCCGCCACAAACTGTACCCAAGGCCTCCAACAGTAGATACCTCCAACCACAATATCCAGCCCCACCTGCACTGAATGCTCCTGTTCTGAGGGACACCTCTGACCCCAGAGAAGGATTGGGGTGAGGGATACATGCCTATTTTACAATGTGATTTACAAAGGTTTTCTTTTTAATGATATTTTATACCCTTTTGATATTAAATAATAATAGAATCAGAGGGGTAGCCGTGTTAGTCTGGAATTGCAGAAGTGACAAAGAGTCCTGTGGCACCTTAAAGACTAACTAAAATTTTTTTTAGAGCATAAGCTTTCGTGGGCTAATACCCACTTCGTCGGATGCATGCAGTGGAAGTATCCAGGGGCAGGTATAAATAGGTAGGCAAGAACCAGGTGGGAGATAACAAGGTTAGTCCAATCAGGCTGAACCAGCTTGTTATCTCTAATCAGGGAGGGTGAGGTGTTCCTCTAGCAGCTGAACTGGAGGTGTGAATAGCGAGAGAAGAGAAGCTGCTTTTGTAGTTAGCTAGCCATTCAAAATCTCTATTCAGTCCCAAACTGATTGTGTCAAATTTGCAAATGAATTGCAGCTCTTAAGTCTCTCTTTGCAGTCTGGACTTGAAGTTTTTTTGCTGCAAAATGCTGATCTTTAAATCTTCTATGGTGTGTCCGGTGAGGTTGAAGTGTTCTCCTACAGGTTTTTGAATATTGCCATTCCTGATATCTGATTTGTGTCCATTTATCCTTTTTTGTAGGGACTGTCCAGTATGGCCGATGTACATAGCAGAGGGACATTGCTGGCACATAATGGCGTATATTACATTGGTAGATGTGCAGGTGAATGACCCAGTGATGGTGTGGCTGATCTGGTTTGGTCCTGTGATGGTGTTGCTGGTGTAGATGTGTGAGCAGAGTTGGCATCGAGGTTTATTGCATGGATTGGTTCCTGAGTTAGAGTGAGTTAGAGTTAGAGTGAGTTAGAGTTGGAGTTAGAGTGGAGTTAGAGTGAGTTAGAGTGGATGGTTCCTGAGTTAGAGTGGATGGTGGATGATGATTTCAACAGCTTCCACCCCACCATCCACCTGTGTGGTGTGGTGGGTGGATGGTGGGTGGATGTGTGGGCAGAGTTGGCATCGAGGTTTATTGCATGGATTGGTTCCTGAGTTAGAGTTGAGTTAGAGTGAGATAGAGTTAGAGTGAGTTAGAGTTGGAGTTAGAGTGAGTTAGAGTGGATGGTTCCTGAGTTAGAGTGGATGGTGGACGATGATTTCAACAGCTTCCACCCCACCATCCACCTCAGCCTGGACCAGTCTACACAGGAGGTCCACTTCCTGGACACCACGGTGCAAATTAATGACGGCCACATCAACACCACCCTATGCTGAAAATCTACCGACAGCTATGCCTACCTTCATGCCACCAGCTTCCACCCGGGGCACACCACACAATCCATTGTCTACAGCCAAGCACTGAGGTACCATCGTATTTGCTCCAACCCCTCAGACAGAGACCAACACCTACAAGATCTCCACCAAGCTTTCTCAAAACTACAATACCCGCACAAGGAAATAAGGACACAGATCAACAGAGCCAGATGTGTACCCAGAAGCCTGCTGCTGCAAGACAAGCCCAAGAAAGAAAACAACAGAACACCACTGGCCATCACCTACAGTCCTCAGTTAAAGCCTCTCCAACGCATCATCAGTGATCTACAACCCATCCTGGACAACAATCCCTCACTTTCACAGGCCTTGGGAGGCAGGCCAGTCCTGGCCTACAGACAACCTGCCAACCTCAAGCATATTCTCACCAGCAACAGCACACAGCGCCATAACAACTCTAACTCAGGAACCAGTCCATGCAATAAACCTCGGTGCCAACTCTGCCCACACATCTACACCAGCAACACCATCACAGGACCAAACCAGATCAGCCACACCATCACTGGGTCATTCACCTGCACATCTACCAATGTAATATACGCCACTATGTGCCAGCAAAGTCCCTCTGCTATGTACATTGGCCAAACTGAACAGTCCCTACAAAAAAGGATAAATGGACACAAATCAGATATCAGGAATGGCAATATTCAAAAACCTGTAGGAGAGCACTTCAACCTCACCGGACACACCATAGAAGATTTAAAGGTCAGCATTTTGCAGCAAAAAAACTTCAAGTCCAGACTGCAAAGAGAGACTGCAGAGCTGCAATTCATTTGCAAATTTGACACAATCAATTTGGGACTGAATAGAGATTTTGAATGGCTAGCTAACTACAAAAGCAGCTTCTCTTCTCTCGCTATTCACACCTCCAGTTCAGCTGCTAGAGGAACACCTCACCCTCCCTGATTAGAGATAACAAGCTGGTTCAGCCTGATTGGACTAACCTTGTTATCTCCCACCTGGTTCTTGCCTACCTATTTATACCTGCCCCTGGATACTTCCACTGCAGGCATCCGACGAAGTGGGTATTAGCCCACGAAAGCTTATGCTCTAAAAAAAATTTTAGTTAGTCTTTAAGGTGCCACAGGACTCTTTGTCACTAAATAATAATAAAAACCAGTGATGGGACTGGACCCTAGGATCTGGAGCCAGATAGCCAGCTCCCAGGTTTTGATTCAGGCCCATCTCTATTACAAACTTCACAAAATTGCACCATATAATCAAACCAACTGTGGCACTCACCTGTCGCCCCACAGAGCAGGGACAGGCCCCAGCTGTGTTCTCTGGCTGAAGTAATGTCACCAACACAATTGCATGCTGGGACATTATGCAGGACCAGTGATCCAAATGGGGCTGGAGGAGGATTACCTATAGGATTTCTATGCCATAGTGTTCTACCTATTCAAAGTGCCATACAAACATTAATTCTTACAACAGCCCTGGGATGTAGCTTAGTTTTATTATCCCCATTCTATCAATGAGGAAACTGAGGCACACAGGGAATAATTTATCATAATTCATCAATGGATTTATATTAGGGATGAATTTGGCTCTGAGTTCTTAAGGGATGTTACAGGACCTAAGAAAAAATGGTTTTATGTTAGCTGGGCCAGATCCATCTTCAGTTTAACTGCCCTAAAAGCCTGTGGAATAATACCAGGGACGAAAATGGCTCACAAGCCTTCATCCAGAGCCCAATGATATCCATGGAAAAGTTCCCACTGATTTCAGTTGGTATTAGATCAGGTCTCTGATGCGTAATGGTATATTCCCCTTCTGCTTAGCTGTTGGGGGCACTGACCACCTATTGCTAAAGCTCAGGGAATTTAGTCAAGTATTAGCAGATCCAGTCCTTTAAAGAACTAAAAACTAATTCTTAACAGGGAATGTCCATGCTTTTAAGTGCTGATCCAACTCCCACTGACTTCAGGACTTCCAAGGGAATTGGACAGGACCCTCAGACACCAGCACTCCACACACAAAGGAGCATATTTAGGTAATGCTTTTGGGGGGTTAGATACTGGAGGATTTCTCCAGTGAATTCTCCATGGATATTTCCATGCACTTGTGGATTTGGCTCAAAAACTTATTACTTTCAACCAGTATTTTGTGCAAATGTTGCTCATTTTATAAAAGTCACTTGTGGTAAGTTATCATAGATGTTTTTTCAATCTGATTTAGATCTAATTGTTTTATTGCTGTAAATGCATCGAGTGATTTGAATGCAAGAAGACCAATTCACAAAACAAAAAATTATTGTAATGTGGCCTTGTGGCTGCAATTTGAACCTTAATACTGTAGACATTATATAATACTTTTGTTTCAAAAATATCATTTGCAGGTTATAGACCTGTCTGTGATGGACAGGGAAAAATACAGAAACGCTTTTGGAATTATAAGAGCATAGTAAAATATCTGGAGGGCAAAAACAAATAACTCATTTTGTTTCTTAAAAATGTTCATCCAAAACGACAGTAACTGTTATGTAGTACCTGTAACTCCATAAGAATCCATATTTAGTTCTGATGCCTGACTCCTGCATTATCAGGTGTTTTTTTTTAAAGAACGCCACACAGATGCATTCTGGAAACTGTAGTTCAGAGGACATCAGTTAAATACTGACTGGCTAAAAATCCCTTCCCTGTCTCCCTTATAACAACCGTTTGAATAGTTTCAGTCATTTCTTTCATACTGTAATGTTTGTTCTAATAAATATTCTAGATTATAAAAGTTTCACAACCTAAAAATAGCATTTTAATCCAAAGAACATTTAACAAAAACCAACCCAGAAAATTGTCTGCAGCTGGTTTTCTGTCCATGGATAATAATCCAGAACCTGATGCCTGCACGATCCAGATGTCTTGTGAGACAAATGAGGCCGAATTCCAAGTGTCTTCAGCTATCTGAGAAGTGTGGGTATGTCATGTAACTACACTTCTTAAAGTGTACAATATATGTTAATATATATAATAATATATTAATCATATTAATATATGTTAATTAATATAAGTTAATTAAAAATAATACCTGTCCTGGTGATCTTGGGTACTCCTTATACCACAGAGACTCCTTCAGCCAATCAGATTTCTGATTTAACAAAAACCTTGTTATAAATAAAATCCAGTGTGTTTCACGAGGACATGGATAAACTGGTTTGAATCAAAATTCAGAGCAGACCTGAACCTTATTTTTTGTTGTTATTATTTTGCTGAAGTTCTTTTAATTTTTCTTTTACTTTTCTTTTTTTCTTTACATTCTCATATGCACAGAAGTCTGGTTTCCTGGTATTTCTGATTTCTGCTAAGCCGGGAAATATCAGGCAAGAGACTATGGCTGTGAGATTTCCAGCTCAAGGACCTGATCCTGCCAAGTGCTGAGCATCACCTACAAGGTGCTGAGTGCCCTTGATTGTGATTAGCTTGCTCAGCTCCAAGGTAGTTCAAATATGTTTTCCAGTTTTTGGGTGCTTGTCTGAAGTATTTTGTTAACTCATCAAGGATCTGGATGCTCGAATGTCATTCTTACGGTTTAGATCTTCACCAGAATTCCCTTGGTGGAATTACTTCCTTGTAAATTCCTGCTGCTCAGTTGTTATTTACTCAATCTTTCTAGACTGATGATGAAAATCTGCAATTCCTTTTTCACATTTGGATGTTGCAAGTTTCATATCCATCTTCCTAGGTAATCTTTCAGTTTGTTACAGCTCCTGGGCAAAATGTGAGTGCACAGCTATAAAAGCCTATAAACTAATAAAGCTATTTCAGACAGCTAAGCATCATTTATTCTGCACAGTACATATATCAGTACAACAGGAGACTGCATATGTATATGCTGGAATTAAATACAGAGATATGGCAGAAAGCATTCATACAGGCCTTATTTTGAGTGTGTCTGTGTGTGTGTGTGTGTGCACGCGCATATATTTGGTTGTTAACTTTGATGCTGGGAGCTAAAATTTTCATCTGCGACACTGAGAAGCTCTGAAATAATGCGTTACCAAAGAGTTAAAAAGTGCTATTAAAGTAGAAAAAAGTAAACAAAGAAGCAGCAAGACTACTGCAGAGATGCAATGCGATTTGCCCAGAAAATGGGACAAAGGGGTATGTGGAGAATGCCCTTCTCCAGGAACAAGCCCAAGGAAGGAAAGGAAATGCTAATGAGGGAAAAACTGATGCACAGTGAAATGATCACTGTGAGTTCTTGCAGACCCCCATTTACTAGCTGTATTTATTATTTCTGTATAAGAATGCATCAGAGGAAATTGTGGTATACTTTAGCGGAGATTGTACTGAATGGAGGCAAAGGCAAAGAGCTGAGTTTTCTTCCCCGGCCCCGATGAGGATGCTTTTGTTCTAGCAAAGGGTGGTCTTGTCTAGGTCAACTTTGAGTATCGCAGGTGGAGCAGTGTGAGGAGTGGGATCAAGGCAGAACGCCCATGGAGATGGTAATTCTTCTCTCTCGAACCAGGAGAGAATGGTCCTTCCAGGGCAGGGCAGAGCATAATGAATTTATTGATGCTGCTGTTGTCCCAGCAGCTGGAATATACAGGAATTAATTCCCTGCACTGCCTGGGAGAGTGTGTTGGACTTACATTGGCCAATTGGACTCTGTTTCCAGTGTTGAATGGATTTGTACTAAATTAATTTAATTTCTACTACAGACTTCATTCATTTATGTATTTAACTGGGGGGAGTGGGTATTTTCTTGCTTCAGAGTTGCTGAGAGGGAAGAAACAAAGTGAGTCCCAAGAAGCAGAATGAGGGCATGAAGGGAAGATACTACCTGGTGAGTGAGACCAGAGGGTTCAGAGGTGTGACACAAAAACACACCTACTTATACCAGAAAGAGAGAGAGACACACACACACAGTGCAACATCTACAAATGCTAATGTGAGCTCAGGTTAATGAGAGACAGAGAAGGGTGAGTCCTGTTCTGAAACCCAGGCCAGTGGGTTTAGTGGGCTGGCATATCACTTAGTGGATCAAAGAGGGCAGGAGAGAGAAAAAAAACCATCAGCATCATGAGCTTGCAAGTCCTCACTGATGCTGATGGAGTTGTAGACACTTTCAGTGATGGGTAATCTTGCTCTAAAATAAAGCTGTTGTCACTGATCCTCCCACACGTTCTCACTTTATACATTTTTGTTCCAATGGCCCCACCTGTAACGTCAGGGGACCCGGCTTCATAGTTGGTAGGTCTGTGGCAGCGAGCGGCAGACAGAGTTACAGATCCTGCCAGACTTACTCGTGCTGAGCTGCACCATACTCTGTGAGTCACATGGTTTTCAATGGGAGTACCAGCGAAGTAAGGTACTAGTCAATGTGCAATAAAAGTGCTGGAATGATCCAGGCTGGTAGGGAGACAGGCATAGCTAAGTGAGCCACTGCAGAGGCCAATGCAATGGATCTCATTAACCTGATAACAGGAGCAGCACTGGGGACAAATTCCTGCTGCAGGAGAGGCTGACAATGCCCAGCATGGGGGTGTTAACAATCATCAGGCAGACCCTCTAGTGACCAGCACCTCAGCAGCATGAGACCAGCAGCCCCGTCTTGCTGGCCTCCATCGTTAGACTCTACGCCTCTTTGAAGCCATGGGAGAGGAAGGGAACTGTTCTGTTTCCCTGTGGGGTGGGGGACGGGCGAGCTCTCTCTCACTCTCTCCTCCTTCTCAGTCATGTCCTCCCCTTGATTCTCCCTAAGACGCCACCCAGTGGCAAACCATCCTTTTGAATGAGCAAGGCTGGGCATAGCTCCCTGCAGATCTGCTGGGTGCCACTCCTGTGGCTGAACACTGTGTATCCACAGTATCTGCGAACCCTGTGGACAGGCCTTCTGAACCCAATGGCCCATGTCCTGTGCGGGCTTTGGGAGGAGAGGAAGGAAGCAGAAATATCTTTGCTGTCCACTCAGCGAGAGCTGACTAATCCCACGGTAGGTTCTGGGAAGTGACTTCATAACTGTCACGGCTGCCACCCAACACGACAAATTCTTCTGCCCCACCAGAGCTCATTTGGACTAGCTGATGGACACTGACCCTGTCATTGCTGTTGGTCTCCCTTCCCCTTATTGCATTTCACCCACTCCAATACAGCTGGGGAGATGTGCTCCATGGCTTATCAGCTTTCAGATGCTGGCTGCCACCTTAATGGAAACAATCCTCTTTTCTTCTTACCCCTGGCATGTTCCCTCTCTCGTGGCCCTACGCGCCAATCTAAATTTACCAAGGGGCATCCTTTTTCTCCTTATTGAGAAACACACACATTTTGTTGAGCAGAATATTTAACTGTGGGATTGTTTGACTTGGAGTCTCTCCTGTGCCCTGGTGCCTGGAATCTTCCCCTGCCCTGCTGCAGTGGATTCTCATTCTCACTTACAAGAGCTCACTCATTCTGTTCCTGTTGTACATTAGATTTCTATGTGTAATCCCCCCTTCTCAGTGACCTGGAGGAGGAGATGTTAAGGAACGCGCTGGGTTTCCATTGCTCCGGAGAGATAGTTTGGTGAAGCTTTGGACAGAGAAAATAAATTTTGCATTTATAATTTGATTTGAGTCAGCGAGAGAGACAGAGAGAACAAAGCCGCATGTCGGATCCATTTCCCATCGCATGGTTTGTCCTGAACGCTTTCCCTCACCTCTCAGGCAGACAAATCCATTTTGTTCCATGTCACTGAGAAGACTCTCCAATGGGGACCTCCTGGCTGCTTTAAACACTTGGTGAAAATGAGGTCTAAATCTTTCTAGCTAGTCTCAGTAGATGAAGCACAGAGGACTGCTGGTTAGAGACATCATGAATTTCTTTAATAGGGTTTGCTCAGCTGAGGATAAGGGATTTCTTCCCCTTAGTGGCAAGGAGAGAGGGGACCTTTAGTTCAACAGCAGAAGGAATGGCAGAACTACTCTGAACTGGACAGATCTCTCCATAGGATGCTATTCTGATCACCCAACCTCACCAGAGAGGGCAGGACACCAGGTATCAGGTGAGGAAAAGGTCTCATTTCTTTTTGGTGTCTGGTTTAATGCCATAAGACTGGATAGTAAATAAAAAAGTGCTAGGTTTCCTGAGAGCAAGTTAACCTAAAACAAATATAGCTCTAGACATTCCCATCTCCTTTAGTGGCTGTTGGGTGGCAAAGAAGTCTCCAGTACTAGGGGGAAAAGGCTAGGCAATGCTAGCAGGAGGAGGAGAGGTGACGAATATCTGTCCTAAGCTGAGTGACAACTTCTGTCTTGTGAAAAACTCTCTCTATAGCCCTGCCAGCTTGAACTGTTTCCAGATTGAATTCACTCACCTGCCAAACTGTTAGAGCAAGGACATCAAACTCATTCTTGAAGAGGGCCAAAATCCATTTTTAATTACAATCCATGGGCCACGGTATAAATTGAAGACTCCACACCTACCTAAATTCACAGCAAATTCCCCAATCACAGCAATGGCAGGTTTACACAAAGGTCAAGCAGAAGATTTGCCCACTATGCATATCTTCTAGTTACTAGCATTTTTCATTTGCTCAGTATTTAATGGAGTCAGCATCATTCAAATGGGAAAATTCTCTCCATTCTTTCTGCCTTTTCCTTGTCTTCCTTTCCCATCCTCCTTTCTCTGCATCTCCTCTGTTTCTCCCACTGCATTTCCTTTCCTGCAGTAACTCCCAATTCCCACCCTTCCCAGGGGCTTCAACTCTCATATTCTTCCCTGTTCAGTTCTCTTAAAATGATCAGCAATGAGAGGTAATGCTGACACTTCAATGTGTCATCATTAGGCTCTAGAGTGAACACTCCAAGATGCTTAATGAAGGGCGGGAGTTCGCACCTCTGTGTGACCATTTCAGGCTGACTGCAGACTCAGGAAGATGACATTGCATTAATTACATCTGGGTCTCATTTGGAAGGTTTTTTTATAAGCATTGGGGCTAGAAACTTGCTTTTTAAAAAAATGAATGCTGAGATCTTGCAGAACCTGAATACATTATAAAGGCTACACCAATAGATCAACTGGGCCAGGTGTCTAACACCACTACCCCTAGCTGGGAGCCACTTTCTGATGCTCAGAAAGCCTTTGCTCTTAACTTCTTGCTAAAGGCAGCTCCAAGTTTTATTCCAGGAGCGGATATAGGGGGTTCTAAAGCATTCTAGCAAGGTCTTTAGTCTGTTATTTGGGAGCTACAGAAAATCTGGAACTTCTGCTTCCTTTGAGGGGGTACAGATGGCTCTTGGGGTGGGAGGTGGGAAGGGCTTCTCACTTTGGGAAGTCACTTGGGACCTTGGAGATGGAGTGTGGGAGGCAGGAGTGGGGTGGATGACGGAGCAGGGAGAGTTATTGTTCTGTCTGAATGAAGCTAGTTTCTAGTTGCAATCAGAGGGGTGTGCTCCCCCATCTTTTCTCTCCCCTCCCCCCCTTACTGAGAGGCACTTCACCTTCATGTCCTTGCTGAAGCAAAGCACTGAACAGTGAAAACAACATACCTGATAACTGCTGCACTGAAGGCTGGTCATGTGTGCTTAGCAACTGTGCCTGAATGGTTTCTACTACCCTCTTGAAACGACGGCTTGGTCCTGTGGGGGAGAAAAGACGCAAACAGTGGTGAGAGAGCAGGAGCTGAATACCCCCATGAGGTAGGGGGGAGGAAGAACCAGCATCTTCCCTTCAATCTCCACCCCTCCCTCATTATCAGCCGGATAGTTTGTCCGTGGGCTGGTGGTGGTGTGCGACTGAAGAGCTACTGAACGACCACCACTGTAGAGCTAGGATGCGAAGGACTCCATGGAAGAGTCTAACTTAGATGCTCCTTCCCAGGGTATCTGAAATGCCCTGGGGGCTGGTTTTCTAAATGTGAGGTTCATTTTCTCTTTTTAATCTCTCTCCTCCCTCAGCTGGTTCCCCTGCCCTCCAGAATGAGGATTCCCAGTGGGAATTACAGCAATTCCCTCCTCCAAAGGTTCCTATTGCCAGATCCATTCAAATGGGGTTTGATTGGACACTGGCAATAATTGTTTCCCTCCTACTAAAGCCAAGCCCGTCTGAAACCTATGGTGAGCATTACAGCCTCAACCTACTGGCACAGCCCACATCTCCACTAGGTCTATCCCCGCTTTGTCCTTCCCCTCAAGGATTTAAAATCAGAAATGACTCCTCCCTCAGACTTGACAGCTTGTCTGTGGGGAACAAGTGTGTGTCAAAGGGTGGGGAAGGTGACATGAGCCATCCCTAGAGAAGAGGGGAGGCTCTGGTAGTGGTGCACTGACTGGATTTGTGCAGCCCCTGTCGCAATGGCTCGCTTTGATATTGGACCTGTTTGGGGAGGGAATTTACTCAGAGCCTTTGGGGAAGGGGTAAAGATCTGACCGCAAAGGGAGGAGGAGGGGACCCAGAAGAGAATTCAGGTTAGTCAAGGGCCTAGTTCTGCAGTTCTGAGTCAGACAGGCCTGCCTCTCTCACAGTGTGCCCAGCTAAGACAGCAGAGTGGCTGCCCGCTTGCTTAGGTTTTGGGTAAGGCCAAAGCTCCATGGGTGACTACCCAGTGCTTTGCTCAGAGACACACTCCTATTGAACCAAGAAGGCAGGACAGATGGAGCATTTCAAGTCTAGGGCATTGAGCAGCTGGGACTCTAACACACCTGTCTGGCTGATCATGACGGCATTCGCTTTGACTGTAGTTACTCCCATTGACCTTCCCTTTCTCTCCCATCATGCCCATCGCAGCCCAAACCCAAATGTCTCAACTGTCATTCCTCTTCCCTACACCCTCCTTTCCCAACTTCTCCCTCTCTTCCTGATTTCTAGGCGTTCATCTTCTCTACTCCCAGGTCTGCCTTCAGGCTCCATCCTCCCCGCTGGCAGGGTGAATGCTCCCATGCCCGCAGGCTCCATCCACTGCGTGGTTACCTGATAAGAGCGTGAAAGTGACTGAGTAGATCCCATTCTCCTTCTGTGCCTCGCCCCCTTCTGTGTATGTTATGTCCACCTGGAACTTCACTGGCTTCTGGAAGACAGCAGGACCCCCCGTGGACTTGTACTCTGCTCGGAAACTTGTCTGTGAGATGACGCTGTGACTGAGGCTGGGAATCTGAAACAGGGTGACAGTAGGGGATGAGAGGGTCAGAGGGCAAAAGCTCTATTTAAGCAGATCTCTCTTTCTCTCTCTCTCTCTCTTGCTTGGACTCCCCAGCCACCGGAGAGAGAGAGCTTTGCTGCCTATGGGCTCCACCTTGCAGTGAGCTGTGCGCTCTTGTAAAAGCAGTGGGAGTTCACTCAGGAATGCACAGCACTTTGCGGATCAAGCCAGGTTTAAAGAGTGCATACTGGGGAAGTACCTGACCTGCTTAGGAACTCCCCCTGCTCTACACCTGAGCATAGAGGGTCCTTTGACATCTCCCAAGCATCAGTTCCAATAGATCCTCATGGCTCAGTGAGAAATGGTATCAGGTAGGGTAGAAAATTAAAAGCAGGATACCAAAGAGAGACCAGGAAAAGGGATACTTAATAGCTGACTGGGACATAGGGTGACCAGATGTCCCAATTGTATAGGGACAGTCCCAATTTGGGGGGCTTTTTGTTATATAGGCACCTATTGCCCCCCACCCCCGTCCCAATTTTTTTATACTTGCTGGCTGGTCACTCTACCTGGACAGATAAACAGGACCAGAAACTGGGATCTCCACAGGGACTGTATACCTGTGAAGAGCCTAATTACCTCCCACCTCCTATTAGTAGGAAATAGATATTTAAGTGACCTCTAGGGTACTCCTAGGGTATACTTGGGGCGAAGATTTCAAAAATGTTCAGGGCAAGGCATTCAGGTGCACAGTGTTGACAGGCAGGGCCAGCTGAGCCAGAGTTCCAAACAGACTCGGCACTTAACATGCTATAAATCTCAGCGAGCTGGCCACTTATCTGGGTGCCTAAACAGGAAAGGTGTTCTGCTGAAAATCTGACCCTAGGGATTTTTTTAGCAGGTTGCTGTATTATCTTTACTTATGAAGCTAGCTGTGAGAGAACAGCTGGGGTATTCACAGTGACGACTGGGCAGTAAAAGCCAATATACCAGTCCCATATGGGGAGCTGAATTCATGGACTTCATGTAAGGGAGAGACATAGATTAAATAAATGTGCAGCCATTTACAGTGGGTGATACACACTATTATGTTATATCCCATGCTTACAGGTCTGTGCTGTGTGCAAAAAAGTTCAGGGGTCTTGACTGCTCTATGGAATGCAATTCACTACAGCAGGTATATCACAAGGATTGAAAATTAGTGCCTTTCCTCAGAAAAACAATGTCATAATGCAAAATACATAAAATAAACTAAGCCCTACCCCCCATCTCAAATTAATTTTTTTTACCTAACTCCCTTAGAACAAAAAACCCTCTCAAATCAATTTTATTCTCATTTACATTTTCTTTATTTATACTTATGGGTGAGAGAGAATAAGTGTCTCGGAGAATAAGTGTCTCTGTGTCTCGGAGGAAGGGATTCCTCCTCCCCCTACTAATCCCAAAATCCCAGGTGTAGAGACTGTAAGCTGCACACAGACAGCATCCCCAACCACACATGTTTCAGCCCTAGGAGAAAATGAGCCTTCTAGGTGTGCAAAATACAGAAAGTCTGATGTAAGACAGATTTCCCTGTGTGGTGCAGGGATGGAGGGAGCATCCTGAGGATCATTGTGGGACCCAGAAGGAGGAGGGAAAAATAATGTGCTGTAAATCTAATGGAACAGTCAATTAAGGGAATTGACTTTCTAGGCACTGCAGCAGCATGTTAACCTCTGACTGCATTTAAACCCCAAGCATCGTCAGGTCCATGGAAGACTCTTTCATTTCAGTGCTTTGCAATCCTCTTGGGAAATTTGGTACTTCATTAGGCCAGGTTCAAGTGGGAAACAGATGAGCAAAGAATGTGCTGCAGAATCAAACACACTGGGGAGGAATTCCAGGATGTAGAGGCCCTGTCCAAGAATATGTGGATGTAGGATGTCCTTGGAATTGAATAGTGAGATAAAACTATAACATGTGCTAAACTGACTTACCGAAAGGAAAGCGTGTACAATATCAGCCTTGATGGAGCTCAGTGGTTTATCTTTAATGACCACGAAGATCTGTTCTTCTTTCTCCAGGTTGATAAAGTTACCAAACCAGGATTTTTTGGCAAGCCTGACATGAAGGAAAAAGAAAGGAGGAGGAGGTTTAGAACAGAAAAGCATCTCTTAGACACCTGGCTTTTGGACAAACATGCATACGACACAGTGCTGATAGGCTTTCATCACACTCTGGTGCTGCCACAACAGGTAATGTGATGTAACTCAATCAAACACTAGACTGTGGCCCATGTGGTTTTACTACAGCAGCACCTGTGATCAGCAATAGAAAGCCAGGAGCCGCTGTCGCAGTTCTAACCAAATACACTAATCAATACATTTTATACAGTGCATATAAAATCTGCATACAGATCTCAGAGGTACCCTGTAAGGCTCTTCCTGTGTCTTCTGGCATCTTGGTGGATGCTGGTGACACTGATACTCTGGATTTTTTGGAGGTCGTTCCAGGTCAGTTTCAGCCCACTTGAGGTTTTCTAGACCAGTGGTCTTCAAAGTGGGGTGCGTGGTGTCCCGGCACCGCTGCAGGATCGCCCCCGGGAGACCGCCGAAATCAGAAGCGTTCTATTTTTGTCCCGTCAAAATGCCACTGAAAGCGGAAGCTTTCTATTTGGCAGCATTTCAGCGGACATACCCCGAGGCCGCGAGTGGACGCGGGAGAACGGAAAGAGGCCACCGAGGAAAAACTTTGAGAAACGCTGTTCTAGATGTTGTGAAGCTCCTAACTTGAAAATCTCCTTGTAGGGTGACAATACACTGGATCCTCACTATAGCCTGCATCACTATAGCGTGGGTTCGTGTGTAGCGCAGCCGTGGCGATGGATCCCAAATTTAAATATTTAAATTGGGATCCATGGCAACGTGTCCCCCGTGTTAATGCGGTCCTTGCATTAACGTGGGACAGCGCATGGATCCCGAAACCTGGGCTATAGCGAGGGTCCAGTGTATTTATTGCACCCATTCACTCACCCTCCAAGCTGCCATGTCAGTGGGTGAAATTCATCCTTGTGCAGAGGGCTAACACAAGGCCTATATGTTACTTAAATCCCACTTTGGGAATATAAGGAATGCCTGGCCTTTGTACTGGCCTTCTGCCTGGGGTGAATTTCACCAACTATCAAGGGGGAGATATCACAGCACACAAACTACCATTCTTGGTTTTAACAGATGGTGGCCCATACCTGCTGTTTCCTCAAGCATTGAATGCTGATTCCACCATAAATGAAATTACTTTGTTGTTTTCACACTGACAACAGCATCAAATGTGTATTTCCACTCAGGAGGTTTCATTAACATCGCTTCATCAACATTTACTAGTAAAGTAAAAGGACTACAGAAGAAATGCAAGGCCAGGTACATCAACGGGAGATTAGTCTGGATTTGAGAGAAGTAGATGGCCCCTATAGAAAGTGTGGTGGAGGGGGAAGATCACTTCAATCATGTGACACAGCGATAGAATTGTTGGGTCAAATTAATCTCAGAAGAAAATTCATTGAAATCAGTCAAGTTACACCATGGATGGACTGTCTATAGAGGTTAGAGATTAAAAGATCTGCTAAGCCACCCAGTCCATCTTCCTGCCAATGCAGGATTATTCCCTGCAGAATATTTTACAGTGGCTATGTGAAGTCTTGTTTGTAGTGTGCCAAGCAATGGACACCCACAACTTCTCTTGGGAGAATGCTCCACACAACAAAACAGGAGAAGAGTTTCTTTAACCTTAAGTCTTTCTGGTAAAGAGCCTTCTGGAGAAGGGATTAATACAGCTCAGCAGTAGGCACCTGGATAAAGATCTACTTCCCAGGGTAAACAGAACTGGCTAGATCTAGGCTCCCTGGAGCCAGACTTGGGTTTAAGGGAGAGAGGAACACACTGGAAAACTCATTTGGAGTCTTGACATCTGGGATGGAGAACAAAGTCTTGAAATCAGCTGGACTCAGCCCTTATTACTGGATTGCTCCATGCATCAGAGCATTGTCATTTTATTGCCCATTTAATTCACACAGAGGAAAGATCAGAACTGGAAGACAGCTCAGTGTCAACCAGCTTCTGTTTCCATCTACCCCAGGTGACCAAAAGCAGAGTGCAAAAGGATTCACTTGCAGTTTGGTAAATCACCCTCCTCAGTAAAAGTGGGTTGGAAAATCATAACTCCCTAAAATATTCATAGGCAGCTGTAACTAAGTCTGTGAGCCAAAGATTACCACAGAGAGCAGTAAAGAGAAAGAGCCTCTCATTTAAATGGGTCATTAAGAAGCTAGGGTTAGAAAATGAAAGGAAATTACATACTAATGAGCTCATGTGCTTCACAATGACAGAACAACTCCGTAGCGACCCCTCCCCCTTTTTTGGGAAGCTGGGGCAACCACTCCTTGCATGTGAAGGGCCTTTTGCTCAGTAGCTGTTTGCACCTGGTTATCTATTTAAACTGTCCGGTTGTCCTAGGCTTGTGTCCATCACTTCTGGGGTGGGCCAAGATGTAAATATTTAAATGTGGTTCTTCTGTGTAAAATTATCATTTAAAAAAATCACCTTGGGGGTCCCTATATTTACTGGTCTCTCAATGACTCTAAAAAGGGGTAAAAATAGCTCTATTTATAGGTACGATAATGAGGTTTTTTGCTATTAACCCTGCAAACTCAGCCTGAGATCTCAAGGTCCAACTGAGCTCTTTCCAAATCGTGAATTATCCAGGAATAAAAGCTTTGCCTTAGGCCAGTTTAAGACCTCAGTGACACCTCCAACACCTTACAGCCTGTAACTGATTGGAAATCAGTAAACAATTTTATTGGTGAAGCACAAGATGGAACAGCTGATTCCTCTGTCACTGTGTTGGCTCTGCAGAGCTCATGGGATCAGAAAACACTCCAAACTGACTTCTCTCTGGCAACTCAGCAGATCTGACTCGGCAAATAACCACAGAACAGACCTGCCAAGTAAAAAGCTGCCATTTGTACTCCATCATTTTTCAGAGTAGAACTGCACTTTAAGGTCTGAAATCCAGCTGATGCTTATAAGAGTCAAGGGCCCTCAGCACCTTGAAGGAGCTGCTTATAATCTCCCCAAATCAGGCCCGAAAGCTGGCACTGGGAGTCCAGCTTCCCCTTCCTCCCTGCAGCACAAAAGGGACTGGCACTAACAATCCTTTCACCTCTCTGCCAGTCTCCTTCCCAAAGTGAAGATTGAGGTAGAGAGACTCTTCTGGGGAAGCACATGAGATCTTCCGCTGCAGAGTAAAATCAACCAAATGGATGCCCATGTGTGAAAACTGAGCCATGCACTTTTGTTGCTTGAAGAGCAGAAGAAGTTTGAGATGGAAAAAGACCTAACATCCCAGGGTCATCTTTCTAGTCCATCCCTTAGGCCTGACTGCAGGGTTATTTCTCTAGTTTATTTTCCAGTGCCTTGTCCATTCTCATGTTAAATAACAAGGGCTGAGGCTTTCACCCCTTCCCTAATTGTTTATAGTTCACTTCTCCCACCTGTCTCCCAGTAACAAACCCATCAAACTCTCCCTCTCAGTTCTCTTGCGATCGACCCACATGCTACAGATCCTGTCACGATTTATTTCTTCTCAAACCTATCAGGAGATCTTTGACCAGCAAGTGGTGGGAGGCCGAGTTCCCCCACGGCAGTTGGTCTTCGGAGCCCTCACATACTTGGAAAACTGTCTCTAGGTGAAGGGAGGGGCCATAGTTTAGACTCTGCGCGTAGTGGGCACTGTTTCACAGGGCAATAACACTTTTTTAAAACTGAAACACAGACTTGGCAATCCTGGGAGAAGCATGACACGTATGGTCTACTGCCTTGATATGTTCAGAAGAGGTCACATGGAGAGCTCCTACTAGTCTCCAGAGTAGGAATATCCCTTTCCTTTCAGGCACATTTAAAATGACAAATGGTGCTGTTAGCCCCTCACTACCCCCTTGCTTTGTGGCCAGTCAAGGGTGAAAAACAGGCTCTTACGTTCCCTCGCACCCCTGCACAAGTGTCTGAGACTAAGTCACCATCTTGCCCCAACTACACAAGACAGACCAAGGGTGGGGGGAGGAGAATATGATTATACCCACTGTACAGATGGAGGCACTGAAGCGTAAAAAGATGAAGTTGTCCAAGGTCACACAGGGAATTGAACCGAGGGCTCTCAAGACCGAACCCCATCAGTGCACATATCTAGTTCAAACTGTTCCTTCCAATTAGGGAAGAGGTGCGTTAATCAGTCTGCCCTGGTTTATACTGAATTCTAGCTGCCCCCATGTTGCCCAGTTTCATAGCTCTGAATTTCTATAGGCCCTTCTGGAGATGTGTTTGGATGAGCAGTAAAGACATTCTCCTTGTAAGGGACAGCTAGAAGTCAATTAGCTGTTATTGTCAGCCATGGACGAGAAAGGAAGGTGTGTTTTGGGGGCAGTGAGAAAGGAGATGTCTCTGGAGGACAGAACAATATATATCCCCTGTGGAATAGGCTAGTAGGATTTAATAGATATTGATAAACTTTCCATTGCTTTTTTTGAATGATCATATAAAATTTAATAGAGAATTCTATCCCTGCTGGTTAAGAAAGAAAGAAAGAATCTCATTCTCCATTAAAAAATGATAGGTTTCTAGAGTAATTTGTCTAGAACCCCATTGGCAAGCTCCTTATTTGGACCTTGATTCAGCAAGACACTTAACCACAAGCAGTACCTTAGGAACATGATTAGCTCCATTGATACCAATGGCACTACTCACATGCTGATGGTTACATGCGTGTTTCACTGCCTTGCTGAATTGGGGCTCTGGTGTAATACACCAGCTGAGGATCTGTCCCTTTAGGGTTAATTGCTAATAATTTAACTAGGACGTCTCCATAAGAGAAAAACAAGCATTGCCTAGACATGTGATGGTATATTAGCCAATCATCAGGACTGTTGAATGAATGAGAGTCATTAAAAGATGCGATAACAGAGAAAGGAAACACATGTTTATCACTCAGTACATGAGGTCAATAGAGTTCTTGATGAAGATATCTCTTTTTATGGGGAAAACAAAAACAACACCCAAAATATGTGGAAGTGGGCACCGAGAAACAAGACAGCTATGGTTAAAATAAAATCTAGTTCATTATTTTTTTATGAGTTTTATTATGTTTCCTGCAGGGTGCAACCTAATTGAACTAATTAATTCAGCAATTATACAGAAAAGGGAGACAGGGCCTTAGGACTTGACTTGACTTGCATCTAAACTGCCTCAAATGACACACACTACCTCACCACACCTCACCAGCTCTTAAAGGGACAGTGTGAAGTAGAGATGGCAGGAACTTCCACTGGCACACAAAACAAAGAAAGAGAGAAAGGAAGATTTAACTCACAGACTTTTTCAGCTTTAATACCCTTAAGACCATTTGACATGATTGTTTCATTTATTTTTTCAGTGTGAACCCGTTCTCTTTATGAAGTTTCCCTAAGTCCCCCTAGCAGTAAACATCCCATGCTTTAAATACATAACGTATTCTATTTTTCCTCTTGGACCTCTCCCTCACTCCTCATTCCCTGTCCTCCCTCCCCGACCATTCCCCACCCACCCTGCTGGTGCAGCTCTGGAAATGGACTGCCCAGCTTGCACAGTACAATGACCTGGCACTAGTGAAAGTATTACGGCTATGCCACTAACTCCAATTAGAGATCTTTGGAGCCGAAAGCTTCATCGAGGACTCATGAATACTTCATGCACATTTCTTGACAGAGGGCTAAATCGCCTCAGTTGGCAGGGAAATTCTCTGGGCATAGGCTGCACAAACACAAACTGTGAAAATAAAAGAAGACTAATTTGGCGTCTGTTACCCCGATTAGGAAGAGTTTGGAGCATTGCTCTTTGGCAGGGTCTTCCGAGCACACCGTGCAGTGACGCAAATTTGTGCAATGAAATTGTTTAATTGTGCACTGATTTTTAGGAACATGACCGATGAATATTAAATAGCCCTGCAGCTCCTGGTGCTGCTATTGGGAACTAACACTGCATTCGCTATCACAGTCGGTGACTTCTCCAAATTGCTCCAGGAATAACTCTTCACACCCAACCCCCGGCACACAAACAGTGGTATACTAAGTGGAAGTCCTGTGACTAAGCTGCTAGGGCCAGTTACGAGACCTTCCTCTCAGAGAATGATTTGCTGGAGAAACACAGGAAGAGAGAGAGGGAGCAGGATGGTGTTTCAACACTGGTAAGCTCACAACTGCAAAGAAAGTGAGGAGCCTTGGCCACAGCTGTTGACTTGCACTGACCTCACTGGGCATTGGATTGTGCCCACGGATCCCAGTGGAAGAGCCCTTTCACATATCTAGACCATTTGCTAGAGCCTTTCAGGACCAGGAATGGACTGTGGTCACATCACACTATTAGCACAGGAAGGAAACCATAAAGTGGTGAGATAAGTAGCGTCATATTGAATTACTTACTCTGGGGAAGATTCCGGGGTTAAATTGGACATCTCCTCTGGTGTAGGTACTGTATGCACGCACACACGAAAAAGAGGGAGCAAGAAAAAGGAAATGGTAAATAAACAGACCTTCCTCTTCCTCCTTCTGTACCAATGAAACGATCCTTGCACTATACCTCCTTGTTCCCCGCCATGCTTACATCTCCTAAACACCACAAGCCAGTCCTGATGTCTAAACATCGGTCTTGTATTCCTAGATCACCGTGACTACTCTATTCTAAAGCATCGATGCTTCCAGGATCTGATGGAAAGCCCATTGAAGTTAATGGAAAGCCTCCCATTGCCTTCAATATGCTTTGGATCAGGCCTTTAGACTGAGCTTATCATTGTGGTGTCTGAATCACTTTCTACTCTTTTTTCTTATCAATAAATAAATGAGAAGCAGTGGTTAACATTCCTACTTTGCACAGTGCCTTTTATTGAAAGAATCCCCATAGTCACTGAAAATACACAGGGAATCCCTGCAGACTCTTCAAAGTGCAAATGAGACATTGGAATGCTGCTACATCAGTCCGGCTGTGTTAGCACCTGCACAGAATCCAATGGGCTCCAGTTCACAGAAAACGGTGGTGCTGAGCCAAAAATAAAACTAGCTGATGAACTTTTCCCTTGGGAGGATCCCTGCATCACCGTCACAATTCTCAGACCTTCCCTGGCCATCCGAGATACAGAATCTCTGATGATCAGGGCATATATTCTAGACCTTCCATTAGCAAGTTAGATATTCTCCTGTCCCCACAGGACAGACCCCAAATACCTTGAGCGTAAAACCAGAAGGAATTAGTTTGATTCTGACAGCCTTTGGGGTTAAGTCACTTTGGTTGGTGACTTCAGGCGCCCTTTGCCAAAGAGGAAAAAGCTACCCAAATCTTGAAGCAAATAACATCGTCCATCTTAGGATTTCAGGTTCTGCAAAAATTGCAACATCCCAAACAGACCTGATGATACTGCTTACATTAAGGGATAGTTTACACCAATTACACTCAGGAGAAAAAGAAAAGAAAGAATTAAACAGGATTGTACAAATAAACTACACTGGAGAAGGACAATCTCATTCTATTCGCACCAGTTGACTATTTCTGCTCGGGAGAGGGCCAGGCCTGGAATAGGCCTTGCTTGCTGCTGCAGAGCAAGACTAAAGGTGGGGAGACTCAGGAGTGAAGTAGCAGGAAATGCTGCAAGGTTATGATTGAGGTGCACTGGCAGAGCTGAGAGGGGGCTACAGGATGGGGATAGCAGGCGGTGCTGCGTGGGGATTCAGGATTGGAATAGCCAGAGATGGTGCAGCAGCAGAGCTGTGCTGTGGAAGTCAGCCCAGAGCCTGTCTACACTTGTCTTGGCCTTGCATTAACTCCCTCACTCTCACCAACACTGATAGTCACTTCTCCGCAAATGGGATTTGCAGAGTCAGTCTGAGTTGCCAGTTCATTGCTGAGTCCTCACCCCCTGTTCGGACATCCACATGCATCTGGAGAATGGACTCACCTTGCAATTTCCGGCGATGGAACCGAGGAGACCCCAGGAAGCTGTTCTTGATTGAGTTGAGCCGTGTCCTCCAGGGCATTCCTCCAATGCTGGGGCTGGATGGTGGCGTTGGGTTGGGTGTGCCTGCTGGGCTCTCCTTTGGCGTATGGACGGGTGTCCCCTTGGGGGTAGGGAGGGGACTTCCCCTTGGAGAGGGGTGAGGGGTGACCTGTATGATGGGGATAGATTTGGTGCTTGGGTCAGTACTAGAAGGGAGTAATCTAACAGGAGACATAGGGTTGGCCTGCACTGTAGGAATGGCCAGCTGGGGGCTAAGGCCGGCAGTGGGTGGGTGGCCCTGAGCATTCTGCACAGGGGGATTCTGGGAAGAGGGAGCGTTGGTATTGCTGGCTGGTAGCGGGTTGGATTTGGTAGACTGGAGCGGTTTTTCGGCCAATTTGTTCTTGGATGGCAAAGTCTGCGTCTTTGGATTGGACTGAAGTGTTGGCTTTGGTTGGAGAACATGTCCAGGCCTGGAGGCGTTCCTACAAGCATCAGGGTCCAAGGAGACTTGGGGTCGGGAGGAGAAAGGGAGGTCAGGAGTCTGAGGGGGGATGAAAAACTTTCTGATAGGCTACAAGACACACACAGAGTGTCCATGCACATTGAGAACAGTGAGACACGCACACAGCGGGCGAGCAGAGAAAGGAAAGTCAGAATAAACCCATTCGAGCCACAAAGATGCATCATGTCACAAGGAGACACGAAAGATGGAGGTGAAGGGGAGGGCGGGTGGGAGGGTTTGCAAAGAAACAAGAACAAAAAACAAACAAACAAAAAACAAAAAACAAAAAGACATGCAGTTAGCTGGGAACGCAGCATAATCAACAGCAGCAGCAGTGGCGGCGGCAGCAGCAAGAACAACAGTGTCATAACAGGCTTTATCATATTAACCAACCATGTGTTAGCAAAGGAAAACCACAGAGAGAAAAGGAACACAAAGGAAGAAGGAGGAAAAATTTCAAAATAACCGAGGGGGGAAAAGAAGAGAGAGACGCCACATCCCCAGCATTATTCGGATTGCCCCAAGATGAGAAAAGCACAATGCTGAAGGGAGGTGAGGAAGGAGTAATAAGAGCCATTCAAGCCACACAGAAATGGATGAGTGCCTAAGCTGGGCTTGCTTTTTTCAGCTCAAAGTGCCCCCGCTCAAAGACAGCAGAGAGATGCAATTAAAAATAAGTGTGTGGTGCACGGGGGGTGATGGGAGAGGGACACAGGTTATTGCACACACCATTCAGAGCCCCGCCCCCCCGCCCCCTAACGCTACAAAACTCACATATAGGCTCCAGTTGCCCATGAGAGAAAGAAAGAGAGAAGAGGGAGAGCAGTACCATTTCATCCACCTTCCTCCTCTGGCCTTCCAGAGTGACATCACCCATTCAGCATTAGCTGGGACATTCCTACACAAAGGGGTTTCCCTGAACCCTGGTCAGTTTGAGGTCTGATTTGCAAACAGATAGCTATACAGAGAATCCCTGAGGGTTCCAGCAGGGCTACACGACAGGGAACGAAGGAGATTTCCCAATCAGCATTGAAAAGACTGTCTGATGACACCCTGATTCTGCCATTCAGAAATTCACTGCTCAGTATTTGCTACAAAGTCCCAGTGCCACATTCTGTGGATGATGAAAGTGATTATGTAGTTTAAAGAAAAAAACAACTACTCATAATGTACCATTGACAGAGAAGAACAAGGGAATAGGACTTTTTTTGTTGTTAAAAGAAAAAAACCTTCACACGTTAGTTACACAGGCTGTCTGGGACAGGTAGTTCAGTTAACAGTGTAATACACACATTTAGGGAGTAAAATCCTTTTAAGGGGATATTGGCAGGATAAAAACATATTTTAAAAACAAAAATGAATTACCTTACATATTGGTAGTAACTAGGGCTGTCAAGTGATTAAAAATTAATTGCAATTAATTGCACTGTTAAAAATAGAATAGCATTTATTTAAATCTTTTTGGATGTTTTCTACATTTTCTAATACATTGATTTCAATTACAACACAGAATACAAAGTGTACAGTGCTCACTTTATATTTTATTATAAATATTTGTACTGTAAAAACCAAAAGAAATTGTATTTTTCAATTCACCTCATACAAGTATTGTAGTACACGCTCTTTATCATGAAAGTTGAACTTATAAATGTAGAATTATGTATAAAAATAACTACATTCACAAGTAAAGCAATGTAAAACTTTAGAGCAGGGATCGGCAACGTTGGCATGTGGGACCGCAGGGTAAACACCCTTAGTGGGCCCCGCTGCTTTATTTACCTGGCAGTTCACCAACCGCGGCTCCCACTGGCCCCGGCTCGCCGTCCCAGTCCAATGGGGGCTGCGGGAAGTGGTGCGGTCTGGCCGCCGCTTTCTGCAGCCCTCGTTGGACCGGGACGGCGAGCCAGGGCCAGTGGGAGCCGCGGTTGGTGAACTGCCAGGTAAATAAAGCAGCGGGGCCCGCTAAGGGTGCTTACCCTGTGGTCCCATGTGCCAACGTTGCCAATCCCTGCTTTAGAGCCTACAAGTACACTCAGTACTACTTCTTGTCCAGCCGATCGCTAAGACATACAAGTTTGTTTACATTAGCAGAAGATAATGCTGCTCGTTTCTCATTTACAATGTTACCCGAAAGTGAGAACTGACGTTTGCATGGCACTGTTGTAGCTGGCATTGCAAGATTTGCTAAAGATTCATATTTCCCTTCATGCTTCCACCACCATTCCAGAGGACATGCGTCTATGCTGATGATGGGTCCTGCTAGATAACGATCCAAAGCAGTATGGACTGACCCATGTTCATTTTCATCATCTGAGTCAGGTGCCATCAGCTGAAGGTTGATTGTCTTTTTTGGTGGTTCGGTTTCTGTAATTTCGGCATCGGAGTGCTGCTCTTTTAAGACTTCTGAAAGCATGCTCCACACCTCATCTCTCTCAGATTTTGGAAGGAACTCCAGATTCTTAAAACTTGAGTCGAGTGCGGTAGCTATCTTTAGAAATCTTACATTGGTACCTTCCTTGCATTTTGTCAAATTTGCAGTGGAAGTGTTCTTAAAATGAAGAACATGTGCTGGGTCATCATCTTAAATTGCTGGAATATGAAATATATGGCAGAATACGGGTAAAACAGAGGAGGAGACATGCAATTCTCCCCCAAGGAGTTCAGTAACAAATTTAATTACGGCATTATTTTTTTAATGAGTGTCATCAGCATGGAAGCATGTCCTCTGGAATGGTGGCCGAAGCATGAAGGGGCATATGAATGTTTAGCATATATGGCAGGTAAATACTTCGCAACACCAGCTACAAAAATGCAATATGAATGCCTGTTCTCACTTTCAAGTGACATTGTAAATAAGAAGCAGGCAGCATTATCTCCTGTAAATGTAAACAAACTTGTTTCTCTCAGTGATTGGCTGAACAAGTAGGACTGAGTGGACTTGTAGGCTCTTAAGTTTTACATTGTTTTGTTTTTGAGTGAAATTATGTAACAAAAAAGTCTACATTTGTAAGTTGCACTTTCATGATGAAAAGATCGCAATTCAGTACTTGTATGAGGTGAATTGAAAAATACTATTTATTTTATCATTTTTACAGTGCAAATATTTGTAATAAAAATAATAATATAAAGTGAGCACTGTACACTTTGTGTTTTGTGTTGTAATTGAAATCAATATATTTGAAAATATAGAAAAATATTTCAAACAGCCAATTGATATTATATTGTTTAACAGTGCAATTAAGACTGTGATTAATCGCGATTAATTTTTTTTATTGCGATTAATTTTTTTTTAGTTAATCACGTGAGGTAACTGTGGCTAATTAACAGCCCTAGTAATAACATCCTAGATTACAAGCAGCGAAAGAATTGTAAATAATCACCATTTATGCTCTTTGTTTATTCTTGGCCCTGCCTTTAGCTTGATCATTTTTGGCCATAACAAATATATTTTATTATATTCATTATTTATACTGCTTAGCCTCTAACGGTTCTAATCCAGTCCCATTGTGCTAGGCACTGTACATACATATGATGCAAAAGCAATTGCATCCCTAAATCATAGAAAGGACACCAGACTGGTTCTCAAGAACTAGAACCAGGCTGCAACATTTAAAAATGCAGGGGAATGTTTAAAGCCAAACAAATTAAACTATTTGCATTGAGGGTCTGATTCAAAGCCCTCTGAATTCAAGGGGTGGTTTCCCACTGACTTCAATGGACATTGGCTCAGACTCTGAAAATTAAAGGAAAACCAGTACATTAAACTTTTTTTTATTAATATTAGGTTTTATAAAACACTTTAAAATTAAGACAGCCTGTCTCTTTTGGTGAATTCCAAATCACCATTAGGAATGGAAGGTCAAAGAGATGAGGAATGTAGCTAATTCATGCTGGTCAATATCAGGAAGAGATCATTCTCCGTTTATAATTCATTTCAACAGAAACAGGTTTCAAAGTAATAATTATAAGCATTCCCCTGCAACTTTTACAGCTCATGTAATCAATGTATGACAGCACAAGAATCAAGCTTACAGGAAAGAAATCCATTCTGCACTCTGTTAAACCACTAAAAACCTGGAGTAATACCATTAACTTTACTAGATTTACATCACTTTAACCAAGAGCCTAATTTGGTCCATTAAATTGACTGGTGTCTTCTCATTGCTACGGTTCAGAGAGGTGCAAAAAGTAAACCAAGGTCCTAATCTTTGGAGATTCAAGCACTTTCAACTGCCATTGAATTCACCACGATGCAGTATTGTGCCCAAGCAGGGTAAATAGTGAAAAGCATTTGATTTTGAAAATACTTTCCCTTTCAATAACCTAAGGTGCTACTAGAAGCATAAATAAGGACACTTTTTAAAAACTATATGATTTTTAACCCAACAGTGTCCCGTTAAGACCAAAATCTGACCACCTTAAAATAGTTAAGGTCTTCTGAGAATGCCAAGTGGCTACTAAATAGCTTTTTAAAAACATTTAATCAATTGCTCCTAACTAATAATTTTAAAGAATAGTCACTGTGGACCAGACCTGCAACCCTTACTCATGTGAGGAGTTCTTACTCACCCAAGTAGCCCACTGACTACTCCCATGAGAAAGGATTACTCACATGACTAGGGTTTGCAGGACTGGATGCTATTTTTGTGTGTTTTCCCACTTATTCTGCAGCAGCAGTTAATATTATTCTCAGAATTCTGACCAGTCCTGCAGACATCAGCGAGGTCCATGCACAGAATAGGAACCGTATGAAATGGAACCTTGTTGGTTGTTGGGGTATTAAAGACATGGGGGGAACAAAATCAAATGTCTGCCAGTTACAAAACAGGAGAACGTTTGATGGAAAAAGGTTTTTGGAAATTAGATGCTTTTAAGAAAAGAGTTGAAACACTGGAGAAGTTGAAAAGTCTGCAAAGCTAGAAACCTGTACTTGACAATGTCCCTTTACAAATATGAATGACACCTGACTGTTTAGGGGAAAAAGCAATCTGAAATGCTGGAGGTGGTGGAGTTATCTACACATCCTTAGGTGCTTACACAAGGTGGGAGAGCACTCGTTGTCTCATGGAAACAGCGGCTGGGAGTGGGGCCTAGGAAGGGCTGTGAGGTTCCCTGAAACATTCTGGGCCAGACATCAACTTAGCCCCATGAGCTTTTCAATGAGGACCCAGCACTTTGCTGCAGCTCGGGTGGGGCTCCATTGACAAAGCTTTCCTTGCCAGATGCTGCAGCTGGAATCCTTATCTCCACCCCAAGAGAGGCAACCCACCACAGAGAGGCTTCTGTGCACTAGTAAGTGCACCCTCCGACTTTAATAGCTCTGTGGGAGGTTTATCATATATTGCAAGGGGCTGGGGGAGAAGTTGAGTCTCCCGCGAGCCATCTCACTTCCCTTTTCCACTACACATACACAGATCTCCAGCCCCAACCTGGCACCCAGGCTGGTGGTGATGGTGTTATAGAGGGAGCTGACTTCCACTGCTCTCCTCCCTACCCCAGATACAAGAAGGGAAGACCCATGTGAGGAGGGGACAGTCTGTGCATCGATCCTGGGGAATGATTCCCCAATTTTGTACTCAGTCCTTAGGTAGGTGAGTTGCCACTGTGAAATGCAAGGGAATTTTGCCTCAGTAGGGACTGGCTAAATACTTAGTAAAGACCTCAGGGTTTGGCTCATTGACAGGAGACAGAAAGGAGTACTCTATGTTTCCTCACAGATTTCAGTCTTGTGATGTGCCAATTTCTTATTTTTCTTCAGCCCTCAAATCCATAAAATTTCTTTCCCTGAAGCTCTGTCCTCATTAGAGCACTAAACCAGGGTGCTTACTCTCATGTTCAGTAACATCCCCATTCTAACTAGACCCATGTCAGTCAAGCACGATCCTGTACTAAGCAGAACCAAAGTGACATGGTACGGTGCTTCACTATGACTTTGTTACAAGCAGCCATATTAGCTGAAAGCGTGCTATATAGACAACCCAACGGGGTATGTGTCTCAGCTGTGTTTGGTCCTAAATGCGGTTACAAGGCTGAGGATGGACAGGGCCATAGAGACACACCTCACGTAGCACAGGAAACATGTAGGGTAAGAGATGCTGCACATGAATTTCTAATCAGTATCTCCCCAATTCAAGCCAATTTACAACCAATCAAGGAAAAAATAAAACACCCCACAAATAACCACAGGCACAGAAGCCAAAAAGCATTGAGCTTGTCTGAAGGAATGGTATCCACAGATCCTGAAGTAATGCCACTTACCCTTGGACTGCTGAGGGGGCTGGTGGAGAGACCAGATGAAGCTCCGCTGATCGACCGAGACCTGAGTGAACACAACAGGGAGAGATGGCCCTCAGAAACCCTGGGCAAGGAACATCCACTGAACACCAGCCACCGCGTGCACAGGCACGAGGTGAGGAGCTGGAGGGAGGCTTTCAATAGGAAAAGCACCTGACTCTTCCTTACGCTCTCAGTACATGACACACCTTTCAACTCCCCCATCCTCTAAGAAATTATGTTCATGCAGAGAGGATCCCGTGACCCCGCAGGTGCTCTGTTAGTGGAGCTGTGCAATGTCACCCACTTCAGGGTCATGAGTATTTTGCACATGGACAGATACTGGTTCCTGCCAGTGTATGCTAAGCAGATCATGGCAAAAGCTGTTATCATAAGCCCAGTACTGGTGGTGACACTTACTCTCTGCATAGTTCCACTTGCTGTGCCAGAGGTAAAGACGCCAGAGATATGGAAAACCACTGTCTGTGTAACTCACAGGAGTAGAAAATTCTACCAGACTCCAAAAAAGGCCAAATCTGTAGTGCCCCACATGCACTATTTTCTTAAACCAAAGGACTATCCCAGTGAAACCAAGGCTCAGGTCTATGGTGACTGGGTATTTGATGCTGAGCCACCATTTCTAACTTCACCATGATGCCATCCTCTTGGCTCTCCAATGAGAATTGCATCTGAAATCACCGATCTCTTCTGCCCTCTGAGGAACTTCCCCTAGAGGACCACCGGGCCTTCTGCCCATTGGAGAGCTCCTCTCTATGGAAACACCAACTCTTCTGTTCACCAGAATGGCTCCTCTTATGGGATCTCCTGGCCTTTGCCCACCAATCAGGTCACCTTGTGGAAGCAATGACCTTTCTGCCCATTGAAAAAGACTATACAGGATCAATGTCACTGTAATCTGGCATTTATGGGGTTCCCATATGGGATAACAGACCTTTTCAACACCAGTGAGCTCTCCTATGGGATTGCCTGCTATTCTGCCCACCAGTGAGATCTCCCTTAGGGGATCACCAGCCCCCTTGCTTGCTGATGGGATTCCCAATTTTGGGATCAACAGCCCTAATGTAATCAGGTGAAATCCATCCTATGGGACCAACTTGCCCTTCCATCTGCGCGCAAGGTGACCACACAGAATCACCTTCCCTTACACTCATCAGCAAAGGCCTCTGAAAAAATTGTCCGTAGATAAGAACAATCAAAACATAAAAATGCACTGGGCCAAAACCAGTGACTCTGATCTGAAAGGCCATGCAGACCAAACACATGAACAGCTCAGCAATGGAACTTCTCAACAGCAGAGAATGTTAATATAGGAGCAGTGACAAAAACTGTCCCTCATAGCAGAAAGCATTTTATGTGACTTTTGAGTAATTCCTCCCACGCTCAACTGACCCAGAGCGTTGACCAGCTCTAGAGGCAGCTGCTTTCGACTCTCCTCAACTTGAAGAATGACAATTTTTGAAGGAAGAGACTGTACTGGAGAAGAAACCCAATTAACAACTACCATATAAAAATCTCTGTTCATAGTTGGATCTACCAACGTGAGTACCGTATACATGTGTGCATGCATATAGGCCTCTGTGTGTGTGTGTACGTGTGTACAAACCTATATACATATTAGGGCTGGCAATTTATCACAGTTAATGCATATGATTAATGCAAAACAAATTATCTAGATTAAAATAAATCATGATTAATTGCAGTTTTAATTGCACTTTTAAACAATAATAGAATGGCAATTTAAATGTATTATAAATATTTTTGGATTTTTTTCTACATTTTCAAATATTTTGATTTCAATTACAACACAGAATACAAAGTGTACAGTGCTCACTTTATATTATTATTTTTGATTACAAATATTTGCACAGTAAAAAGAAACAGTATTTTTCTATTCACCACATACAAGTACTATAGTGCAATCTCTTTGTTGGAAAAGTGAAATTTACAAATATAGATTTTTTTTTTTACATAACTGCATTATGAAACAAATCAACGTAAAACTTTAGAGGCTATAAATCCACTCAATCCTGCTTCTTGTTCAGCCAGTCGCTAAGACAAACAAGTTTGTTTACCTTTACGGGACATAATGCTGCCCGTTTCTTATTTATGTCACCTGAAAATGAGAATAGGTGTTCACATTGCATGGTTGTAGCTAGAGTTGCAAGGTATACATATGTGCCATATATTCATATGCCTCTTCGTACTTTGACTTGAAGACTCTAATGGTGAACTGAAAAATACTATTTCTTTTGTTCATCATTTTTACAGTGCAAATATTTGTAATGAAAATAACAATATCAAATGAGCACTGTATACTTTGTATTCTGTGTCGTAATTGAAATCAATATATCTGAAAATGTAGAAAAAAAATCCAAAAATATTTATAATCACTTTAAATTGGTGTTCTATTATTATTTAACAGTGCAATTAAAACTGCAATTAATTGCCACATTATTTTAATCTTGAGATTAATTGATATTTTAAAAAATCATTTGAAAGCCCTATTAGGTATGTACACATATACATTATATATATTAGTCCTGTATGTATAAACAGCTTTCAAGAGAACACAAAGCTAATTTAGAGTCCCTGCTCCTGTCTATCAGTCGTATTGCTCTGTTATATAAGAATAAGATGATAAATTTAGATTCAAAACGTTTTCACATCCATCTATTCTTAAAAATAAATTATAACATTACAAAAAAATCTATGAGCAGTGAAAGAAGGTTCAAATTAATGTACAACAAGCTCCATTCTGACAATTTGTGTTGAGTGCAGAAACTCTCCATGGAATTCATTCCTTGCATCTCAATACAACCATCCATCACTGCCATCTGTACAAAACAAACTGGCCCAAATTTTGCATTCTCTTCCACTAGTGTAAACCCACATTAACTCCATTGCAGACATTGGCGTTCTTCTGGGTTTACACCAGTGCAAAGGAGAGCGGAGTACAGCCTGCTTTGTACATGAGCTCCACTTTTGCTGGACTGTTTTTGTTACCTTTCTCTCCCAGTGGGAGTTAGGTGCCTAGATCTTTTGAAAATCACATTAGGCACTGATCTCCATCGCTAGGCCAAAGTCACTGGTCTTCTGTTCCCCTCAACAAAATTGTGGTTGGAAGTTGATCTTTTAACATTCACCTGAATTTCAGGATAGTTGCTTAAAACCTTCTCCTATTCTCCTGTTTCCAAGCAGGTCTGCTTCCAAAAACCCGGATTTCTCCGCTCTGATTCCAATCTCTCCCCATATTAAAAGAACAAGTGGTCACACGTGTATAGGACACAAGACAGCAGGCCCCATTTCCCAGCCCCTGTTCCTTATCACAAACAGTTGTTTGCAAGAAGCTGTAACATACTGAGCTTCCCCCTATCTTAGGTGCCTGATGCAGGGGGTCAGAAGAGAGGGCTGGAATAAAATCTCATGGAAATGCATCCAGTATCCACACTACTACTAATCCAAATAGCCTTATTTTCACAGAGTGGCTACTAGTGGTTTATAAAGAAACAAGGGAAGAGGTAAAGTAGACCCTTTAATGTAATGATCTTGGCTTTTCCACATTGGAGATTGTGTTTGGGAACATAGGGCAGAGTCTAAAGAGCTCATGGATCAATTTTTAATGCTCCTTAAAAAAGAGAGCTGACCATTTTCAAATCTTTCCCCTTCACATGAAAGGGAAGGATAGTTTCCAGAATTCTCACCTGCTTCTTACTCTTTCTAACGCATTCCAGCATTTAAGTTTTCCAGTGGGATACAATTCCCAAGTGATTATGGAAACTCACTTGTGGCAGACGCTTCAGCTCTTACCAAAAAAAAGCTATCAAGCAAGAATGAGAGATTTTTTTCCCTCACAAGACGACTACCTTTCTTGGGAAATCCATTAAACCAGCTTGCAAAAAATACTGCAAGACAACTTTGAACTGTACTGCATCTGTCAGACAGGTGCACAGAATCAGAGCAAGGGCCAAACATCAGTCATGAAAACTGGCTCAATGCTGCAATGTTAAGATGAAAGCATAGAAATAATTTAAATATCTATATATCAGTGTATAGTGAAAGCGAAAGGCCCCACAGGCAGCACATGAGCACTGAAGACTCCAAAGGATCTTACTGTGAGGGGAATAAGAAGGAACACGGGAAACCACAGCAGGAAAAGGACCTTTTCTCTCTGAATATTAACTAAGTTTATTTAGCTGAAAATATCCGTTTGTGTGTAACCATCTTAAAGTTTCCAGAGCCATTAGGAATCATTGAAAAGTAAGTATCATTTCTATAATTAGTCCAATAATTCCAATCCTTATAATTAATAACACCTTGCATTTCTATTACATTCCCAAATGCAGGTAGATCTCAAAGTGTTTTACATAGTGCATGTGCCAATACTCTGTGCGTCACCTTTTGGACCAGACTGGACTAGAAGCGCTACATCGGCGCACCTGCACTGATGCCTTTTTCATGCCCCCGAGTGACATAAGTTATATGGACTTAAGTAGTAGTGTAGAGCTGCCCTTTATCTATTTACTTGTTGCACAGGAGAGTCTGGTGTGATTTATTACCACCCTAAATAGATGTTGAAAAAAGCCTTTTGGGTGGGATTTTCAAAAGCACCTAAATCATCTAGGGGCACAAGTCCCTTCAATTTTCAAAGGGCTTTCTGCTCCCTAGCCTAGTCTCGTACCACATCATTCAGTATAGGCCACATATTTTACAGAAACAAACTATTTTAGAAAGTTTTTAAAAATGTGTTGTTGCTATTTCTCATACTCCTCTGATGAAACCACCTTCCGTAGCACCATCAGATCAAGTTGTGAATAAAATCTGTCTGATGCCATTTACCCTTGGATTTAAGTAATCTTCTCAGATAGACCACAGGCCTATTGATTCTCTCAAGGAGCAACCTAAGCCCCTCATTAACTCCTAGTACACTGGGGTTTGTTTGTTTAAACTATTCAAAACCTATATATAGTTAAGAAAAGACAAGAGACAGGGTTTGTCTCTTTTCTGTCGGTAGTTTCTGAAAAGCACCACCAAAGAATTGCTTTACTTCTGCTTAAAAACAGAATCCAGGGTAGAATCTATGTCAGACTTTACATTCAGTTTCTCTTTGAATAAAACTCATAGATTTTTTAAAATAAGATCAAAGGTAAAATTCAATGCCTCATAGCAGTGGTGAATTCACTATTAGCAGAACAATCGTTTCTAATAAAATTGTACTGGTTGGGGTAAGTTTGGTCCCAGATCTTTGTATTCAAAATGGGCTTGGTTCATGGAGTTTAGTGAGTGCAGGATACAGTCTTGTAACCAGCATTTTAGCTGTTTGCAGCCAGAGCTGTGCTCCCAAGAATGGGAGCCTGCAGCATGCATGCACTATATGGTCAATGCGTCAATCTTCCATCCCTGGATGGTGCAAAGAGTGGCTGAGATTTTGGATTTGTCCAAACTCTGTAGATGGCTTTGAAAATCTCAGCCAAACGTGGCCAGCCAGTCACATGCTCATTTCTTTTACAACAGAAATTAGGCCAAATTAGACACAAACCGAGCTCCTCCTTGTTTTTCACTTGATCGTTTAAGTGAAAAATCAAGATTCTTAAACCACAACGAGAGGTCTAAAATCCTCCACAATGCCATGATCTAATACCCAAGAGACAGCATGCCAGTTGGTCTGGGAACATGCCAAGCCATGCTCAATTACCTAATCTCTCTTTAGCTTTTAATTTTTAGCATCAAACAGAAACAATCTTTTTTTCCCTGTGAAAAGCTGATCACAAGAGTATTAAATAGCAGGGATACCACCAATTATATAATATCAGGATGGCACTCCAGAATGTGGTGCTGTGTTGTTTTATGCCCCAATCTTAATTTTTACTACAGGGTACAACATTTGCTACCCTGAATTGCAACAGTGAAGTCAATGGGTCTAATTATGGTAATAAGTACTACACTTTGTAGTAGATATCTGCAGGATCAGGCCCTTGGATACAGATACACATGGGGAAAAGAGTAGGGGCAGAGGGGACTTGCACGCTTCTGCACACCCTTGGTGGTGATATTAAACAGCATCATCTTGTTTAATTAGAGTATCCCAGTAGCACTTTATATTAAGGTTCCATTTATAATGGTTTTATAGAGAGTTAATAAATCACTAAGAGATGTTATATGTATGTTACAGACCTGAGTAGTACATGTTAGAGGTGGTTATAGCTACATCCTTTGAAGGTGCTATACATAGTTATAACTCTGGTTCTAAGCATCTACTGACTTGCTGGACAATCTATTACAATTTATTAAAACATATTAATAATTCATTATCCATTTAACAACTATAAGTAAATGAAACTTTATCTAAAGTGTGACTATATTCTTATTTGTATCAGAAAATAAAGCACTTTGAAGGTGTCAGAGCAGATTATTTTCTCATGGAAAAAGAACTTGTGCTAAGAGGAGGGAAAATACCCAGAAATTATTTTAAACCATGCATGGGTTTTAGCTTCATCGAGGGAAGGGAGGAAGAGGATGTTGTTATTCAAATATCAATAATCAATCATATGTGTCATATAGGCATGAAAAGTCCAATAGGTGGGGAAGGGGTTTCCATTCTCAAAGTGTCTTAGTATTTGCATAGTGTCAGATTAGTTTTGTGTCCCCTGACACATTAAAAACAAACAAAAACAAAAGAAGACGAAAAGTATATAGAGTGCGTGACTCCAACATGCGCGCGCGCGCACACACACACACACAAATGCTTCTTCCCACATCTCCCTCATTGTTAAAAAGTTTCATTTCATCATATCTATACATCTATATTTGTTAATGCAGCAAGTTAAATAAATCTCGCTATAACAAGTCCAACAACAGGTATAATCCAAAACTGGCGCTTACCCCAATGCATCAGCACTCGCCATCCTTGGAAGGGGGAAATAAAGAGGAGAGAGAGAGAGAGAGAGAGAGGGAGGTGGGGGACGACGTGGAGGCAGGTGGAGAGAAGAGTATGAAAAGCAAAGTGAGATACTGTTCAGAGAACCGAATGGTCAGAATTATTGCCACAGGTGCCTCCCGCTCAGGAGACCAGGAATGCTAGGGGACAGTTTCATTTACTAGACAATGGTTTCCATACTGCACACAAACAATGCAGAAATGTCAGACTTTTGCATTGGGAACTGGGAGTTGGGAGAAAACATAAGGTGACAAGAGAAGCCAACACCACCCGGCTGAACCAGTCAGCAGAGCTGGGGGTTTGTGTTCCTTGTTGTGTTTCCATGACATCTCTTAGATGAAGAACAGTTAGATCAGAATGGTAAAAAGGAGGCTGATCTCTTTGCACCCATTTTGCTCAGCACAGTGTCCCTCTGCCCCTCAAACTGGCCTGGTGAGAAGCATCTTTTCCTATGCATAAACTGGGAAAGGTATTGGTCATTAAAGTACATGTTTCTGAGCCAGTCTGGGGGCTTAGTGAGTGAGACTGTAGGCAAAGTTGAGACCATGCTTTGATACTAGCTTAATAGTCATGAGGGAGCATTTACTGTGTTAAAATCAGGGATTCAGACTAGCTGGGTCATGCCAATACTTATCCCTGGGGATTCGATCCTGTGCTCCAGAATCTAATTTTTCATTTAAAATAAATCAAGTCTCCAGGCCTTAGAAGTTGCAGAGAGAGCCTTCCAATGTGAACAGAGCGTAAACCAACCCTAAAAGAGGTGTGAATTGTCCATGTATCCCTATGGTATGTCGACTCTTAAGCTCGATGGTAGCAATTCAAATATTCAACACTCTTAATTTTTCTCTGCTGATCAAAGTACGCAAGGAAGAGGTAGGATTATTTTTATTAAACTCTCTATGCCCTGATTGGGTTGTGAGCTAGACTGGGAGACTATCAATACTTATTATTTTTCCAATCTGACCTTGATTAATGTGAAAAGCTCTGGCTTGATATTAAATCAAACTCCAAGTAGGACAGAAACATTCTTCTTCTTCTTCTTTTCTCTCTCTCTCTCTCTCTCGCTCTCTCTTTCTCATATTTCTGTAACAGGCTCCCTAGCTGCCAGAGTTCCCATGGCAGGTCAATCTTCCACAAGATGATCACCACCAATTCATTTGCCAAGTCGACTTCACAGTTTACTTATAAACACAGCCAGATGTGCTTCTTGTTATGTGAAAGATCCGAACGCTGTGCCAGGCAACATGGGGGTGGTCTTAAGAAAACTTAAGACTCACATACAATAAAAAAAAAAGTCACTATATTGTAAGTTGAGAGAGAGGTGGAAAGAAGCATTATAGTAAGTGCTTTTTCATATGCATGAGTGACACTCCATTGGTACTTGGTTTGTAGTTATAATTTGGATAAGATCCTAATTCACATGCATAGAGCCAAACCCTGTTCTCGGTTATATCAGTGCAAATCCATTTAAAGGGATGTAACTAAGAGCAGGATTTGGCTCTGTGTGTGTGTATAAACATGAAATCCACCCATACTCACTCACAGTGCACTGAAATACATACATAATGTGTGTATATAGATTTATCCATTCTGAGTAATTTTCCCCAAAGGGAAAGGCACTGAGGATTTTAACAAAGAACAGAAAGCAAATTGAGACTAGGGGAAAGGGAGATGGGAAATGAGGTTTGAAAAATAACAAACCCGGGACACAATAGACCCAGCAGTGCAGACATGTGCATTCCCTGCAATATTGAAGCAAGTGAACTATGGAGCTGCAGCAACCCAGATACAGAAGAAGGGAAACATTGAAAGGAGCGAGAGGGAGCTAAAAGAGAGAAAAGAGAGAGGAGAAGAGAGGGACAGTGGCCTCAGCTACTAAGACAACCATGTGCATCTAGTGGGGGAGGATCCTTAAAGATGCAGTATTCCTTTTAAAAAAGAGAAATCAAAAAACTGGAGAATGAAATGTTAGCCAACAATTCAGTGGCTGCCATGATTAGTTAGCCCCAGAGGGGTCATTTTGCTGGGGTTCTCTTTGCTGCCCTTCCTTCCTCTCCCTGCTCCATTAGCAGATCTAAAGACTATTCCCCTTAGCCTTCTACCCCTTTTCCCATCTTGGAGACCCTTTCAGCTTAACACCCAGAACTATAAAAATGTGGAGGGAGGTGGCAGGGAATGTGCCAATCCATCATTGCTCTCCTTTCGATAAAGAGGCGCCTAGGAGGTTCTCCCACAGAAGCCCAGACCAGCCCTCTGAAAACATCTCCTCTGTGATGTAGCTAGAAGTGCAGTTGTGTCTTTAGGGGATTCTCCCAGCAGTTCCTGAAGAGTCATCTTCTCCACCCTTTGCACAGCTGCAGAAGTGCAAAGGGAAACCCATGGAGCAGGGCAGACTCGGCAGACAGTTCTTGTGTCACGGACTAGATTAAAAGGCCTCTCTGTACCTATGACCAAGCTCTAAATGCTGTGGGAGGGCTGTTTTTCAGAGCAGTCCTTAGATAGGGATGACAAGAAATGCCCATGCTTCCAGGAATTCATCAGATCTTGCTTTCTGGTTCCGTGAGGGATTAGAGTGGGGGACATGAAAGGTCTGTATCTATTATAACAGCGCTGCAAGTCTCCGGAACCAGTTTTGCATGATGCACTGGTAATCCATTACCTCTTCCTGGACAAGAGCTTTCATGAGACCCTGACAGGTTGGGTGCACTGCTCATTTCTTGCTGGGTCTCATACAAGTGAGTACCTGGCGTGCTGTCTCAGGATCTGTCCCTCTATCTGCTGCCAAACTCAGTGCTCTATCTGCTTTTTTCTGTGACAGCTGCAGGGCCCTTGAACAGTGTGTTCAATTGATTGTGTCAGTCTGTGAAAGGCTGACAGGGAGACTGTCACTCTCACACATGGGAAGTCTCTAAAGCAAGGATTGGCAACCTTGGCACGTGGCACCGCAGGGGAAGCACCCTTGGTGGGCCCCGCCGGTTTGTTTACTTGCCGATTTGCTGATCGCGGCTCCGACTGGCCGCGGTTCGCTGTCCTGGTCCAATGGGGGCTGCAGGAAGCAGCGCAGTGCTGGCCGCCGCTTCCCGCAGCCCCCATTGGACCGGGACGGCAAACTGAGGCCAGTGGGAGCCGTGGTCGGCGAACCAGCAAGTAAACAAACCGGTAGGGCCCGCTAAGGGTGCTTACCCTGCGGTGCCATGTGCCAAGGTTGCCGATCCCTGCTCTAAAGGTTTACATTCAAAGGGCTATGATTATATTAAACTGGAAAGGTGTCTGTATAAAGGGAAGTGGGGTTCCTCCAGATTTGTTGTGGAACTTTGAGAAACCTTCAACTTTCCTCCCACTTCAGTGCCATGAGGCAGCCTCTGTCCTTCAGGCTGTGACTTTTGTTGCTGGCTCCATCACTGGACGGATTTGTTTCCTCTGTCAACCCACTTTCCCAGGAGACATGCACATGGCCCAGTGGGCAGGAAATCCCATAAAGACATGACCACATGGGCTCAGGGTGTAAGAGATAAGGACTGGGGAAAAGGTCAAGGGTTTTTAAGCACTGTCTTCACCATGTAGCATAGGAGGGCTACAATATGGGGGAGAATTACCCATTGTGTTGTAGTTCACTGTTAACACCAGAACCGAGCTCCACCACTCTGGTGTTCACACCACCCCCTTTCTCCAAAAGGCTACATTATTTTTTTGAATGATACAAAGAGTCTCTATTTAAATTCCCAGATTTGGCAGCCTCTCTGCCCCTGCCCTCTTTGCCTCTCTCCACAGCAGTTGGGAGCTCCCCTGGTGCTTATTCTTTCCTAGCTACCTTCAACTATTTCCTGAGCCACTGAGTCTGCAGCATCCAGGTTCAGTCTCACCCACAAATATTCCTTTTCTTTCTCTCTCTAGCTCATGTATCTACATCAGCCTTAAAGAACCTGCCCCTTGGCTGAAGGCATTTTTCTTCTGACCCTAAAACTTCCCACCATGGCTACCGCTGGCTCAGCTGCACTGGAGTTGGCAATGATGGGACGGTAGTGTAGACAGAGCTCCACATGACTGCTGGCCTTCAAAGCACAGTGTTTGCCACCTTTCTTAAAGCGGGTTCAGGTAACACGGTGGTTTAAAATACCAGTCGTCCTTTCTACACTGGTGCACTCACCATTGGGAACACCCAGAGGGGCTGAATCAGTGGTAGCAATAATATGACATTTTAGGGGGAAATCCTAATACAGACACAGCCTGTGCATGAAGCATTTGGGCACAGATTCGTATGAAGGGTTGTATGTAAAAATACATAGCATTCTCCCGCAGAAGACACACACAAACCCCCCTCCTCTAATCCCCCCACAAAACACCGCCCACCGTCCCTGTCTCTCTCTAGGCATGAGCAGCTGCATCCCCACACGGAGAAGATAGGTGCTGCATCTTTAAGGTCTCGGCAGTGAGGTAGAGGAGAGGAACAGATTGTCAGTGTTTATACCTTTCTTCTTTGTTGAATTTGGGATTGGCTTCAGAGATATCCAGGCTTTTACTGAACATTGTTTTACTATGGCAGGAACAAAGTGAGAAAACAGAGTTACTAATATGGACATTCATAAGAGAAATTAACCTGAAAGCGCCCCTGACACTAAGCCCTCCCGACCCATGTCCTTTTTAAAGCAAATCTTCAAAACACCTTTCCTGCTTCTTTCTGAACTATGGCTCCATCTTGAATGGTGCTGATCATTTCTTCAAGGTGCTGAGCTTCCTCAACTCCCAGTGCCACTGGCTTTGGTGAGAGCTGAGGCCTTCAGCACATGGCAGAATCAGATCCCTGTAGAAGTATTCTCTAAGAGTAGACTCCCAGCCTCCCATGGTCTGTGACTTGCCCAACAAACACACCCAACACCCTGCTCCCCATTACTGCACTGAAAACCCCAGCTGGAGTCCACTTGCTCACATTTCTCACTGGAGACAGATCATGCTTGAATGTGAAAATAGCAAAGCCCTACTTACTCCTGCTGGGAATCTGAAAGCCTTTCCGGGAAGTCATTAACACTAAGCACACACTGGGCACAGATTCAAAACCGCAAGCAGATCGTCTTAAAGGCCTCTTTTATTTTTCTACTCTTCCTGGCTCATTCCTGCCAGCCCCACACCCCTCTCCATCCTCAAAAAGAACCATTCTGCTTCCCAAACGTGGGTCAGAATCCCAGTAGCTGAGAAGCAGGACTCTAAAAGCCTCGCTAAAGGAGGTCTATGTTATGTGTTAGCTCTGTGTTATGTGGAGAGCTGCCCTACACAATACACCCAGACAGCACTGACTGATATTTCATTCGTGCGATTCACCTCAGCAACCCACAAGAAAAAGAATGGGAGGAAAATGAACAGTTGATGGAATCAGTTTTAGGAAGTTAGATCAACTCTTCTCAGTGCTGACCCTTGACACTGTGAAAATTCTGGCACCTCAACAGAGGTTCCAGCTGCTGAAGGGGTAACAGGCTCCACCTAAAGGAGGGGCTGTCCATTTCACACGATTCTTAGTGCCATGAGGTGTCTACAGTGCTCCGTGCACTTATCCCCTCCCCTCTCACGTTTCTCCTGGCAGGAGTGAAGCTGTGGCTTCTTCGAGAAGCCACACAGTCTGAAATGGGTGGGAAAGAAAGCACTGGCAGTGGTGTAGCTCAGTACCACTCTCCCCTTCAATACATTTGGAAGGCTAAACGCAGGATAAAACCAAACCTGATCACCAGATGTAGGCGCAGAGGGTGTATGTGTGCTTTTAGTGTGTCACATACAGTCAGAGAAACAACAGAGAGCACTTTGAGGCACCAACACCATTGTTTCAAGCAGAGCTGGATGGGCAGCAGCTTGTAAGCTGGAAGCCAGTCGCTGTGCTGGACTTCACTTGTTCCATGTTCTTCTCCAGGACTAAGTCACTGAAGGGCTATGTCCTCCTAATGCTTTCAGCACAAAAGTCCTTTTACCAACCTGCTGGGTTTGCGTCCCCTATTTCAAGCTTGAGTGGCTACTCTAACAGAATATCAAACCCATAATATCAGGATTAGAGGCTCCCGTGGTCCCAGGCTGGATGCCAAGTGTGTTGTTTATCCACATACAACTGGGGGCTATCACGTGCATCCCCTTTCTGTGCAAATAAATGGATGTTCACTCACTAAAACACAAGTCACAAGGGAGTGCTTTGCCCATTGAGCTAGAGAAGCATCTCTGGTAGCTTGTGAAGGAAGCAATGGGTGTATATTTCCTGGTGATTACAGTCATTCATCTCTAACTAGGACTGTCTCCTCAGTCTCTCTTCACCTTCCCAGTGCAGTACAATCCTCCTGGAATAAAGCAGTTCATATCCATCTGCCCAGACTGAGACTATCAGGCCAGCACCGCCCTCTGAAAGTCACAGGGCTAAGAATAAATGCTGCAAAATCCACCCTCTGTGGGTCATTTGCTGCTGAATACTACACAGCTAGCCTTAAAAAGTCTGATTATTGGCTGCAGACACCTAGCGTTTTGTTACTGACTGTTCTGACAGATGGTGCCCCTATCAGCAGTGCACCGTCCCCAGACACTCTCCATGCAGTGGCATTTGTTAATGAAGCCAGCTCATGTTATAAATAATCACACTGCCTGCAACTCGTACTGTGCCATTGTCATCTACAGATGTGGAGAGTGTTTGAGTAATGGAAGCCTGAGCCTGAAATAAAATAGCACCTTCCCCTTAACCTCTTCCAAAATATGCACCACTGAGCTAGGCATCATCCCTCATAATGTCAGCATGTGCCCCTCCACTGTCCTTGATCAGACTTGCATGTTTTGTGTAAGCTGAAGTTGTCTGCTGCACACACCCTTCCAGTGTATCCCTTTTGATTTTCCCTGATACCTCTGGCACGAGTCCTGCCTTCTTTAACCTAGAGTCATCCCTCATTGACATGCTGCCAATCTATCTCTCCCCAGTGCCTCTGAGATAACCTCAGATATTCCTCTTGGGTCTCTTTCCATTGATCACCTCATATCGCAACATTTTGCAATTGCAGGGGAGAATGGGACATTCAAAGCAAAACAAACTACACAGGTTAATACGAGGCCCTTGATTTCCCCTATATTAGATTTCTGACAACTTGTTATGGACTCACAAGCTAAAGGTGAGAGGTGACAGGGAGCATTCCAACCATCAGGACACATCAGCATCAGGCCAGGAAGCTGTAAGCTGGACGAATGACCTTACTCCTAACTCAGTTTGTCAGTCTCACCATTATTCCCAGTTCCTCTTTGTTGTTCCACCCAGGTAAATGATCCCCACAAGCAACTGCAGAGTACAGCAGTTTACTAAGGCAACCGTCCGCAGATGGGGTGCTGAAGTCCACACACCGCACCAGTGGCTCTCTCATGCATGATACCTTCATGGGCAAGCAGGGCCTCCAGGCACTAGGACTGGATATTAAAGGCAAGAGGGGGAAAAGATGGATGTTTGATTCTAGGGACTATTGCTTGGTAACACTTTGTTCCCAGGGTGTTCAGCCTTATTCTTCCTTCTACCTTCTTTAACATTAGTGGCCTCTGTGAAACATATGTTTCTCCGAACAGCTCCCTGATCACTACACTGATCCTTTGATTTCACTGTCGGGGGCAGAATAAAGCTAGTATCCTGTCTGACCGATGACGAGAAACCTTTCAGACACTGAATCTTAAGGATACCTAGCAATGGACCCCAGGAATAAATCCTAGCAGCTCTCGGGGAATAGCTTTTTTCACTCTAGGGCTAGAACTGCCTCAGCCATCCAACAAGAATCAAAGGCAGTTCTAAGGGCCTCTGAACTTCTTTATTTCATGCTCTTCACCCAGCTGTCAGCCAGCAAAAGTTACTTCTGGGCACAGGAGACTCTTCCTGAGCGGATCTTAACAGCTGAGGGAAAAGACCATGTCACAAAAGCTGAATTACAAGCTAAAGCATTGACAGTATATGTACGTGTAATGTTCTCTGATACAGATTGATATATCTTTGTGTAATTCCAAATACGCATGCTTTCTTTCTGCCTTTCACTGGTGCAGCACTCACATAATGAGCGTGGAAACCGTCTCCAGGGTACACCACAGCCAGAAGGGCATCTCCCATAACAGTTCCCCTGGCATTCTGTGGACACCATTCCCCCCACTCTTCTCCAGCATACCACAACAGCAGCAGTTTCCTTGCATATGAGAGAACTAGAACGATACATACCCACCACGCTTAAGAAATCCAGTGAGCTATGAGTGTCTGGGGCATACTGAGTTTGACAGCATCCCTCAGAGGCACCCAAAGGAGTCAGATAGGGTTCCTCCAGATTCATACTATCCTCATGATACCAGCACGAAGGGTCTCAGTAGGATTCTGAGCAAAAGTTCAATGGACATGACCCTCACGCCAGGGATAGAACTGGTACGATGGTGCCAGTAACCAGGAATGCTGCTGGATGCTTCTACGAATGTTGGTGTGGATAGAACATTTCTTGAACTCCTCCTGTGTATAGGGTGTGGAGGGGAAGTAGGAGAGACAGGGAGCACAGGGTTCCTCTTTCCTGGCTACGGGGATTACCTACCTTTGTCCGTGCTGTGCCATTTCAATAGCTCTGCGAGCTGGGACCGGGGAACCGCCATCTGTCACGCTGAGAACCTCCATCGACTTCCTCTCTGGCCGCCGCTTCCCGTGCCGGTTCAGCATCGGGGAGTCCACACGCTTCCTGGGGGGATCTTTGCACAGAGAGAACGCAGTCAGCTGAGTCTGGCTGTGGCCCATCTCCTGTGCTTCAGGCTGGCACAGCCTGGCAGCCCTCCCTTGGCAATCCCCTCACACGCCTCCCCCCACAGAGAGAGGGCTGACTGCCCCCCAATGAAGGGGAAGAAACACTGGCAATCTCCTCTTCCCCACGTCCCAAATTTCACCTCTGCACTGCTGCCAAATAATGTCTATGTCTTGGCTGCTGCTTGAAAACATTCAAAAATAAGTCAAGGTTGATGTATCGAGCATGGGATGGGAGGGAGGGAGTGGTGCAGAGAAGAGAATTATGCATGAAGAAGGCCTGAAAGTTTTGGGGTCTCTCTCCCCACTAATTTCTTTTTACATTAAAAAGATGTACCCTTTTTAGGTACCCTGGGCTACTTTATGGTGACTGGAGAGCTAGTGAAATGTATCAGCACTCCATAATCTGTGATGTGTTCATTCTCACAACACTCCTGCAAAGCAGGCCAGTGCTATTATCCCGATTTCATAGATGGGGATCTGAGGCACTAGAAACCAGATTTCTAAAGGTATTTAGGCACCTAAAGATGCAGACAAGTGCCTAAAGAGATTTTCAAAATCACTGAAAGTTACTTAAATACCTTGAAAAATCTGGCCCTATGTGACTTGCAGAAGGTCACACAGGAAGTCTGTGGTGGTGCTGGTCTCTTGAGTCCCCAGCTAGTGCCCTAATCAGTAGATCATCCTGACTCTGACGGTAGCACCCCCGTACAGAGAAGGACAGCTGAGCAAGTGAGAGGAGAAGGGATTATTTTTTAAGTGAGGCTGTTTAAAAACCTTAGTTAGTTTGTATCTGTAAAGACCTATCTAATTCTAATGACTAATGAATACCTTTGAATCATTTGTCTCTTCCATTGAGATTGGAGAGATCACAAGATACATTCTCTGAGACCCTTGCCTCATCAAGAGATCCCGTATTTAAGCCAGGGGAACCCAGTTTTAACATTCCTGGTACTTTGATAATTAATTATTAACTATTATTATTATTATTATTATTATCATCAATAGTGATACTCTGTTTATTTTTGTTAACCGATCCTCCACTGCTACCTCCACCCACTTGCTTGTTTCATCTCTCTCATATGTCTTGTTTTCTAGAATCTAGACTGTAAGCCCTATAGGACAGGAATTGTTATTTATTATATGTGCAAACAACGTGAAGCACAATGGGGTCTGACTATTGTGAGGCCTCTAAAAATTATTATTATTTATCATTAACAATAATATTCATCCCGTTAAAAAGGAAGCAGAAAAACAAACCAATAAAGAGGCAGCAAGATCCAATAAAGCAACAACAGTGAGCGACTTCAACTGCACACACATGAACTAGTCAAACGTGACACTGGGACAAGGTTTACAGAAATAATTTCTTGACAGTTTTAACGATTGCTGCTTCAGACAGCTAAGTCAAGAAGAGAGGCTGTTCTCCATTTAGTTTTACGTAACACACTGCTGTTAGTTCCAAAAGTAATTGTAGCTGAATCACGAAGCAACAGTGACCGGAATTTAATGAAGTTCAATGTTTTCAGCAAAGGGATGATATCAAAGACTAGCCCAGGGACACTACACTTTAGAAAGGGGGACTTAAAAATAAAATAAAAGATTAAGCCAGTCTGAGAGAGGCTAACTCAAAAGAAAGGAAAGGAAAATCCTCAGGTGTGGCATGGGGGTTACTTTGGCAGAGTAACAGAGTCACATTATGACTAATCTTCAACAACAAAGGAAGCAAGAAGGGAAGAAAAAAAACAATCTAATCAAATGGCACAGTTCAAGGGGTAATTTGAGACAAACCAGATCAAAATAGGAGGCTTCAGCCAATGGAAATCCAGCCCAAGTGATACCCATAACATGGAGCATTAAGTACGGCAAGTCAAACATAAACTGGGAGTTAGGAGAGGGCTAACAAAGACTATGAAGAGCAATTAGCCAAAGACAAACACAAATTATGAGACATCTTACAAATATATCAGAAGTGGGAAGCTTGTGGATGGGACAGGAGGTCAGCTGGCCCTTCAGGGAATAATTGGGGCAATTATGGAGGATAAGGATATTGCTGAGAAACTAAACGATTGCTTTGCATTAAACTCCACCACTTAAGATGTTGGGGAGATATTTACCTCCAACCTATTTTTTAAAACATATTAAAGATGAGGGACTGTCAAAAGAAGAGGTGCTAATAACGACAGCAAGTCATTAGGATGGGCTAGGATATACCCAAAACTTCTGCAGGAACATAAGAATAAAATGGCTGAGCTGCTAACTAAAATATTCTCTCTCTTCTTAAAATCAGTTATTATAACAGAGGGTTGGAGGGCAGCAAATATTGCACCTTTATTTAAAAAAGGGTTCTAGGAGGAATCCAGGGAATTACAGGCCAGTGAGTCTTACTTCAGTTTGGTGTCTTTCTTCGTTCTTATGGACATATTCTTAGGATGGAAGACCAACAAATTATGAAGCATATTTATCAAGGAATATTGCTACAGGATGCCACTCAGGTTGTCACCAAAAGCTGAGGTGATACGTAAGAGTGCCACAGATGGGCACAGACAGAACATTCCTTAAGGTCCTACCAAGAGATCAATCTGTGGTGTGTTCAATCTGCAAGGAGGTTACGTCCCTTTGGGATTGCCTTTGGAATGATGCTGATGATAATGATGATAAAGTAACCAAGTTGCACTGATAACTAAATACAGTTATCCCGCCAAACATCCCGCCAAGCTGAAAGCAAGTTGGAGGCAGGCTGGAGCGTGTCATGGTTATACAGAGTTGAGGAGGCGCCGCTGTAGATTTGGAGGAAGCTGTGTCACATGTCTTGCTTTACAAAGGGCTCCACAACAGGAGGGCTGGCCCTGCAGACTCCCCACAGCTGCCCTTTCACCTCATTTTCCATTTAACCTTGAAAGCATCATTCTGCACTGAAGGTTCCTCTGACGCAAGAGGAGATCTATCAGCTTGTATCTCAGCTTCCAACTTCCCAGGTCCGATTGGCGACCTCCAAAGTCAGAGGACAGAAGCCCGTCCTGCGGAAGCTAAACTGGTGTTAACAAATCACCAACAAACAAGATTACACAGCAATGCGGAGAGCAAAAGGAGAAAGGTTTCATGCTTGCGCACGTCTGCTCCCAGTGAAGCATAGCAGGGAGAAAAGTAGTAGAACTTTGCCTGAAATGATGAAAATGAAACTTTCTCCTACCTCTCTGAGAAAGAGATATCTGCACACACAGTGAAACAAACACAAAAAGGAAACCAGGAAGGGAAGGGTAGTTTATAGAGATAGAGTCTGATCTCCAGTTTAGCTTCAACTGGAATTCTGAAACCTATGCTCACTGCTTGCATTCATTCTTTCCAAACTGCACCATACAAAGAAAGAGGAAGAGTGCAGCATGTGTGGATGTACTTTTATTTGGTAAGTGCTCTGGCAACATGCATCTCTGAGGAATGTGATCTCTCAGAGCAGTTCTAATTAAATCCATTAGCATTGCTCTTCACCGTTCCTCTTCTCTCTTGGAGCAAGGTCAGAGCTCATGGCTAATGAGGATATATTCATCAGAAGCATGATTACTCTTACTTAAACTTTGCCCCATGTTCCCAGAGACACCGCTGGGAGCACAGGAGATGGAAACCCCCTCTGGGAGAAGAAGCAGATCTTATTAACAGTAAAATAATAATGCTCGGGGATTCCTCAAAGTGCTGTCACAGCACAGTGCTATCTCTGGCTCAAAGATAGCTTCTCTCTATTGGAGAAACTCTTTCTCACCCTGAGTAGAAAATTCCAATTCAGGTGGTCAGTATTTGAACCAGCAAGTGAAGCTGTTGTGGGAGGTACAGGATTGGGAGATGGGAGGAGAGGTATATGACATAGTTAGGGCATGGCTTTGCATTCACTTATGCACTGGAGGTAACGATACAGTCATCTCTGCTACTACTGTTCAATAGTAAAAGTATCTGTGACATAGGGGAGCCTTGTCCCTGTGTTGCAAAATCATCTATGCAAATCAAAAATCAACGAGCCACTGTAGGAAGACAGGAATACACAGACATACATGCACAAATATACACAAAACCTACGTGAGAGTAATATACTATACAGGTGATTAAATAGATAAATTACAGAACCATGTGATAAACTGCATTTGTCAGGCATCTTTGACCACATTACCTAAGCTCTGCCTACTAACCCATCTCCACCAGGAGCATGCTAATGTTCCAAACTCCCTGCAGCTTCAAGCAGGTTGCTTTGTTAAAAATCAGCCTGCCAGGTAAGTGTTTTATAGTTTCCTTCACAAATGAGATATCTTGGAAAAACTGCACAGACCTGAAGCCGAGAGCATGAGTATTGGAGCAGTGACAGATTTAAAATTAAATATTTCATCATACAGGAGGACTGGGAGAGTCCAAGCATTTCAATGGGATAGGCAGCACTTGCTTCTAGCCCTGAAGGTCATGAGATACTAGACCTAAGACCACAACACTACTATGCACAGAAATGCTATTTCAGGTACTTTTCTAAAATTTTATCAGTTACATAGTTTTGATTCTATTTGAGTCATGTATAGTTGAAGTCACTTAGATCAGTAGTTCTCACCCAGGAGTTCGAGGCCCCCTGGTGGGCCACAAGCAGGTTTCAGACGGTCCGACAAGCAGGACTGGCATTAGATTCACTGAGGCCCAGGGCAGAAAGCCAAAGCTACATCTCCCTGAGCCCTGCCACTTGGGCCAAAGCTGACGTTTGAGCAGCTCAGCGATGTGGCATGGGGCTTGGGCAGCTGCAATGCTTGCCACCCTCTAATGCTGGCGCTGATTTTTATATGCAGAAAAACAGTTGTTGTGGCACAGGTGGGCCGTGGAGTTTTTATAACATGTTGCGGGGGCGTCAGAAAGAAAAAGGTTAAGAACTCCTGACTTGGACTGTAAGCTCTTTGGAGCCAGGAATGTCTTTTCGTTTTGTACATCATCTAGCACCGTTGGGTCCAGGTCTATCCCCGCAGCTTCACAATGCAAATAATAAGTAACAATAGTACTACAAGAGCACTAGAGTGGTAAAGGAGCACCTGTCTATACAGACAAAGGGATACAATGTGTAAGCCCAATAAACATGTTTGAAAATTGTTCTAAAATATCTTTAATACACAGTAGTAAGCTGTGTGGTATAAATATTGCAGTGGAACTCATTCGGTCTGGCCTGTGCAACTATAATGTGGTCGTCTGTATTTCAGATAAAAAATAAAACCTGATAAAACCTTTCTAACGCACCATCATCTTTCTTTCACATATGTATATATGAATATGATACTTGTCAGTTTTCCCCTAGGTTATTTTTCATACAGATCTGATGAACGCACTGACACATACATGTATAAGAAAAGTACAGCTGGTCTACATTTTCCAAATTTCAATTTTTTTGACAAATATCTTCACCGAAATGTTGAATTTCAAAATTAAGAAAAAGAGAGAGAGAAAATTAGGATGTCATTTTTGTGGAGTTTTCATCCATTGTTTTGAAATATTTCTAATTTTAAAATTTTCATAAAAATGTCCTCTAAATTTCAAATTTTGTTGAAACACAGGGAAAACTGACATTTTCACCACCCTCCCCAATGTTGTGACTAGCTCTATAGCAAAGTTTAAGTTTCCAATTTTTCAGATTTTTGTTTGTTTTATCTGCTTTTAACATTTAAAGTGGGTTTGCCGATGTTCAGGAGGAGGTGACTGCTGTCATTTCCTTGAAGGACTCTGATCCTGGAAAGCCTTACAACATGAATACTTATCTGTACACGTATGGGCAATTCTATTGATTTCACTGGGAATCCCTGCACCTGTAAAACTAAGGGTATGTCTACAGTATGAAATTATATTTAAATTATTCTATTTGATTTTTTGGAAGAGATTTTATACATTCGATCTTGTGTGACCCCAGTACCGATGCTAGCATTGACTCTTGGAGCGGTGCACTGTGGGTATCTATTCCACAGTTCCCGCAGTCTTCGCTGCCCATTGGCAATCCATTTTTTTGAACAGAGTTCTGCCTGCACAGATTTTCTCCCCATACTGCAATCAGATCCAGCACTTCCCGTTTGGAGCTCTTTTGCAATTCTGGGACTGCAGGAAATGAAATTCAAAAGTTCCCGAGGCTTTTCCTGACTACCTGGCTAGTGCATCTGAGTTGAAAGTGCTTTCCAGAGTGATCACAATGGAGCATTCTGGGATACCTCCCAGAAGCCAGTATCGTCGAATTGTGTCCACAGTACCTCAAATCCGGAACAGCGATGTTGAATTTAGCGCTACTCCCATTGCTGAGGTGGAGTACAGAAACCAGATTTAAGAGCCATTTATTTCAACAAAACAGGGTTGGTTGTGTGGACGGATTTAGTTTTAATTCGATATAATGCCGCTAATTCTGAAATAATCATGTACTGTAGACCAGGCCTAAGTCTATAGAAGATTGGGACCTAAGGGACCAGCACTGAGCAGAAAAAAATACGTCTCATTGATTAACTGCTCCTCATACATTTCAAATGATGGAGATGGTCTAAACTCAAGCCTTTGCTCTGAATTCTCAGTTAACTAATGCTCCTTTACATGACACTGGCAGTGTACAGTAAATATGAAGGCCTGTTACCCGGCCAGAGAGGTGTAAAAGGGCTCTAGTGTAGCTAAGAAGCAGACCCTTTAGGTTTAGCTCAACAGCAGAGCTGACTTCCCCAGGTTGTACTATCATTAGTACAATCATAGCCTGTCTCAGTGGAAAAGGGGAGGGAGAATGCCAACAATAGGAAGATAAAGCCAAGAGGGACAGACTGAAATGGGTCAAAGGTGACTGGGACCACGTCTGAAATACCTATTTCATTCCGAGGGGGCAGGTCCTCATCCTCGTGACTAGGATATCTCTCTTTCCGATCAAGAAGAAGAAAATAAATCATTTTCTCTTGGTTTTCTCTGAAAAATAAATAAATGAAGAAACCTTCTAACTTGCTGCAGATGCCACAGAGAAAAAAAATGCAGATTACCCTCCCCCCAATCAAACACAATCACACAAATGTTCTAAATAACCCAAATCTAATGATCCCCATATCTCTCTAACAAGGATGCCAGCTGTGATGGTAATTTATGTGATGGGGGACAACCTATGTTTTAAGAAATACACCGAAACCTCCCTCTCCCTCCCAATTCATCTCCATTGAACAGCCAGGGCTGGAGAAATGACTATTGGTCCCTCCCAATCGGGGCCATGTTTGTATCAGTGCTCTAGAAGTAAAAGGCTCCATATCTCATTTCTAATCCCATCTAACCTTCTGACACCAAACCGATGTTAAGATTGAGCGATTGCTTACTCTTCCGACAACAGGTCCTGTAAGAGTTTATTTCGGTCACGGAAGCAGCCTAGCGAGTGCATGCTGTCTAACACATCTGGATCAATGTCCTCCAGGGAAGGGAGAGAACGAATCTGGACCTTTCGAGGAATTGGTTGCTCCGGTTCTGGTTCATTCTTACCCCCTCTGCCATTGAGAGCAAAAGAGACAGGGATAGACAGAAAGAGGTGAACAACAAGTGAAACCCTTGCTCTGAGACAGAGGTTAAAACAACAAATGGAAAAAGAGTGCCAACATTCCACTGAGAAGTCTGGCCTTGCAAGGCAGACAAAAATTCCCTTCAGAACAAGTTCAGTGGGAGCTGAGCGTGATCAGCATCTTGTAGGATTGGGCCTTTAATGAGAAACTTCCAGATTTGGGCAGAAAGGCAGGAAGAGCTCCCCTCGTACCAACCCTAAACGAACTAGCAGCTGCTCAGTGTCCTGACACCATACAGTTATAAATCGCTCCACTGAGAGGTGCTGCCACTTAGAGAGCAGATCAGGCCTTGGGCTAAGTGAAGTTGAACAATTTCCTCCTGAAGTTTGAACTGTGAACAAGTTGACATCACCCGCTCCTAATTTTAACAGAGATGACCTTCAGAGCAGTCCTGTAGAGGTCCAAACTTTCTAAAATGATTTAGGGTATTGCAATTTTCTGATGCCCAACCTGAGAAATCTTAAATAGGCCTGATTTTTAGAGGAAGGTGCTAGGCACTTTCTAAAAACCATGATCTTTATTTAGGTGCCTAAATACGCACTTAGGGGGTGTCTACTCTGCAATAAAAAACCCTCAGCTGGCCTGCGTCAGCTGACCTGGGCTTGCAAGGCTATAAAATTGCAGTGAACATGTTCAGTTTTAGGCTGGAGCCTGGGCTCTGAGACATGCCCACTTCATGGAACCACAGAGCCCAGTCTCCAGCCTGAACCCGAACATCTAACTGCAATTTTATAGCCCACAGCCCAAGCCCCAGGAGCCCAAGTCAGTGGATACAGGCCAGCTGTACACGTTTTATTGCCGTGTAGATGCAGCGCTAAATACCTAGACACTTACGTTAGAAATTCTGCCCAAATGACTTGCCCAAGGTCAGACTGCTGGTCAGTGGCAGAGCTGGGAATACAAAAGCAATCAGAACAGCAGCACAATATTTTTTAAAAGGTGACTAATGCAAGCTTCTTATATAATTGTCTAATTTCATTCACTAGAAGCAGGAAATATTGATTATTCACTGCAACAAAAAACTCTGGCTATAGATAACATGCCAAGGTTTTGTTCCAGATATAGTAGACAGAATAATATGAAGTGCAAGCACGTTGAGCATCCCTGAAGTTCACTCGCAGGGCATCAAATCCTGTAATCTGCATCAAGCTCAGACAGGTGGTCATGGTGCTGGGGTTCTTGCAGGAGTTTGGCAGGGAAAAATCCTCTATCTTCTCGAGAGGCTCTATGGATGCCATAGCAGCCTGAGGACTATAGTAGCCTTTTTGTATGGTGTTCTCCCTTCCTTATGCAGCGGAGGGGCATGAGCAGTGGATTCACACGTTCTACAGAGCCCTCATTGTGGGCTACAGGAACCTGCACCAAATGTCCCTCTGTGCCCTTCGTAGCACACGGAGATGGGAGCAGAACTTTCCCTTTGAGGCTGGAGGAAATAATTCAAATGTTCTAGAAATAGTCACACAATTTAACCCATTCTGGGCTTGTGCTGGTCCATTCATCTACACAAGAGAGGGATGGGGTGCCGCACTTAGTCCCTGGATGGGGACCTCCACTGCAGGTCACAATGTGCAGGAGATGGTAGGGCCAAACAGGTGAGTGGAGAGAAGTTCCACTCCTCAAGGCACCAGCCGGAGCAGCAGAGCACAGCGCTGAGTAGGGAACAGTACCAGGAAAAGGGCAGGTACAGCTTACTTCCCCCCAGGGAGCAAGGGCAAAGCAGAGACTGAACTGTGAGACTCAGAGACACAATTCAGCGTCTGTTGTGTGCTGGGGCAGAGAAAATGGTACGGTGCCAATGCAGCCCACTGAGGCGGCTAAAATTTACTTCAGAGATGTATCCTCTGCAGTGCTTCACTGACTGGATGTGTTAGGCAGCTGTGGCTTTTGTTTCATCTGCCCAAAGTCCCTTACTGTCAGGATTGGCTCAGTTAAACATTCATTATATTACAAGCAGATAACCTCAGTGCAATTAACAGGGATGAAAAAGAAATGAATATTTTTCAAAATCACCTGAGAATTTCCATTTCCAGCTAGGATCCCTAATCTGCTGCAACGCATCATTGTAAAGTTTCATTTACATTAGAGTCTATGGCAGGCAATAAGCCATGCCTAGAGAGCACTGGTGGCTATCTTTCATGCACTGTGGAGTGCCCTCTCCTTGTGACCTGAATCTGATTACGATCAGACAAAGTCAGGCTGTCTATGGACTCACAAACTCTCAGACTCCTTCATCAAGGAAATGAAAAATCTGTGACGAAACTGCACATCACCTGTAAAGCTTTCACTGCTTCAGGTAATAAAAATCACGAGCTCTGTGCTATGATTGGCATAACCGTACTGTCTGTTCTCCCCCGCTCCTCTGAAGCAAACGACAAATTTGTTGCACTTCAGCTAACGTGCATGTCAAACCATGTCACAGAATGACTGCTATGAATCACAGATATTTTTTAAAAGACCAGTTGAATGTAATGCTGCTTTACAAATACTTTCTCCCTTATGAGCGATGGTACATGCAGTAGCCATGATTTCAACTCATGGTAGGCTTTTTAAAACTTCTCACATATTTTCTAACCTGTATCTCACTGATATGCACAATGAGCCCGATTTAGATCTCACTTACTCCTGTGTAAACTCAGTGGAATTACGCAGGTGTTAATCAAATCAGAATGAGTACCATTATTTTCCCATTTTTTTAGTAAACCTAGCACTTCTCAGCAAGGAAGTAGCCGACAAAGTGTTATAGGATTCTACAGCTCTGGGTGTGGCATGATATCGCATCTCATCCATCCGTTTGGTTTATTGGCAAAGGTGAAAAGAATTGATGCTCATTTGCTGATTTTCGACAAGATATGTTCTGGGTCAAAAATCTTCTGTCACAAAATCTAGCTGCATTTTGGAAAACATACCTCTGAAACCTACACTTTAGTCTGTTGACTATCACATTAGTAGGGGGCAAGTTGGACCAATATGTGACAGCATGGTGAGTGGGTACTTTCTTTTGAAGGAGCTTGTGCTCCAGGAACTTTGTCTTTGTGTGTGTGGGGGGGAGTAGTGAGTGGGTACTTTTTTTTTGAAGAAGCTTGTGCTCCAGGAACTTTGTCTTTGTGTGGGGGGGGGGAGAGGGGGAGCGTGGTGAGTGGGTACTTTCTTGTGATGGAGCTTGTGCTCCAGGAACTGTGTGTGTGTGTGTGTGTGTGTGTGTGTGTGTGTGTGAGCAGGTGCATGATTATTCTGAACTACAAGTAAATGTTTTTCATAGATTAACATGACCATGAGTATACATTTCAAGAATTAAGTGTGACCACTTCTCAAGCACTGAGCACAAGTTTCAAGTCATCCATCGGCCATCTTAAACTATCCATGGCTGTGAATAAAGGTTTCATATTGGATCATAATGTGCATTAAATCAAATAGATGGAAGCCTAAAGTGCTTCGCAAAGCTTGTGGTCTTTACACAATTCTGTCTACAGCCACTCTCTTCTTGTTAGTATGGACAGACCACGGAAAGTGATTGCAAAGAGGACATTAAACACTACCTGATCAGAATGGTAGAGTTTTATGCTCCATTTTCAGAGGTGAAAATGACTCTATTAGATGCATGTTAGTGGAGAATTGGGCCCTCATTGAAAAAGAAAATAGTCTAACTTTTATGGCTGCAAAGTAAAATCTTGAAATGTGACCCTTGTTTAAAGTGATGTAGTGTTATGTTTCTGAATACACAGATAATCTGAAACAATAGCTTTGTGAGGTATGAACAGTTTAAATCTCACTGGGGCATTAACACTTATGCTTTACTGTGAAAATATAAATGATCAAAAAAATTTAATTTAACTTCTAAGAATTTCATTTCAGATCCAAGCATGCAAGAAAGAAAGAAAAGGGATGTCGATCAGCTAATGTCATTCCGAACAGAGCATGCAAGAAACAAGTGGGCTGATCATATCTGCACAATCTATCGTGAGTAGCATTTTAGTTAGGAATTTCAGGGAGTGGGATTTTGTTTGGGGGCACAGTGTGGGAGAATAACACTAAATTTTTTAAAAAATTATTTTTGGCCTACAATCATCAGTGAGGGTTTAAAACAAAGAAACAAAAAAACCTTCTGTTATAAAACCCCAAATCTCCCCAGATATTAAAAGGAATCATGTCAACTGATGACTCCGGAGAGCTTGATAAAGCTGTGGACACAGTGCTATGTCATTTCAGGCCAGCTAGCAACAAATCATGTGATCCTGAAGATTGCTGAACATCCTCAACTCCCATGGAAGGCAACTGAGCCCAGAGCATGAATAATACCCATACAATAAAATCACAGGAAAAATCATTAAGAGGCTGTTTCCTGGTGAAAAGGTTAAAAAATAAAATGACTGACAGCATCCTACAAAACATCTCGTAAGCAGTGGTGGCAAGGCTATCAAGACCTAGCCTTCTACAGCTTTCATGCAGGGAACTTCCAGACAGGGCTGGCCTTACTATGAGGCGAACTGAGGCCACCGTCTCAGGTGCCAGACTGTGTATGTGTGGGTGGGGTGAGGGTGGGCGCTACTAGGCCCCAGAGTGTAGAAAATTGTGTCTGCTGCTGATGCATATGTATTCTCTCTGCTCTAGATGCACAGAGATGGTGGAGTGCTGTGCTGGAGGAAGGAGGGCACAAGAGACATAACAGGCAGGAAGGAGAAAAGGTGAGAGGGAATAACCTAGGGATGCGCAAACTACTGTCCGTGGGCCATATGTGGCCCACCTGCCATTTTTATCCAGCCCACAATCTTGGGCCAGGGGAGCAGTACCAGTGGTCCTGCTCTCCCGGCCTGGGGTGCCCAGCGTGGCCAGTTGCGGGACCCTGTGCTCTCGCGCCCGGGTGCCAGGCCGAGCGCGGTAAGCAGGGGCGGGGCCTTAGATAGGTGGTGGGGTCCCGGGGGGTGGTGGTTAGAGTGAAGGGGTCTTGGGAGGTGGCAGTCAGGGAACAAATTGCAGAGGGGCTTAAATAGGGGGTGGGGTCCTGGGGGACAATTAGAGTAGGGGGCTCTCCAGAGGGGATGATCAAGGTACAAGGAGCGGGGGAGGGAGGGTTGACTAGGTTGGGGATTTTGAGGGGGGCAGTCAGGGAGTGCAAAGTGGGTAGTGGTTGAATGGGGGTGGGGCCAGGCTGCTGGGGAGGCACAGCCTTTCCCACCCGCCCTCTGCACAATTTTGAACCCCAATGTGCCCCTCGGGCCAAAAAGTTTGCCCACCCCTGGAATAACAGAGAGCAGCAGGAACTGCAGGGAGAGAGAGGTTGAGGAGCCTCTTATGTACCTCTCTAGCACCCCCAGGAGCCTGGACTGATTAACACCAGCTTCTCAGGGACCTTCCTGTTTCCTGCTGCTTCCCTGAACGCACTTGAAGAGAACAGGCAGTCAACTGAAGTAGTAGGAGCCAGTTAGACCCTTAAGATGCGGATATCTTCCCTCACTTAGGCCCTGCTACCAGCCTGCTTATTTGTCCCCTTCAACTGAGTGTTGAGAGCCACTATAGCTGGCACAGAACAGCCGTCATGAGTGAAAGAAGAAAACGCCCCTCTGGGGCAGCATTTGGAGAAAGAAAGAAAGAAAAGGAAGCTTTACTATCTAAGCAGGAAGGAGCTCTCCTGAGATACATTTACAGAAATGTTCATGGTGAGCCTTCCGGCCCCATTGTGGATGTGAGTGGTGAGGAGATGCCTGATCTTCCAGTTAGTCAGAGTGCAGGTGACCTGACAGCTACTGTGGCATCCATATCTCCATCTCAAATGGGTGTAACCATGCACATGCCTGACGAAAAGTGTGGACCAGATACAACTGTGGTGGAGGCACAAGAAACAGCTGCTGCTGAGTTTAGTTCCGTAAGTCTAGATGATCTAGGGCTGTGGACCCACTTGAGCAGTAGCCTGAGGGACTTTGTACTGCATGGGCCACAGCAAGTGAAAAACTTAATGTTCCCCAAAGACAATGAAAATAGAAGTTTCCACCCAACACTTTACTGGCATGAAATCCACAATGGTGACAAAGTGGAGAGGCCATGGCTTATGTACTCAAAAACCCAGAATGCTGCATACTGTTTTTGTTGCAAACTCTTCCAGTCTAATGTTCCAGTCACACTGGGTTCTACAGGAACAAAGGACTGGAAAAATCTGGCTAGAAATCTGGCATGCCATGCGAAGGCAGCAAATCACCTGAGAGCATTCCATAGGGGGAAAGAGCTTGAGATGAGACTAAGGTTAAAGGCCACCACAGATAATCAGCATCAAGAGAAGATTGCATCAGAGTCTCTTTACTGGCAAAATGTTCTGAAAAGGCTCATTGCCATTGTGAGAATGCTTGCTGCCCAAAACCTAGCACTGCGTGGCACTTCAGATCAACTGTATGTGCCAAATAATAGAAACTTCCTTAAAACTGTGGAGCTGATGGCTGAGTTTGATGTTGTACTCCAGGAGCATCTAAGAAGAGTCACCACTCAAGAAATTTACACACACCATTACCTTGGAAAAACAATTCAAAATGAGATCATACAGTTACTGGCAACAGAAGTCAAACAGAAGACTGTGGCAGATCTGAAGTTAGCAAGATATTACTCTGTTATTCTGGACTGTACACCTGACATCAGCCATACGGAACAAATTACTTTAATGGTGTATTTTGTAACAACAACAGAACCTAGTAAAAATGTTCCTGCAACGGTGCCTATCAGAGAGCATTTTCTAGAATTTATTGACATTGATGATACTACAAAAGCTGGTATGACAAATATGCTTCTTAAAAAGCTGGAAAATATGAGAATTGTGATAGCTGACATGAGACGTCGGAGCTACGATAATGGTGCCAACATGAGAGGAAAGAACAGAGGAGTGCAGATACAGGTCTGAGAGTTAAACCCTCGAGTTTTTTTTGTCCCATGCAGTTCTCATTCATTGAACTTGGTGGTCAGTTATGCAGCATCAGCTTCTAGCGAGGCTGCTGAATTTTTTAATGTAATTCAAAGCATCTATGTATTTTTCTCTGCATCAACACATTGATGGCAAATTTTGAAGCAATGTCTGGGAACATCCTCTCTGACACTGAAACCAGTGAGTGCCACACAATGGGAAAGTCAAGTAGAGGCGATAAAGCCTATGAAACACCAAACTGGGAAGATAGATGAAGCCATAGTTGCCATTATGGAGGATAATGCTATGAGAGGAGCTGTTTGTGAGAGAACAATGACAGAGGGAAATGGAATCATCAAAAACATACATAACTTCAAATTTCTGTATGGCTTAGTGTTGTGGCATGACATACTGTTTGAAATAAATGTTGCAAGCAAGAGACTCCAAGGCCTTGACCTTGATATATCTGGAGCAATGGAACAACTGGACAAACCAAAGTCATACCTACAGTCTTACCAATCAGGTGAGGGATTTCAAAATGTTCTGAAGAGAGCACAGAAGTTGGCAGAGGAACTTCATGCTGAAGCTATTTTCCCACCCATTCAAGAACACAAGAGTCATCGAAGAAGATGACATTTTGATTACAAGGCATGGGATAATCCCATAAGAGACCCCAAACAACAATTCAAAGTTGAATTCTTTAACCAGGTGCTAGATTGTGCAATACAGTCAGCTGAAAAATGTTTCATGCAGCTCAAGGAATACAGCAGTATATTTGGGATGTTGTATGATATTCCAAAACCTCATTATGCCTGAAGAAGACCTACACCAGCAATGCAAGGCACTAGAGACAGTGTTGACGTATGATGACGTGCAATATTGATGATTTAGGTGATGAACTGAAAGCCCTTTCAAGATACATTTCAGCAGGATCAACTCCAAAGGCTGTTCTGGAATATATGTACACAAATCAGATGACCACCCTCTTTCCAAATGCTGTTGTTGTTCTGCGCATACTTCTAACACTTCCTGGAACAGCTGCCCGTGGAGAGCGCAGCTTCTCCATGCTGAAGTTAATCAAAACACATCTACGCTCCACAATGACACAGGAGAGGCTGGTTGACCTTGCAACCATCTCAACAGAGCATGAGCTGGCTCAGACTGTGCACCTTCAGGAAGCAGTTCAAATCTTTGCAACCAAGAAAGCACGGAAAGCACCACTTTAATTATTCTAACAGATAAAAATGCCAGTGTTTATTAGGCAGACAAGAAAAGTTACATTTGCTGTTCAGGCGTTTGAAAGTTAAGTGTTACTTAAAATTTTTGAACAAGGCATTTTAAGTTAGTCCTCCTTTATTGGGGTAGGTAGCAGGGCAGTACCATGAGAGGATTAGAACAGGAAGAAGGCAAAATTGAGACTTTTCAAAGTTTTGGCCCAACCGAGGCGGCACGGGGGCGTCATTTGATCTCCCCTCCTCAGGTGGCAAAATGTGGCTGGCCCTGCTTCCAGATATGCTGATCTCCCAGAGGTATGTAACAAAGCACCACCTTCTTGTTTATCACTTGCAAAGGATTATTTTTAGTCTTGTTGGGATATCATTAGAATAAACAAAAATCCTGCTTATCAAGGTTTAATGAAGGATTATTAGAATTTTACAAAAATGCAGGGTCAGTTTAATAAGCCAGAAGTCTTCCATGTGTGCAAATCACCAGAAGGGAATGGCCTTTTCTTATAGACTTCTTTTTTCATGGTGTGAGACTGCTGCTGTCAGTCAAGCCATGGAACTATCACTCATCAGCAGGTTATGAGGTCATGAGCCCGTCTCTTAATTTAGTGTAAAGAAGGGGGAAGAAGGCCTATGAAGTAGAAGAGGATTGTTTACAAAAGCTTATTTTCTAATAATGTCTATTATTATTCCCCCTATTTGGAGAAAAGCCACAAATGGCAGAGAGGAACCCATGAAAGTCTGCCTGTCAAGTGGGTTTTACTAAGATTTTGCTAGGAATTCCCTGCAGTTACTTGGGTATCCAGGTAAGTGTGTCTACTAGTCCCTTGCTGTTCACCCAGGAATTACCCTCTCAGGCATAGCACATTGAGGAAAAAAAGCAGCAATCTGTTGATAGGGAAAGTTGTACACAGTTGAACAGGGTCTATTTCAAACTATTGCCACACAGGTTTTTCCTGTATATCAGAGTCCCTAGCCTGAATCTAAGCAGAGGAGACTGTATTCACTGCATAGACTAAAACTTCATCTTAATTGGATGTTCCCTCATTCACCTCCTGGCCTATGCGTGTATGGAAGCTGTTTTCATGTCATCCAAGTCTATCCATTTCACAGATTTCTAGATGACCAGCTTCCTGAAACAGCAACAATATTAAAGACAGTAAATAAGATTTTTTTAAAATGTTACTTACATATACCATATGTGTTTCTGAATGTGTTCTAGCTAAAAAGAAAGAGAAAACAAGGAGTTAGTACAGCAAAAAAGCAAAAATCAAAAAACAGGAAAACTGCACAAAGCAACCAAATTTGAGGGTTGCTGGTAGCTGACCTTAGGTCAGCCTCCTTAGAATCCGGAAGTATGAATCTCAGCTGTGATGTTTTACTGCACCCAAATAATGGGAGTTTTACACTCTATACAAATCATCTGCTGGCTCACCTGCCTCATTCCAAATGGGCCTGTCGCTCAGGGCACCAAAAACAAAGGAGCAGGAATCACCAGGCACTGGTATAAAGTTTATTTTTTAAAATAGATATAGAGACTATCACAGGGAGGCCATAATATATCTCCTGAAATGTAGGGAGGCATACAAGTCATGATGACTGATCCACAGGGCAGGTGCAGAACCCAGCTTCCATTAGGTTTACAGGCAAGTGCTCTGAAAAGTAAGCTGAGAGGCGCATAATCCAATTGAAGTCATCCAAAACCTGCTATCGACATATGCCTGCCTAGAGGATGGTGCTGTCACTCCAAACCCCAGCCAATTTTTCTTATACAATTTGTTTTTTATTTGAGACAAGAGAGATCTTCACAAAGGTAAGTAAAGGGAAGGCAATGTGAGATTTGTTCAGCTTGATTTCCACCAAGGCCCACTCCAGGTGGGCAACATGTTCATTATAACAGAGTCATCAAGGCAAAGTGGACTGAGTTTATGGTAATATAATTTGGTGTTCCTGCACAAGTCTTCCAGACTCCAGTCTCCTCTGCTGGCCTTAGGTCCTGCAACACCATGTCCACTCCAGTCAGGGACCCTTCACTTCATGCTACACCCAGGGGAATGGTGAGACAGTGGTTGCTATGACTGTGGTGCTGGACAGACAATGATAAATACAGTGGACTGGCCAATTACCAACGTTTGACCATAGGGATGTCTGCCTATAGAAGGTAGGCCCCAGAGGCTGTTTTGTGGTGGCAACATTTTTCCTGAGCACAGGAAAAAGTCTCTCCTCCAAAGAAGCTCCCGCTGAACCCTTCTCCCTAATCAACAGAGAGAGCATGCCCCGCTTAGATATACCCCTACACCAAATCTGCCTGTGTGTCTGCAGCAGCATCCTAGCAAGAAAAGATCATTTGCAGATGCCAAAAGACTGTACCACATGAGGAACCTTTGTGTGTGTGTGTCTGTGCGCGTACATGTGTGCGCTGTACACTCATGGGCTTCAGCAGTGTACCAGTGAGAGGCAGGGGAGAGCGGGAAGAAAGCTCACGCAATGTCTGTAAGATGAAATCAGAGGCCCACTAAACCGGTCAGCAAGAACGGAGACAGCTGTCCTGCCCTTATTACTTTCCACTTCATTTCCACACTAATGAGAACTGGCGAGCCAAAGAGAGAGAGAGACAGACAGACAGATGCTTGGAGACAGAGAGAAGGAGATTGACAGAGAGAAAGAGGAAACCAAGGTTTTTGTACGTTATATAACAATGGCTCCTGACCATGGACAGCCTAGCAGAGCACAGGTTGGCTCTGTATGAGAGGGATTGTTAAGTGTGACAGGGGTTTTCCTAGAATCCAAGGACAAGAAAGAAAAGCAGTTGACGGGAGGGTGGAAGGAGCTAAGAGAGATGAATGACCTTCTTTAAAACTGAGAAAGAAAGGGTTAAGCCTGCTGCTTCTCGTCAGCAAATGCACAAAAGGTTCCAGCTGGATTCCCCATCCTCCCTTTCACCACCACAGAGCAGAAGCAGCAGCCATGCCTGTGTGACAGTGAGAAGAGTAGGTGTGTATGCCTCCACTTATCACCTGAAATTTTTCAGTCACTGGAGCACAGATGTTTGGGCTCAGAAAGGAAGGAGAGTCATGTTTGTTCCTCCTGTTATGTTGGAGTAAGTGATGTGGACTTAACAATAGTGGCTTTCAAGATTTCCCGTACTATGGCCCTTCACCAAAAATCCTCTCCCATTTAGCTTTTGGTAACAGCAGGGTCATGACATCCTGATATCTATTTGTGAGCTCCCCCGCAATTAATTAATTCACACACACCACCATGTTCTAGACCATGGTTCTCAGCCAGGGGAACCCCTGCTCTAGAAGATACGGTATGTAGTAATTAATTTTTACTATTAGTATTACAATAGTACCTACAAGCTCCAGAACTGATCCAGGATTTCTCTGTGCTAGAGTTGTACAAACACAGAATAGATACACAGTCCAGTTTGGACATTGTTTCCTATTTCCTTTCCAGAGCTCCACAGCAGGGATTTACCATGGCCAATCACCATCCATGTTCATTTATATAAGGCCCTGTTAAAAGGCTGTTGTACAGGTCCCCTTTAAATTGTTGCAACAGTCGCCATCTCACATGGAGAGACTCCCTGCACAGGAGGCATATACTCCACCAATTCATAATATACACTCTAGGGACGGGGTAGCTATTAATGATTTTGGATGGAGGGCAGATGATGTAGCTAAGATACATTTAAGTCTCTTTCATGCCTGTTTCTTTTAGCCTTTTCTGTCTCTCTGTATCAGGAATTAGCCTTATCAACACTGGTTCTCCCTTTTCTTCATGTGCCAGTATATTTATGCCTGTATCTGTAATTTTTGACTCATTGTTTCTGTATTAAGTTGTCCTCATGTGGCTGTGGTAAGTGTCAATATGGCTCAAACAACAGCACTTCTTCAGTCTACCAGTCAGAGAGGGTCACAAGTTCATGTCTCAGGGCCTTCAGATGAGACATTAAACAGAGGTCTTCTCTGCTGGCCATACCAATTTAAGGTAAAGATCTCATAGCACTTTGCATTTGCCGTAAGAACAAAGCTGTGTGAGGGCTCTCACTGAGCATACAGTGGCTACTGTTTGCCTACACAACTGCAGCATTATTCATATTGAAATAATTATTATAAAGCACTTTGGGATACCCCAAGTATGAAAAATGCTTTACAAAAACAATCGCTATTCTGCTTTGCATTGAATTGTTACTATGATACCGTACCAGTGTGCTCGCTGATGCCAACATCTTCACTGCTTTTTTTAAAAGGTGATTAATTAATGCTTTGTTGCTTTTCATCTGCATTAAAGTGACAGGAGGGGTTATGGGAGGGCGATTGGTTTTGACAAGGAGAAGACTGTAGGCTTTTTAGGATGCAGTGTAGGGGAGAGTGAGCCACAGTGGGAGTTCATCTCACTCCCTCTGCCATCATTTAAACACAATGTTTAAATGCATTTAAGTGACAAAGGCATTTAACAGCTCTTCCCACAGGGATCTTCTCACTGTTCTCTCAGGAGTTTCCCGAATGTAATGCTATTATATGAAGGCTGTAAAAATGCTCTGTCCCCACATCTCCTATCCACTGTAGGCACTTGCCACAGGAGGTCATCTCTAAAACAATGAAAACAACCTCTACATCAGGGGCGGGCAAACCTTTTGGCCTGAGGGCCACATAGCGTTTCCAAAATTGTAGGGAGGGCTGGTTAGGGGAGGCTGTGCCTCCTCAAACAGCCAGGTATGGCCTGGACCCCGCCCTCTATCTGACACCCCCTGCTTCTTGCCCTGTAATGCCCCCTAGACTCCTGCTCCATCTACCCCACCCTGTTCCTTGTCCCCTGACCGCCCCCAGACTCTCCACCCAACTGTACCCCACTGCCCCATCCAACCCCCCTCTCCCTTTCCTGACTGCCCCTCTTCCTGGGACGGCTGACCCCATCCAACCCCAATTCCCCACCTTCTGAATGCCCCGCTCTCTAACCACACTCCTGCCCCCTCACTATCGCCACCCAGAGCACCAGGACAGGCAGCCGTGCCACCCGGCTGGAGCCAGCCATGCCACCGCGCAGCACAGAGCAACGGGTCAGGTCACGGCTCTGCAGCTGCGCTGCCCGGCAGAAACTCGCAGCCCCACCACCCAGACCATTGCACCAGAGGCACAGTGAGCTGAGGCTGCAGGGGAACAGGAAAGGAGGGAGCGGGGGCTAGCCTCCCGAGCCAGGAGCTCAGGGGCTGGGCAGGAGGGTCCCACGGGCTGTAGTTTTCCCACCTCTGCTCTACATTCACAGAGCTAGCGGAGGCTTTCTCATGCTTGAATGGTGGCCTTGAGAGGTGGTGGGGAATTTCCCAATAACAAAGCTTTACAGAAAAATGCACCATCATAATTAACTATTCTCATTACTCGTACTGCAGTAGCGCCTAGCAGCCCTAGTCAAGGATCAGGACCCCACGGGGCTAGGCACTGTACAAACACAGAACAAAAAGATGCTCCTCCCCAAGAGCTGACAATCGAGACAGTATAAGACAAGAGACAACATCTGGATACAGACAGAAGGACCCAATGAGACAATACTGGCAGCATGAGAGGCAGGGGCTCGGCACATCAACTGCCTGTCAGGACAGGCCAGAGCAGCAAAGTTTTGATGCAAATCTCAATTCTCCCAAAGTTTGTAGATCTTGGGATTGGGGCTGCTGGTTTGGCCCATCTCTAATTTGCACCAGTGCAAGAGTTCCCAGTCTGCCCCTGCAACAAAGGAGGGAAAGTTTCAAACCTTGCTGTGCTGTAAATTGACCCTTTTAATAGGCCAACTCCTTTATATCCAAGCATTAGTCTCTTGTATCATGTTAAAATATGGGTTTTCATGCACAAACAGAACTCAAACTGAGGGCAGAGGGAAACCCTAGATATTCTGACCAAGGTCAGGACCCTCCTGTGCCCGGTGCTGTACATATACACACAGTCAGTCCTTGCCCTGAAAAGCCTGCAGTCTAAATAAACAAGACAGACCAAGGGAATATCATTATTCCCCCACTTTACAGATGGGGACCTGAGGCAGATTGAAATTAAAGTGACTTTCCCAGTGGTTTAACTACAGGACCATCTATAACAGTGGTCACCAACCCGTCAACTGTGATTGACTGGTTGATCCTGGGGCCTCGGCCAGTCAATCGCGATCTTCGGGCCACTAAAAGTCCAGTGGTGCAGCGGGCTCAGGTGGGCTGCTTGCCTGCCATGGCCCCATGCCACTCCCAGATGTGGCTGGCTGCTGGCACGTCTCTGCCTGTGGCCCTTGGGAGAAGGGAGGGAGGGGTGAGGAAGTGCCGCGCACTGCCCCCACCCTCTGCACTGTCCCTGCAGCTCCAATTGGCAGGGAATACAAGCATCCTTCTTCATGGAAAGCCAAGTGAGCCCCCTAGTGCAGAAGCATCAGACATGGGCATAAATTGATATATTTTGCATGATTTGACATGTCCTGATTCTGCAAAATATAAGCTTTAATACATTCTTTTCCCTAGCTCTCATGGTTTCCAAAAATGAAGGGTGTGCAAACAGAGGCAGTGATATCTTCCTAAATCTCAAGGGTGTGAACTGCCCCACCCTCCATTAATCCTAATGGGGTGTTGGCACTACAGCCCAATGATGGCAGTTTAAATGTCAACATGAACTTTTTTGTTGTTGATCATTTTAGCAGACGGAACAGGGAAGGGAGTGAGTGTAAAGCCCTGTGTGAAGTGGGAATTGCTGTAAGGAAGGAAACTGCACTGGGAAGAAAAGAAGTGAGATAGAAGATAAGGGAGAAGGAGCAAAACAGAGAGAGAAGGGATAAAAAGGGAAAAAATAGTTGCACTCCCATGGGTGAGTGATGGTGAATAGGACATTAAGGTACTGAACAAATTATAAATCATAGTAATAGCTTCAAGCTTCGTTACTACATACCAGCCATGTTCTACCCTTGATCTTTGTGCAAACCTCCCACTGGCACGAGTGGGAGATCTGCTGTGGTGTGAGGGTAGTATGGAGTCCTACAGGTTGTTCCCTGGACCACAACTAACATGGAATCCAGCTCTCGCCTTAGAATGAATTGATATCCTAGCCCCGGTGCAATAAACGGTCACATCCCCTTTATATGGCTGTCTTAAGTGATGAAGATGCTAACACAATGGAAAGACAAGTGTGCCATCAGCAGGCAGTGGGGACAACAAATTGAGAGCCCCTATAATAATGAAAATACAGATTGTGTCCCATAAAGAAGAGCTCTGCGTTGTCCCTCACTCTCGGCAGCTTTTATCTCTTGAATAAATTCATTTTACTTTCTTATTCCCTGTCCTCAAGATATCGTCTATCAATGTACATCAGACCTGTTTGCTTTTTCCTATGGAAAAATGAAAATAATAGCTTTGCTTTTTGATCAGGATGAGGAGTGAGTCATTCCAGAACGACTTTAACTGTTTTTTCTCCTTTATTGCATGTGCTTTGCTGCATTAAATAATGCCAAAAATTCAGAGACAGCCCTATAAAATGAGCTTGGTGCAAAGGTGAACCTAAAGTCTGAACACATTGAAGAGGGTCTAGTGACTGATACCTGGTTCATCACCCTCAATCCACCGGAACCAGGGCGTTTTCATAGATTCCAAGTCCAGAAGGGAACATTGTGACCACCTAGCCTGACCTCTTGCATAACTCAGAACAGAGAACTTCCCCCAAACAATCCTTAGACCATCACTTTCAGAAAAACATCCAATCTTGATTTTAGAATTGTCAGTGATGGAGAATCTACCAAGGCCTTTGGTAAGGTGTTCCAATGGTGAATTACCTTCACTAGTGAAAGTTTACACCTTATTTGCAGTCTGAATTTGTCTAGCTTCAACTTGCAGCCATTGGATTGTGTTATATTTTTCTTTGCCACATTGAAGAGCCCATTATCGAATATTTCCTTGATCAGGAAAGTATGAACATTTTAATTGTTCAGCTTTGAGGTGGAATCCTAAATAAGCTAGTAATCTTTGTATGCAAAAGTCACACTAGATAGATCAATCCATAAATGAATAGCATTCAGTCTATCTCAGGTATTTACATGGCCTGAATTACTTTAGTATCTGAATGCCTTATCTTTAAAGTATGTAACATCCTCAAAACACCCCTGTGAAGTCAGGAAGTACTGTTATCCACATTTTACAGACAGAAAACTGAGGCACAGAGAGACTAAGTGACTTGCTCAAGGCAATACAGGAAGCCTCTGGAAGAGCTGGAAATTGAAACTATATTTTCCAAGTCCTAGGCTAGCATTGTAACCACTGAGCCATCCTTCCTTTCTATGCCAAAGCGCCCATTGACTTTAATGGTGCAGGATCAGGGCCTTATGCAGCTGAAAAATGCCTATTTTTGTTAAAAAAAAATCTCTCTTTCTAAATTGCTTTTGTTTGAATGTGTTAACCAAGCCATTTTTCTGTTAAAAAACTCCAGTTTCCCCTCCCACAACATTTTCCCCCAGATTCTTATTGAAAATCAAATTTTCAGTAAATGGATAGGTTTGATTACCATTTTGATAATGTTTTCAGTTAAAATATAGAAAAAAGGTAAGGAATTCACAAACAAAATGAAAACATGTTGACTTTTTTTTTTTTTTTTTTTTTTTTTTTTAGAGAAATGGTCTGTTTTCAACAAATGAACATGTTTATTTGAAAATTTTTTGACCTGCTTTACTCATTTGTAGGGGAAGGATGGCTTAGGAAGGATATTAGTAAGAATATACAAAGCCTTTCCCCTCTGGCTCACCGAATGGAACATGACCTGTTGGTAAAGAGTGAAACTCAAAGCTCACAGTGCAGCTGTCAGGTAGTATTGTAAAGTGAGTTTATAGGTAGGAGGAGTTCAGTTACTTCCTAGTAGACAGGTGTCTACTTCCCAAAGCCATCATCACAGCCAGTGCAGACTGATTCTGCTGTTAGCAGTCTCTGCAAAGGCGCCAAGTACTGATCGGAGGAGAGTTTATTTATAAATATTTTAGCAGAATGAAGAACCAGGAGGAGTTTTAAATTTGCATTTCTTTATATATACTCCCACTCAGAATCTGTGAGCTTAGTAAATCTGTATAAAATCATCACCGGGGACTGACAATGTGATTTATAAAGGCCAAAATAGCTAAAGAACCAGAAACCTCCACTGAATAGCAGGCAACCTTGCTCTTCAAAATGATTTTTATTGCTAAATTTTCAAAATACCCCAAAACATTAACATGGTATCAATGACGGACACAATCATGCCAACACATTCAGGGGGCAAGGTCTCCGAGGGATCGGTGGAACTCACCTTGGGTACAGAATCCCAGAGGGCTCAACATGATGTGCCCAGAGCAGAGGGTACCACAGCCTACCACACAAAGCACAAGGACTCTAGAAGATATGGTTCCAAAAATCCAACATACAGGCTGCCAGAGGACACTATAATGCACCCAGGATACAATGCAAGAAGCCCAGAAGTGCATGAAATGCTGACCCTACACCAGGAAGGGGTGAAAGGGCAGTTCTGACTCTTTAATAATACATAATTTCTATGACAAACCCACAGTCTGCTAAGCTGGGGAGTCAGAGTACCAAGGCTGATTCTGAAATACACCAACCACTTGGCAGTGTCATCATGCCATCAGCAGGGGAGTTTTATTGTAAATGCAAACACATTTCAATACAAAAGAAACTCGAAGCAGAGTAACAATTCAAATCTAAAATACTCTCATCATATGCAAGAGAAGGTAGACTGTTTCTTCCCCAAACCCATATCCACTCCCTTCCTCCAGGAGCCTTTAGGTAGCTGCAATGTGGAGAATTACTTTAATTGTGCAACAATACCTATAGCGGGAGACGATGGGGGGATCCCCCCCTCCCAAAAGACAGATAGAAAGTCCTAAAAACATACGGATCACATGATTTGCAGTGAACACCCTCTTACCGTGAGACGTTTCGAGGCATCCACTTCAATCATCCCCCGCAAGAGGTTCTGACAGTCCGGAGGGATGAAATGTGGCATGTGGAACACACCCCGCTTCACCTTCTCCAACAGCTGCCGCAAGTTGTCGTCATCAAATGGCAGGGCACCCTGCAGGGACATGAGGGAGGAATTGTTGGGGGGCGGGAGAGAGGAGAAAAGAGGAACGGGAGAGGGCAAAAGGTGACAAGTTGAGCAATTTGATGAAAAGAAAAGAAAAGAAAAGAAAAGAATGAAATTAAGAAAGTCACTATACCATTATAAAAAGTGAAGCACACCTTTTTCACCTATTGATAATTCCTTAGCATTGCTTTACTTTTTCCATCATGGAAACAGAACCTTGGATGTAGCTTTTTATATTAAACTTCTTTAAACTGGAAAACGAACAAGACAATAAAGCACAATGCAAAATATGATGTTGCCTCTCAGGCAAATTCTTGAAAGACTCAGGGAACCACTGAAATTCAGCTCAACATTTAGTAGCAGAGAGGTGATCAGCAAGGTTCAAGTAACCAAGTTCAGATTAGTGAGCCAAGGCGTGGCTTCAGAAGTGGCTTGGCACAAGCCCAAAACACCATCAGCAAACAATCAAAGCGGGCACTGATTTATAAGGTGGTTCACTGATTGCAACTGGTGACCATCATCACATTGTTCATTACCTCTCATCTTCCAGAGATGTAAGAGATGATAACACCTGCCATGCGATGTTCTGAAATAGTTTAATGCAGGCCATTGTTTCCAGGGTAGGTTAAAACCTATAAATTCTTTTCTGGGGTTATTAGCATTATTCCAGAATTCTTTCCAATTGTGTCCCAGGATTGAACTAGGATGGTAGGTTGAAAGGCTGAAGGTTCTGGAGGTCTACTAGATGAAACGATGATGTGGTTTTATCACAAGCCCATGTCTCACCAGAGACTCTCTCTCCCCTGCAAATTACTGGCAAGGTCCTGGTAAATGCGCTGTGTCCTCAGTTCCCATCAAAATCCATGCAAGTTGCAGATTCTCAGCAACTCTTACAGCCAGGCTCTAAATTTCAGTGTTTACACTGCATCTACCTCAGTGCATGCAATAGTGTGTAGGTGTAATCCGGTGTATATAACAGACAGAGGCCAACAAATCTGTTTACAGAGGCCACCAAAAGCCCATTTGATGCTAACAATTGTTAGTCATTATCAACCTGCGTTTGTTCATATTTGTTGCCTAGAAGCAAAAGGCCTCGTATTCATTAAGGCAACTCCCATCTTCTCATGTACTGTTATATATCTCTTCCTACTGTATTTTCCACTCCATGCATCTGATGAAGTGGGTTTTAACCATGAAAGCTTATGCCTAAATAAATTTGTTAGTCTCTAAGGTGCCACTAGTACTCTTCATTGTTTTTGTTTTTTCCAGTTACTTATAACTATTCAGGACTCAAAGCAAAATCAATATTGAGAGTTAGGTACTTTGGCTAATGTAATAAAATTAGGGTGACCAAATGTCTCGATTTTATAGAGACAGTCCTGATATTTGGGGCTTTGTCTTATATAGGCGCCTATTACCCCTCTTCCTCATCCTAATTTTTCACACTTGCTGTCTGGTCATCCTAATTATAATTCATGACAAAATACAGCATTTCCTGGATATAGCAACTAAAAGCTGCTAATTACTAGCAATTGCTGTTATGGCCTAAGACTTTTTGTGGTGTTTATCTTGATGTAATTAACTTGATGCTTGGCACTGAGCATCAGTGATGGGCTTGTTTCAACCGCTTAAAAGGCTCAGGTTTATACCTAGAAACAAACCAAGACATTTTTCAGAGACAGTAGGGTACAAAATCTCAAAGGGCGTCCTCTTGAGAATGGAGTACTCACACTGATAACTCCCGGGCAGCTTTTCTGGGTCTCCTTTTCCTTTTATTTCAAAAGGTCAGATCATGAGCTCTTTACTCAGCTATTCCTCACATTCTTCACTCAGGCAAACTCCCATTGGATTTCAATAGTCAACAGAAGTTTGCCTGAGAGGGAACTGGATAATAACTGTGCAAGGACAACAGAATACAGCTCAAGGAGTTTTGCTGTTTGTAACTGTAGATGATCATTTGACATATTACAAACAAGACAAATAATTTCATACACATTAAGTCTATCCTACTTGCCACTGATAGCAACCTACCTCTTGCTTATGGGAATACAAACCAGATTTCCTGTATAAAGCTGAACAGAGGCAAAACTCTCTTGATTTCAAGTTCTGTTACAATTTTTGCCTGGTTTTGGGATATTGTACCATCTGTGTAACTCAGAACAAGTTCTGTACAGTTCATGAACCTTTCACTGAGCCAGGGACAAATTCTGAAACAGCATATTTTAGGTGCCAGGAAAGGAATTATTTGTGTGGAAACCAGTTGAAACATGGTAGTTTTGGCTCAATTCTACATTTTCAACTGCACTAAATGCAGTTTACAGAGGCTCAAAATTGGCATGAATCACAGCTGTTATATTTCACTCAGATCTTGACAAAACCATTTGAATCAAAATGCATATACATGTAATTAAAAAAATACGCCAAACCAAACCACTTTCCTGATCCTGTGAAGGGCAGCCTAGGATCCCTCCCTGTCCTGAAGTTGCATCCCTGACCATCCTACCCCTCTGGGGCCAATTGACTTCAGTGAGTTTTGAATCAGGTTCTTAAAGTGCTGCCCCACAATAACAGAGCAAAGGGAATATAGGGAAGCAGCTTTCCCACAATCCCCTCTGCTCTGCTGTACAAGGTGGCAGCCCTTCAAAGGCAAAGTAAAATATTTGTCATGCATCCCCTTTTGGGACAGATGCTGCGAGATAGAAGAGGCATCCGAGAGATACAGGAAGAGAGAGGGTACCCAGGAGAGACTTACATGATGTCAGTAGATTTAACACAAAATACAGCAGCATTGTGCGCTTTTTTCTCTGTTTAAAGGAGGTAGCAAGGATGATGACTCACCACTAGCAATGCAAATAAAATGACTCCACAGCTCCAGACATCCGCTTTCCTCCCATCGTATTTTTCTCCCTGTGCAACAGAGGTAGGAGTTTAAATGAATGCTTGTTAGGAAGAGAATTAGTCATCCTTGAATAATAGGAGAGGAGAGAGTGGGAGACCTGAAGTTTTGATCCAAGAAGCTGCTTCCTCGGAGAGTTATCTCAGTGGCAGGCCAAAGTGGTTCATGGGTTCTTGTGAAAGTCAGTGTTATGTCCTTGCCTGAGGGATGTGAGAGAGCAAAGCCTGCAATATGGGGAAGGGAGGGAATGGCCACGGAGCAATAAAAGAACTGAGGAGTCAGCACTTAATCAAAAATATCAGAGATGCCTTCAGGATATCAAGAAGCTGCTTCTCTCCTGGTTAGCTCTTTATGGAGCTTGGAATGGGTCATATTATTTGCTAACTTGTAATGTTTTCTGGCAATTCTCTTCTATTGATTTTCTGAACCACTTGGCTTGATATTACTGCTGAGCATCAACAGGTGGGAAACCTGGCCTTTGGTGCCCTGGGTCACCAGAGCCTACAGCCAGCCAGCCTTAGGGGAAGAAGACAGACTAGGAGAAGGGAGTACCCCCTACTGCTCAATAGCGAACTAATAACAGTGCTGACAGTCCAGTCTGGCTTTCTTCAGCTTGAGGGGATATTTAGGGACTCCATAGGGGACATGGAGGTCCACTGGATGGAAATAACATGGAAAACAAAACCATTGTACGTCTGGCTGGTCAAGTGACTGAAGTTGCTGTGCCACCATGAGTGACCTTTGCCCTCTGAGAATGACATATATTCATAACCTTTACAAAAGTGGTGTAACTTGCTTTTGGGCTGTGTCACATGAAGGAAAATGACAGTCATATTAAGCATTTGCTGACTGCCTTGGGATCACTTCCTATAGAACAGCAGTGTCCAACAGAAATTCAATGCTAGCCACATTTGCGGTTTTGAATTTTTCTTATTAGCCACATTATAAAAAAGCCACATTATAAAAAAGCCACATGCATTAGCCACAATTCAATAGCCTATTAGCCACATGTGGCTAGTGGCGAATGTATCGGACACCACTGCTATAGAGGGTACCTGTCTGCATCCATGTAACAAGTGACATGCTTTTATACAAATGCTGAGAGTACAAGCTAACTTACCCGGATCACTTCAGGGCAGGCATAATGTGGTGACCTGTAAAGCAAAACACAATCAAATGAGCATCTAAACATATACTTATTAGATACATTTGTAATCTGCCCACCACAGTGGCATCTTGGAGCATTCTGCATAATTTAGGAGACACAGAACAACACTCCCCTCCCTGACTTCAGCTTAAACCTGTTTGTGAGACAGAATCGTACTCAGGAAGTGGCCAACCAGAAGAATAATCCTAACACATAACTGGGAGAAAATCTGCAGAAACAACTTTAATTCAGGCTCTGATGAACATCTTTCAGGAACAGATTTCTGAGTTCTGATCCCACTTCAGCAAAGCCCAAGAAGGTCGGTAACTTCAGTGGGCTTTGGAGGCCCATTGTGACCAGGGTTTTGCAGTGAAGAAGCTCATGTTCCTGGGCTCCTATTTGGAACCTAAAGGAGTCTAGCTCATATTGATGGAGGCATAGTTGTATGTGTTGTCAGCACTTAAGGGAAGTCCACCTTTCCACCCAACTCTTACATAGCAATACACCCCTAAAAATGCCTGAGCCTCTTTTAGCCCCCCGTCCAAAACCCAGTATGGTTATTTATCCATCAGCACAGTGCTTTTCTGTGAAGATGTAGCCACCAAAGACCACATATTCCTCTGTTCCTCCTAGATTAGAATAGAGACTCCTGGGATGGACACTTGTAAGATTCAAAAGGAAGTCTACCCATTGTGCTTCATTCAAATTTTATTATAACATGCATGGGAGAAGAGGAATGAAGAGCTATTCACTGATCCTGCAGAACAGTGGCCCAGTTGCCTCTCATCAGATATTTTTACGTTGTCTTATGTATAAAAGTAAAGACAGTCAAGGCATATGCTCGCTTAGTTTTTTTAAAAAAATGCTTTCAGACCAACCAAATATATGCACCTGAATTGTCCTCGGCACCTCTGCAATTACCAATGTAATGGCATCTTTCGCTTCCTCTTGGCCTCTCCAGTGGGCATAACAGCTGCTAATCCATGATTTTAACATGCAACTTTGTTTTTAAAGAAATGGAAAGGATGGACTTCCTAAAGATTACAGCAATGACTATTTATAGTATCCAGTAAAGGCAGCCTGACAAAGCAGGAGGGACCCAAGTTATCCTAAGCACTTACCCAAGTCTCAGTAACACTCCTACTGACAGCTCCCTGGTAATTATAAAGCTGCCCCAGTTGTGTACTTGCCCTTTGGGCCAAAATAATCATGTGGTTGGTGATGCCTGTTTTATGTCACAATGTTTGTAGCTTTGTGTTGGGGCATTGCATTGATGCACAATGATATTATTGCACACACTGTATTGCCACCCTGACACAATATACAGATGTAATGTCCCAATATGAGGATTCAATACCGTGACACTAGGGAGATGAATCACGATAAACCCAAGGTATATTTAGGACTCTGAGGGTACGTCTACACCGGAATAAAAGATTCGGGACACCGCCATGGCTGGCCTGGGTCAGCTGACTTGGGCTCATGTGGCTTGGGCTGTGGAGTAAAAAACTGCTGTGTAGATGTTTGGGCTTGGCCTGGAGCCCAGACTCTGTGACTCTCCCCACTGGTGGGATCCCAGAGCTCGGGCTCAATGCTGAGTCATAACACCCACACAGCAGTTTTACAGCCCCGCAGCCCAAGCCCAAGTCAGGTGGCCCAGGCCAACTGCAGGTGTTTGATTTCTGTGTAGACATATCACACGGCAAGCTAAGCTTAAGCAATGTGATATAGACCCATGAAGTAAGGCTCAGAAAAGTTTGGGACAGTTAGAAACTGTCCACAGAGGTAGTGTTTACAAATACTCTCTCTGTGAGGTTACAAGGGACATTCTAACCAGGGCTGTCAGAGCAGTAGTCCTCAGGTGGTCTTCACTGAGGAGGGAACTTGTAAATTTAGATTATTGAGACAAAACAGACTATGGTTCAATTCTAATTTAACACAAATCGGGCTCTGTCTTCACATAGTTGGGTGGATTTGGTACCGGCATGCAGCTGCACATTTGGGAGGGAAAAGATGGTCATGTGGCTAAAGCATAGCAGTTGGGGTGAAGATACTGAGGCTCTGTTGCCAGCTCTAATGTCCTGCATATACTTTGGTGAGTTACTTAGTCCAAGATTTTGTGAAGTGGCCACTGATTTCAAGTTCCTCAGTTTTGCAGCACCTAAAATTAATGGCCACTTTTGAAAAATGTTGGCCTTAATTTCTTTGTGCCTCAGTTTCACCACCTGTAAAATCGAAGTAATAATAATATTAGTTTTCTACTTCACAAAGGTGTTGAGAGGCTTAATTCATCTGTCTTTGCACAATTCATTGAGATTCTTGGATAGAAACTGCTACAGAACATATTATAATAATCATAATAATCATAATCCAAGCAAATCCCAAAGGAGAGTAGCCTTCTTGCAGTTTGAGGGCCACCACGATCACTCTCTAGCTAGGTCCATACAACCATTTGGCTGGATATTCAGTTTCTGCCCATCACTGGCAATCTTACTACAACACCAAAGCTACTGCAGACCACTTTCCATCTCAATTCCTTGGTAAATATGCTTTGAAATTCATACATCTTCCATTCTAATAACATGCCAAAACCAAGAAAGCCACCAAACTTGAACTAGTGCTGATGCTGGCAGTTGCTATGAATATCCTCATTACTGATCTTGTCCTCCCACTTAATATGAAGCAATTGATGAAGATGGTGAGAATCAAAAACATCAGTCTGCCCATCTTCAGCCTTTCCTTGGTCCTCACGTTTCACTGCTGTCACAACAGCGCTGGTACAACTGTAGTTTTACAGATCTGCAGTTTCATGGTAAAATAGAGGTCCTGATATTTCCACAGAGGCCGCTTAAGGGCAGCGTTGGCTGTGGCTATATAAACATCCACATCTTTTGAACATCACAATCCCATATATGATAGTGATAAAATAACAATATTCTTGGCCCTCGGCCAAGCTACCATTAATTTCAGGGCTTTGCAGTGGGTCATTTACCCTTGTTGGGAAGCAACTGCTGTCAGCATAAGATGTGGAGTAGTTTGTGCGTGTGCATGTTTTTATCCATGCTAGGTACATTAGTCCAGTTACTCTTAAACCAGGCTATGCCCAGCCACACACATGTAACTCCAGAAGCTACAGCTCAGCCATTCTAAGCCATTGCCAAGGCCAGCTGCCTTCATCATCCCCTCCCAAGTTTATAACTGTCGTCCCTACTGCCATGGAGCCTTACCCTCCTAGCTGTCCTATCATCCTCCAATCAGGACACAGACAAGCAGTGGCAGATTCATCTTCAGCAGATTCACTAGGCTGTCCTCCACTGAACTATTATTGCTTCACAGATTCATAATAATATGGGATGAGGTTGGGGGATGCAATGGGTTAATGGACTGGCTTTCAGACCAGCGATCAAATGCATCATGGATCGCAAATGAAATTATTTTGGTGAGCGACAGAATCCCTGACAGGTATTTCTACACATCGTAAAACCACTGCAGAGTTGGCCGTATCGGTTTAGGAGAGATTGAGGTCAGGGATGAAAAGCAGTAACAGACTTTGGGTTGGAGTCCAGGACGGGACAAGTATAGAAAATTTCAAATGGGAACTTAGGTGCTTAGTCAAAGCAGTGTAAGGGCCCAAGATGGGAGATGTAAGATGTGTGTCAGTGCATGTGAGGATCGAAAACATCAATTACTGCTTGCAGCAGAGAGAGCATAAAAACAATTTACATCTGACCTTGCACATTTGGTTCAACCAGACAGTCAGTTAAGTCACTCACGGTTCGTCTATGCTACTGATTAAGTCTATGTAACTCACAAAAACAGCACCCCCCGCAAGCGACATAAGTTACATCGACTTAAAGTGCTGGCCACACTGCACTCCCGCTGACATAGCTTCCACTGCTCATGGAAGTGGAGTAATTACATCGATGGGAGAGTGCTCTTCCATTGGCATAGCAAGTCTTCAGTGGCTTCAGTGGCAGGTGTGCCACTGTAGTGTGGTAGTGTAGACTTGCCCACAGTAATGGACATATTACTTAGAATGCATTCTCTGCTGCTGAATCACAGCAGCTTTCTATGCAATGTCCACCTGAAAAAGTGGATCGGGATATAGCAACACTGTTGGGCACAGTCTAGGTATGTATTTGGCCCCCACCACCATAGTATCTGAATTTCTCATGATCTTGAATGGATTTTAACCTCACAACTTCCTTGTAAAAATGACTTGTCCATAGTTACATAGAAAGTCAGCAACCAAGCTCAGAATTAAACCCAGGTTTGTTGAGTCCCAGTTCGGTGTCCTGGGTGCTACACCACCTTTCTCGCTCTGTAGAAACAGAATGTTTCCTGGAGGGATGTGGCATTTTCAGGTGTATTGCGAGAGCAGAGTAACACTTTTCTATCTTAGTTATATGGATTGCCTCACCATTTTTATTGCTGTATGGCAACTTTATCAGTGACAGGAGACAACACTCCTACCTCTGGATACAGGGTCGGGGGGAGACTGGAATACAATTTCCCCAGTCACACTGTCTGATAACACTCATCCCTTCAAAAGAGAGGGGTCTCAGTACTACAACCTGCATAACAACATATCTTCATCTGCATGCTGCCATCATGCACCTCAAAAGCATCACAGTCCTCTTTTGTCCACCAGATTGGAAGAGATTCTTAACGGATCCTCCTCGCTGGAGTCTTTTGGAATCCTCCCAGAAGCTAGGAGGAGAGGAGGATACAAAAATCCCTTGGCCACCAGTCAGATGCATGGAAGCATCTACTAACCTTGTGGAAGGTGTAAAAAAATCCCAATTAACAGTGGAACAAACTGGCAATATTATACTCGAGGAAGGTTGGGCTAACTAAATAAATGATGCTTGTGGAACTGGGGCATTTTGGGGAGTAGGATACATGGAAAAAGCTGGAGGAGAGGAAGCTGGGTTAACCTGACCACTCAACAGCTGCACTGCAACTGCCAAGAAAGTATAGGCTTCTGGCATTGCCACTCTGAATTCTTTCCAGTGTATGGCAGCTATATATCTGTGGCTTTATCTTGGCTACATGGGATCCTCGGGCCAGCCAGAATATGTAGAAAATTCATTTCCATGCTGCCAATCACAAAGCAACTTCAACTGCTTTAAAGCGAAAAACTCAAATTTAATCAAAAATCTATTTCTCTTTCTACAGAGTCATGAATATTTCCTTGGCTCTTATCACTAATTATTCAATGTGTGGCTGTCTAAGCAACTTTCTCTGCTTCTTCCCCCTAAGCCATTCTCCTCATCTTTCGGCTACATCTCTGCAATGAAGCCACAATCTGTCTTTGATAACAAATAGTAATATCACTAAGCAAGATCAAGAAGCAGCTTTTGCCAGCGGGCTCTGCTGTGAAGCAGCGTCAGTGCATTGTTTATTTGTCAGGTGATGCTAACTTCCCTGGGTCGCAGCCTGCCCGTAGTAGCAATGATTCTCTGGTCATTCTATGGGCCATGACCTCTGGGGGAAGCAATGGTTCTCTGAGTGGTCATTCTTCAGGCCTCAACAACAGGAAGGAGTGTGCACTTGCTCTGTCTCTGCTGTCCTCAAGCCCTGAGTTCCCCAGTTAAAGAGGGCAGGTATGGCTGAATTTTTCTCCTCCTGCCACTGGCGGCTGCCACATGCTGCCTCTCCTCCTCCTCTTCTTTGGTTCCCAGTTGGCTTTCAGAGACAGAAAGTCAGAGAGCAGCACTGATGGCCTCCCACACCTTCTCCTATGGGCTGGGTGCCAAGGGCTGAGAGAAAGGGGAGTGCCACAGGAGTGGGGCAAGAGGAATGGGGAATTCTGTCAGAAGAAGATGTAGATGGAGGAATCCCACTGGAGGAAGGCAGGAAAGATAAAGGAGCAGAGATATATTGGAAAGGAGAACAACACAGTGAGGGGCTGGCAGGGTTTAAGTTTAAGAGAGAGGCTATATGATGATGGTGCTGACAACAACTCAATAGTTAAGGTTGAGTTCTGTTTTACACTTAAAGCAGACACTCAACCTATTTGCTTTGTATGAAAAATACAGAATATCCTCCCCAACCTCACAGTACTTACTCTTCAAGCACATAGGAAATCCCTTAATTAGTTTATGAATGAAAATGTATTAAAAACTTGGTCCTTTAAGAACTCTAGCATCTGTGTCAGTCTTTACTTTATCCCAAATGATTTTAGTGAGAGAATAACATAGACACTTCAACACAATAGTCCATTGAGTTAAAATTAATTGAAATCATGTACATAAGAAATTAAATTGTAATTAAGCTAAGTCATTAATAATTTGTGTCTACTTATATATAGGCTACAGACAGGCTCAGGTCATTAAGTCAGGGGATCACGAGGCTATTACGTGGGGGGGTCACGAGCCGTCAGCTTCCACCCCAAGCCCTACTTTGCTTCCAGCATTTATAATGGTGTTAAATATAAAAAAAGTTTTTTTTAATTAATAAGGGGAGAGGGTGTCGCACTCAGAGGCTTGCTGTGTGAAAGGGGTCATCAGAACAAAAGTTTGAGGACCAGTGTCTTAAGCAGAGCCACTGACATCAGAGATAACTCAGCCAATCTCCATACTTCATGTACAGCTAATTTGCACATAATAATTCTATTGGCTCACATGAATCAGTGGCATAAAGAATATTAGACATGTGTCAAGAGTTCTCATTGGTGGATTACTTGGCCCAGTGGTCACATGCTAGCCTTTTTCATTTATAGATTCACAGATTCTAAGGCCACAAGAGGCCATTTTGATCACCTACTCTGTGCTCCTGAATAACACAGGCCACAGAACTTCTCCCAAATAATTTCTAGAGCAGATCTTTTAAAAAAACATCCAATCTTCATTTAAAAATTGCTCGTGATGGAAAATCCACCATATCCCTCGGAAAGCTGTTCAAATGGTTAATTACCCTCTCTGGTAACACTTTGCACCTTATTGCCAATCTGAATTTGTCTAGCTTTAAATTCCAGCCATTGGATGGTGTTATACCTTTCTCTGATCGACTGAAGAGCCCGTTATCCAATATTTGTTCCCCCTCAGGATACTTACACACAGTAATCAAGTAACCCTTAACCTTCTCTTTGTTAAACTTCTCTTTCCATGTCAATGGCTTCCCATTGCACTGTTGCCTTGGCTCCCCTGAAAATGAAAGTGCTATTGGTGGAACAGAAGAAGCCCTTCAAGTGCAGAGACATTGGGACTTAGGGGCTTGGCTTTCCCAACCCTCCCATCACCTAGTACCAGTCTCACACTAACCCAATGCTCCCAATCAGGGATGACCAACTTTAAGACAGCAGAGCGCCACATATCCCACTAAAACCCTTTGGCAGGCTAGGGTTAATGGGGGCTGGTGAGTATGTGATGTGTGTGTGGGGAGGAGTTTGGAGAGTGAGCCAACCTCACACTTGCCCACAGCAGCGGCCCATCAAACATGGGCTGGGCCTAGCTCCCTGCTTGTGTGCAAGTGTGGCCTTTCTCTTGATTCTCTGTCCCCTCGCTGGCCCTGGTGGTGCCAGATTGCCCGTCCTGAGCTGGACCGTGCTGGGCCAAACAAAATGACCTGGTGGGCTGGATGTGGTCCTTGGAGCACCAGCTGCCCATCCCTGCTCTAAATGAACATGACAATGAGTGTGTCTTTACTGCACCATTAACCTGGGTGATCACTATTCAGGTCTGAACAACTGGATTATCTCTACAATGCCACACTTGAGTTACTCAGCCCACTCACCCAAGTGTGTCACTAGCACATCCCATGGTTCTTTGCACTAGTTTCCAGTCTGAGTGCAAGCAGCACTTGAGCTTTAGTCTATACCCCAGAATAGGCCAGCTAGTCTAGGTGTAAGACACCATCATACCCAGGCCAGAGGACTGTATGTTTCAACAGGAGCTGGGTTGGGGCAATACCAGAGTTAACTTTTCAGAGAAAACATGTCCAATTGCAATTTAAAGGCCATATTCACTGGTGCTTATTAGCTGCTTTGCACTATTCTTGTGATGAAAAGCAGTTGTAAACCAAGTTTAGTTAACCATTGAGCTCTGGATGCTTTTGTGCTTATCTGGTGCACTAGGCTATCTGCCTTAAACTAAAATTGACAAAAAAAAAAAAGATGAAGGTTGATACCATATATCTTCACATCACTAGAAATATCACACGGTAGAATTCTCTTTGGGTTTCTCATATAGTATTCATGTATAAACATTTTAATAAACCAAGGAAATTCTCAGGCAAAAAGACTATGTTAAGATAGAGTAAATGTTGAGAGAACATTTTAGCAAATCAAGGTAAAAACATTACAGAAATGTTATAATTACCCAGAACCAAGTATTGTAAATCTAGGAAATTCAGAATTAGAACTACTTACATTTTAACAAATGTAGAAAATTATCACCACCACCCCAAACACACACCCTTCCACTGCATTAAAAGGACAATAAGACTGCAAAGTTAAGTGTTAAAAAGTTAGGAAATGCCAGAATTAAGATTGCACAGGACACACTGTGCTCTCAGGTTGTTCCGTGGGTGAGGCTGTTGTCTGTAGTACTTCTGCCTCACTTGTTGCAGAAATCGGAAGGTGTGCTGTGAACGTGGGAACTGGAAGGTGTGCCGTGAATGTGGGAATTGCACGAAGAGAAAGGATGGATATCTGGTTAAGGCAGCTGAATGCCACAAGGAGAAACAAATTCTATCCTTGCCTGTGCCATGGAGTTGCTATATAAAGCTGAGCAAGTCACTTAAACCAAACGTTAAACATTTGGGTACTGTGTGTTTCTCCTTTTCTGGGTACCCAACTTGAAACACCTGGATGCTCAGAAATGCTAAGCACTCACAACTGCAACTGAAGTCAACAGGAGTTCCGCTTTGCACATATAAAGTGCTATAATGTGCTAACGACTATGAAAAATCAAGCCCTAGGTGTCTCACATTGTGTACTTAAAATTACTCAACAATTTTGGCTTTAATTTCTGTGCCTCAGTTTCCTATGTATAAAATGGGGATAATAATACCATCTCACTTCACAGAGATGTTGTAAAGATAAATTAATTAATATTCATAAAGTAATAAGATACTATTGTGACAGCATCATAGAAAAGCCCACCAGGAAATTCATATATCTGTAATCAGAGCCTGGTCTGATTAATGTGCAGTAAATAAGGCCAGAGGCCAGACACTGAATAATGAGCATAAAACAAAATATTGAATAGCTGTTCAATCAGTGAGTACCATCCAAAGAAGCACTGAATAAGGCAGGGGGGATCCGGTGGAAAAAATAATATGCGATCACATAATTAAAGATGGTATCATAATACACATGCCCAAGGGGACTGAATTAAGATTGGACCGGCAACCTTAAACAGGGCATTTCCTAGTTTCTGAGTGCTTGACTTTGCAATCTTAAACATCCTTTTAACACAGTTTTTGGGATGTATTATAAGGACTGTTGGCTGATACTTCCCATTATATAACCCTTTTTCCAACTGCTTGTCACTCTGCCAAACATACACTGCTGGTGTTTGCTTCGTGCTGAATGCTTTGGGAAAATTTCAGCCCCAAACGTTCAGCCGTTTCCAAGAACAAGGGTAGTGAAAAATACACTGTTTTGCCCATGTTAAAATTTTCTGACAACCTTTTCTATGAGAAGCTCTAACACTCCCATGGCTTGCAACAGGGACTTGAAATTTAACTGGGGTATGGCCTTTACATCATGGATGCGTCTTTTGCTTTCTCCAGATAAATTTGTCCAAATATGGCAAAGTTATAAGCCTTTGAAAAACTGCTCTTTGCATATGCTCAATAGAGTTCCCATGCAGTGCCAGGAAAATCACTTAAACCAAACTTTCCATGGATAGTCAATAATTATGCATTCCTCATTTTCGCGTTGCCTAACTTGAGATCTTGTGGTCTGATTTTCAGAAGTGATAAGCTGAAACTGAAGTCTTTGGAGCCCCACTTTGAACGTATAAAGTGATATGTAATGCTAGTACTCTGAAAAAATAAGGTCCTCAGTGTCTAAGATTGGGCACTCAAAGACAGCAGGTACTTTGGACCTTAATCTCTTTCTGCTTCCATTCCCCATCTGTAAAATGGGGAAAATAATACTACCGAATTTCACAGGGATGATGTGAAAATAAAGTAATGTATGTTTGTAAAGTGCCCAGATATTATAGTAACGAATGTCTTATAAAAGACCTCGAGAAAATTAATAATTCTGTCTTCACAGATGGGTCTAAATAGTGCACAGTAAAAATGGCATGGGGCCACACACTGAACAGTGAGAAGAAAAAAAAATTCCATAGTTGCTTATCAATTGAGTAAGATCCTTTCTGTGCACTGAATTAGGTAGGGGCCCTGTGGAAAAAACAGTAGTAATTCAGAACTGGATTTTATGCATAATAGAAAGGGGCTGAGTTAAAGCTGCATAGGCAACCTTAATCCGGGCATTTCCTAACATCTGAGTGCTTGACTTTACAATCTTAATAATGTTATTTTAACAAAGCTTTTGTGTATAATATATATATATATATATATTCATACAGAAAAAGGGTGCGCAGGACATGTGACAGCTTCATCAGAACTAGGACTGGCTCCTGAAAATCAGAATGGATGGCAACACTAGATTCCTGTCTTGAACTACTGCCTTGCAAGGGGTGTGGTGAGGCACGAAAGAGAGGTATTGGGGAAACGGGAATCTCCGCGGTGGCCTTGTGCAGTCAAGCACTACCTTGCTTGCTGCAGATAAAGAGAACACAATTCTGTGCCTAAACTCAACTAATAATCATCCCTATTGAGCAGGCATGCTTATTTGATAGATCCAGGGAGTCTGTGGGCCTGCAAGGGGTACTGGGAAACATCTCGTGGGAGAGCTGTAGCAGGAGGCATTGGCTGAGATGGGGATTGAAGTGGCTGCTCTTTCTGCCTCCATTATAAAGTGACTGGTACACGACTTCTTTTCTCGTTCTAAATAAAATTAGAGACGATCATCATTATCATTCTTCCCACATCCATGTAGTTTTTTGTATTAGGGCTTGGCGCCCCCGTGGAAATAGTGAAGGAAGGGGACTGCTTCATACAGCCAGTTCATTGAGGACCCGTCAACAGGAGCATAAGTTTCTATACTGATTCTTCACGTATTGGGGCGAGCCGCATTTGTGTGTCAGCTGTTTTACCTGAGCTACTGTTCATTTTTGGCACAGAGATTTGGAGCCAGTCAGCACAGAGACTAACACTGCTGCTGGATTCTCCATCACCCAGCTGCCTGCAGCAATCCCTTTCAGCCAGAGAACCAGTTTTTCTAAGCTGGGATAAGAATGGGGAAGAGGGGACTAAAATGATTTCCAGGCTTCTAAAACAGCACAAGAAACCAGGAAAGATGATTACAAACTCTCAACAATCATACCAGAGAGATTAAGTGACTTGCCCAAGATCACACAGGAAGTCTGTGGCGGAGCAAGGAATAGAACCCAGATCTCCTGAGTTCCAGTACAGTGCTTTAAACATAAATCAGTCATCCCTCTGAACTAGGGACAGACGAACGCGTTGAGTTACATTTACCATTCGACAAAATTATAACACAGCACACAGTGGAGATATGACTGTAGGAGGGATGAGAGCTCCTCAGAATGTAATTGTCTGGGTTTTCTTTGCCTGGAAGGGTAAAGACCAGGAAGAGATGAAGAAATCTGAACTAATAAAAGCTGCATCCCACTAATCCCTAGCTCCATCCGCTGTCTGTTCATAGGCCTCGCCAGCTCTTGGAGGAATGCAAAGATTTGCTGTGTTACTTCTGCCCTTGAGGGACTGTTTCTCCAGAATAAGATTTGCCTTGTTATACAGTTTCTGCAGCAAGTTGTGTTGCCAGTGTCATTATCATCCCTGCAGACCCTAAGCATCATTCCTCCTCATCTCAGGGGTCTAGGGACGCGTGTTGGTTATTCCTCTGCTTTGTGCATGAGAGATGCAGGTTTCCAGTAAGGGGGATTTATTACAAACAAGGTCTGACGCACAGTCAGTTAGTGACAAATTATGTCAATGAAACAGCTTGTCCACCTCCCCGCTCCTCTTCCATGTCCTCCGACACACATAAACACAATCAGATTGCACTTTTATCATTTCCTCCAGGGACATTTTTATTTGTAGCCATCAGTGCTACAGAAAACAATCTTTCCTGATGTAATGAGTAATCCCCATCAAACAGTAAAACTGAGGCATGGAATATTAAATATCGGCAGCTACATGAAGGTAACATTCAGAGCTGTGTAACGTTGCCTCTGATGCCAATCAGAGCTTGTTGACCTGAAATGTATCCAAATTATACGTCATACTAGGAAGCTCAACCTGCATCAAATAAGGGTCTGTGACTGCACACTCAAATCCTTATGCTGTACCATTAGAAAGTTAGCTTCAACACATCGATGAATGCCATCTGATCCTGATGCTCCATTGACTGAAGTACCTGGAGACTCTTCGTGTGACTAGCAATGGGAATGTTACACTTTCATGCTGTTATCCATGTTCACAGCACAGACAAAAACCCTTGGCAAATTAACTTCTGGATGCCCGAAGAAGCCACTCGTTAAAGCTCAATAACTCAGCCACAGTTCCACCATTTTTTGTATTTTTGCAATGGCCTAAAACACCAGCCACACACTGTGGAGCAAGTGAAGGTAACACTGTTGTCTTGAAAAGCTCCGATGCTGGTTACTGAACTCTACAAGGGAAGGGCAGTCAGAAATCTACTGCTTTCCTTTGTGAATATGTGGCATGCCATTATATATTCCTTCCTCTCTCCTTTCTTTCATCCCTAAACCAGACACATCACAAGGCACCAGTATCAGCCATGCTGGGCCCCATGCCAGGAGAATTAATAAAGTGGTGTAATAGCTCACATGGAGGCCTAGTGATTGGCGCCATTCTTAAAATGCATCTGCAAGGCAGGGGATCACAGCGTTGCTGTGTTCTGTTTATTACAGGCATGTCTCTTCCATTCCATTGATTTCTTTATTAGTGCATTTTAAGGCAGCAACATGGGGGTTTGCTCTGTTTGAGGCACTGAAGTTCGAATTCCAGCACTGCTGATGGAAGGAAGGTCTCCCTTTAAGACTAGGCCAGGCTGACAGTGCCATCCGCTAACAAGCTCTGGATCCTTGCTGAGCGGTTCCCTAGCAATTTGAAAAATCCTGGAAGGCAAGGTAAGATTGTTTGTTTGGGTGAGGAAATAAAATTTCCTTAGAAGTACCTAGAGGTGTTGCAATAACTGAGGTGAGAATTTCATTTCTTACCTGAGAAAGTAGGCTTGAAAGCAGCAGCTAGCAATAAAATGGAGCCTCACAGTTATTCATCTTTCATCTGTGTAGGTATGAGTTCAAATCCTGACTTAGGTATAAGTGTAAAGGAACTGGTGGATTTCAATCAGTTCATCAACAGGTATTTGTCCACTTTACAAACATCACACAATTATTCACTCCTGGCATTCTTTGCCCAGCAGAGTCTCAGGACTGGAGAAACAAGGGTAGAATGAGTCAGGATTGAAAGTCAGTGGCAGCACTGTTTGGGGACCCAAGACTGGAACAGAAGGGATGCTGAATGTCCAGATTGAGGTTCACAGTCACAGTTGTGAGGGGGCTGCAAACTGGAATAGTTGGGACAGCTGCACATGCAGACTGGCATCGCTGTGAGAGGATGTTAGATTGGAAGATCAGGCACTATTACAGGTGAGGATTGGTGTCAAGCTGTGTGAGACCCTCACCACTGCAGCTGCAGAAGTGCTGAAGGCAAAGAGTGAACAGAGCTGTGTGAGAGGAAGATCATGAACCAGATTGCACTATCCATCGCTGGGAACACTGAGCTCGTTGCGATGAGAACCAAATTCATACCAAAATACGAAACTTGTGTTGAGTTAAAGCCCCATATATGGACAATGCAACTGTAGCCTCTTCGTGCTCTTGTTCAGTCTACCACTTGTTTGATGAGAACTCTCTTCAATTGGAAGTGGCATCTCGTAAGTGACCTTTCATTGGATAGCAAGTGGTCAGGAAAGCAATTCCTCCTTACTACCAGTAGATGGTGTTAGTGTCATAGTTCCACAAGTGGTGAACTAGGGTAATCTACAGTTGAATCACTACAAGCACTACCACTTAAGAGAGGTCTGAAAAATGGGGGATCTCATTCTTATGTGTTTCAGTGACTTAAGAAGACTATTTAGGGAACCTAGTATTCATTTTCTATTTTTAATAATTTTAAAGTGTTTATTTTTGGCTGCTTTTGTATCTTGGAACTTCCCAGAAAGGCTGTCATATCAAATGGGTTTACATATGAATTGTAATGGCATAAATTTGATCAGAAATCAGCTGTTCCACTGACAATTAAACTAATGTAAAAGATTTTTAAAACCTTCTCTCTCATTTATTGTTTGTATCCTATATTCCCACTCTATGTGTAACCACACAAAACTCAACTACCTTCCACTCTGGTGCTATTTGTGACCAAGCAGTGAAACTGTGGGGAGGATGAAGAAAAAGGTGATGAGATTGAGATGTACAGAAGACAGTTGGAGCAGGACACAAATTCCTTTACAAATTACTTAATTTTTTTTCTCCCCCGGTATTTTTTTAAAACCCACGCTTGAAAAATGATCACTATTGTTTTATCAATTTTCCGTTCCCCAAGAATATGATATGGCCAGTGAAAGAAGAGATAGGCCAACATTTTCAGGTGCGATGAGGATTTTGAGTGTTTCGAGTTTTTGTGTCCAATACCTGAAATACTTTAAAGGAACCTGATTTTCAGAAAAAATTGAGCACTCACCCTCTGCAAACCAAGCCTCTTTAATGCATTCCAAATTGGGCCTCCAAAAATTGAGGCACTCTAAATCATTAGCCAGTTTTGAGAATATTGGTCTAGTTAACATATCTTATATATAGCTTATGGATTTACTATTATACTGGGGAAATTCAGGCTTGATGTAAGTGACTTCAACTAAAATCACTGGACAGCACAGCATATACATCTATAATCTCCCCTGTACACACACAAATGAACACATGCACGTGTGCACACCACCCACTCTGTCCTACAAATAAAGTGGTAGCCCAAAGCTGGACGTGTCCAAGTAAGTCTCTCCTTGGAGAGGGAAAGCGAGTGGCTGTTTCAAGAGGCCTCTGCCAACTCTGACTTCTATTATACAGTTGGAGCCACTCACCCACAGCTGGTTTCTAACAAGCTGTCCCCGACCTGCAGTGATGCCATTCCAAAGTCTGCTATCCGGATGTTGTTCTTTTCATCCAGCAGTAGATTTTCTGGTTTTAAATCCCTGTGGCTGTGGAGAAAGGATTGGAACATGGGTTAAAAAAATTCAGGAGTTCCCCCTCCTCAGGATCTGTTTATTTCACTTCACACAAGTTCACTTTTCTCCTCCTGGGGCAGAAGAATACATAGTGTCTGAGACGCAGTCTTTGGGATGCTGCAAACATTAACCAACCATTACTGACCCTCTGAGGGCCTCAACCTGCAGTGCCCTAAGATGTGCTGAACATCTTTCAGCTCCCTTTGAAAACAACAGAAATGCAGGGTACTCAGTAGGAGTGGAAACTCCTATGGCATTTAAGGCTGGGATGTCAGATACCAATCCATGAGGCAGGAAACAGCAATAACAACCAGTTCTGTGAATGGCAGAAATTCGGTGACTGATTTTCAGGAAAAGAAAGGCTGCTGTGTGCACTGCCCCTCCTCCCACCCCGCAGAGCCTCATTTAGGAGTTGCTTGCCTAGGCACGTGGCCGTGGGTAATTAGTTGGCATGAGGAATTCCCTTGAGTCCAGAATTCCACAAAACACTGACTCACAACACTTTCAAAAGGCTCTTTCCCACCTAATACTGACAGCCTTCCTACTCAGCAATAGGGGTGGGCAAGGGCATTGGTTCTCACACTGGGGGTCGTGACCCTTCAGGGGGTCATGACCCGGTTATGTCGGGGGTCGCGAGCACTGACCCCGACCTCTGTGCCTAGCTGCCAGCCCCGACCTCAACCTCTGTGCCAGGCTTCCAATCCTGACCCCTGTGCCGGGCCCGGGGGTCGCGCTCAGAGGCTTGGTGTTCGAAAGGGGTCACCAATACAAAAAGTTTGAGAACCACTGGGCAAGGTTGTGGTGACCCTTGGACACTGGGTCATGATCCCCAAGTTGGGAACTCCTGCCATGGATAAAGGGTATAAATACCTGTCCCTCCTCTTTTTCTTTTCTCTCTTACCCATGCCTGGGGATCTCTCCTGCATGTTAGCTAGCACAAGCACTTTGAAATAGCTCTTATATAGTGTAGCAGTTAATTTTTAAACATGTAGACACAAAATTTTGGTCAAAATTTGTGAGGTTTTTGTCAGTATTGTCATTTTTTAAAAACGGTTTTTGAGTCACCAAGATGGCATATGCATCTTAACAACAACAACAACAAAAGGCAGCATTTATGAAGAGTTCCCATTGCCCTTCCATGGTCTCTGCTTTGGGTGATGAGAATTTGCGTCTTTTGGGCCTGGGTGAGAAAAGGTCCAAATCTGAGAACTGAAATCAGGAACGGGCAAACTTTTGGTCCCGAGGGCCACATCTGGGCGGGGAAATTGTTTGCAGAGCCATGAATGTAGGACTGGAGCAGCGGGTTGGGGTGCGGGAGGGAATGCGTGGCGTGGCAGGGGGTCCGGTGTGCAGGAAAGGGCTCAGGTCAAGAGGTTGGGGCAGAGGAGGGGTACAGGATGTATGAGAGGCTCAGGGAAAGGGGTTGGGGCGCACAGTGTGGGAGGGGGCTCAGGGCAGTGGTTGGGGTACAGAAGGGGTGTGGGATGTGGCCAAGAGCTCAGGGCAGGTGTCTGGAGCGCAGGCAGGGTGTAGCAGGGGCTCAAGCCAGGGAGTTGAGGGGGTGGGGTGCAGGAGGGGGTCAGGGTGTTGGCTCCAGCCTGGTGCCACTTACCTGGAGTGGCTCCAGGGTGGCAGCAGCGAGTATGGGGCCAGGGTGGGCTCTCTGTCTGCCCTGGCCCCAGCCTGTCACTGCTCTTCTCTGGGAAGAGCCCGGCACCATGTCCCTGTGGCCCCTGTGGGAGGGGGCAGAGGTCTCTGCGGTTCACCGTTCCCAGCCAATGCGAGCTTCGGGGGAGTACCCACAGGCAAGTGCAGCACACAGAGCCTCCCTTCCCCTCCTCCAGGGGCCACAGGACATGGTGCCGGTTGCTTCCCGAATGGCATGGGGCCAGCAGCGCCACAGCGGTGGCAAATCTGCAGGCCGAATCAGGCCCGTGGGTCATAGTTTGCCCAGTGCTACCCTACACCCTGAAGAACATTAATGTTTTTGGAAATTACCCTCTTTTTGTTCCTGACCAGGAGTCTAGGGGACATCAATTAGCAACAGCTCCTGAACAATTCAGTTCAGGTTTTATGTAAAAGTCAATGCCTGTAGGTCACTTTGGGAGCATTAGGCAGCTCTGCTAAGACCTCCAGCAAAGTGGGAAAATTCAGTAAAACTGCTAGTTCTTTATCTTAACATCAAGCCTTAACCAGTCATTTTTTAAATGGCCCAATGGTTGGCCTCCATTTTTGTACACATAATTAACATGCTGCCATTTAGGTAGGGGCAAATGGGTAATTAGATGCCTGAGTGGTAGCATTTATACCTGTAAATATTTGTATCTGACAAACGGGAGGGCCCTTGGTAAATCAAGCCCTTTGTGTATTAATCAAAGTGTCCTGGTAACTTGGGACACAACGAGTATCAAACACGAAATAAATATTGGCATGAACATGTCCTTCGGTCTGACACCTTCAGCACACTCTAAAGCTCATGAATGACCAGTGAAAGCCCAGAAAAGAACCGCTGAATGCTGCCATCAAGGACCACAGTCCCTGACAGATACAAACTGATTATACATGTGCCAGATCCCACGTAGGAAGGCTCCTGCCCTAACGGTTCAGCATAACGAAGGACACAGAGTAGAAGAGGCCAGGATCTTTTAGTGGGCTATAGAAGTTGGATAATAATGACATGGCAGTGCATTATTTGATTACTGTTCTCAAACTGGGATCCAGGATCGATCTCATCTTGCACCTGAGTGCTGGGAAGGTTTCATCCAACAGGGGAGATGGATTAAAGGTTTCCTGTCTCAGCTTTAGGGTATGGTGATGAGTGATAACAGTGCTTTACAAAGTAAGTGGTGCTGACATAATGAAAGGTAACTGGAAACCTCTCAAAGCTCCAGGCAGACTATGTGTCCTTCCGCCTTTTGCAGTAGTTATCCTTGCAACAGTCCCAGAAACTGCTCTCACAGGACTGTTATTAAGGGCTACTTATATGTAGAATTGGCAGAACTCCATTTTTCTTTTTGGATAATTCTGACAGATTATATCAATGTGTATTTTTAAGCTTTTTTTTTAGATTTTTCTTTACATTTTCACGGTTGTGGGAATTATGGGACTATCAGACAATTATGTAATAACAGTAGACGGTGAGATTCAAAAAGTAAAAGTTTTATGAATCATTAAAGCACAAATTGTCAATATTACATGTCAAAATACACAAAGTAAGTATCCTTAAATCAACATATCATACTTTTTTTTTTTTTACTATTCATTCCCTAGTCCAGTGGTCCTGAACCTTTCCAGACTACTATACCTGTTCCAGGAGTCTGATCTATCTTGTGTACCCAAGTTACACCTCACTTAAAAACTACTTGTTTACAAAATCAGACTTAAAAATACGAAAGTGTCACAGAACACTGGTACTGAAAAATTGCTGACTTTCTCATTTTTTCCATATAATTTTAAAATAAATCAATTGGAATATAAATATTGTACTTACATTTCAGTGTAAAATATATACACTGACTTCACTAATGTTTTTAATGTAGCCTGTTGTAAAACTTAGGCAACTATCTAGATGCGTTGATGTGCTGCCAGGAAGACCTCTGTGTACCACAGCTCTAGTCCATATGTGACAAGCCTAATTCAAAAGTCCATATTGCTGGATTTTCACTCTAAGAAGTTCTCTAGCAGGACTCTTCTCACTTTGCCTATCTGCAAATTTCAGTTCTCATTGATGGAAATATTCTTCTTTTGGTTTGTGTGTGTAAGAAGAAATCGATGTTTACTGACATTTACTGATAAAAATTCAAGTCTAGTTATATGCACAGAGGTTGGAGATGCTCCTTTTTGTTAAATTCGGTCTATTATATCGTCCATGAAGATGAAGAGCCAATAGCATTGGTAAGAATTAGGTCAGTGTGCCCCCTAATCCCAAACTCCAGACTTCAAAGAAAAACTGCGGAGCTACACTTCATTTGCAAATTTGACACCATCAGCTCAGGATTGAACAAAGACTATGAATGGCTAGCTAACTACAAAAGCAGTTTTTCCTCTCTCAGTGTTCACACCTCCAGATCAGCTGACAGAAGCGGACCTCATCCTCCCTGATTAGAGATAACAAGGTGGTTCAGCCTGATTGAACTAACCTTGCTCTCTCTAACCTAGTCCTTGCCTCTTATTTATACCTGCCTCTGGATATTTCTACTGCATGCATCTGATGAAGTGGGTATTAGCCCATAAAAGCTTATGCTTCAATACTTTTGTCAGTCGTTAAGGTGCCACAGGATTTTTTGTCGCATCTATGGAAGAGGGTAACCATGGCTCACTAGCGGCAGATACTCCCTCCCACCCCGCTCCCATTACCCCTGGTTCCTCTCCTACCTTCCCCAGGTTGGAAGCCGTGGAAGACTGGCTCAAACAATCGCCTTGCCCCAGACACCAGGCAAAATAACATCAAGGGAAATCATTGGCCTGATTCTCCCCTGTGCCGAGACACACTCAGAAGGGGAGAGAGGGAGGAGCTGTCAGGGAGCCATGCATTCTCATGCCCCAGACTTGGCCCTTACCTACACCTCTTGAGAATGATCTTTAGGGTGCTTTGCTCCCCTCTGTTCATTCCTCACCAAGTTACACTCTTTCCTTCCTTAAATATGCCCCTATGCCAGAGTGGGGGGTGGTTGGCATAGGAGCTGGCTCTACCACCTGTATACCAGTTGTTATGGTTGTTTAGGAGAAGCCCCACTCAGGGATCAGAGTCCTACTGTGCTGAGCACTGTACCCACATATAACTACCAGACAAGCCCTGCCCCAAGTGAGAACTCCACTCTACCAGGGACAATTCTCATCTATCCATCTGATGTCCCTTTTGTACTGTTCCTGCAGCACTAAGGGGACAGAACTGAGGCTGGGAATCTGGACCACAATGGCAGGACTGGAACCATTGCCACTAGAGATGGGACACCTGTTCTGTATTTTCATTCCTCATCTTTGCTATCATCTACTCCAGGGGTCTCCAAACTTTCTGAGTCGAGTGTCACATTAGATTTTTGAAGGGGCTTTGCGGGCTGCTGCCATGCCCCCCCCCCTTTGCTCCTCCAGCCACACCGCTGCTGCATCCCCCCGACCCTTTGCTCCTCCGGTTTTTGCTGCGGTGCCCCCCCTTTGCTCCTCCAGCCGCATCGTGGGGCACTCATCCCTCCGCACATGGGGCCGCCGGCAGCAGCTCGCGCAAGGGGGGCAGCGATGGCTTCTCCAGGTGCCTGCTTGGCTTGGGGGGCCAGACAAACCAATGCTGCGCGCCAGATCCAGACCCGGGCCGTAGTTTGGAGACCCCTGATCTACGCCTCTAAATGCCCAGGTTAGAAATGAGAGGGAATGTGAAACAGGGGAGGTCTGTTATAATTTGCCAAAGAACCCTGCAGTCTAGATGGCCTAACATATTAATATTCAGCAAGAACTCTCTTGTGCCAAAATGAAACAAAACCCTACCACATGTGATAATTACTTGGCATTTAATGGAACATTGCCGAATAAATGAACTTAATTTGGTCCCCTTCCAGCTCATCTCTCCGACTCTGTGTCTTACACGACCTGCTTCACCTCTTCGCTCTGCAGGTGAAGAGAGCTCTCGTTACCCGTTCGTTGTTCCTGAGGTTGAAATGCCGTAGGGCATTTATCCACATTGGCTGGAAAGAAGGATTAAAGAAAGCCGCCTCTTCGGTGAACAAGCAGGGAAAATTCCCCCCCAGAGAGTGCTGCATAGGCAGAGAAGGAAAATGAAAGTGAGAGATGCAGCGCAGCATGACAGAAAGCTTGGTATAATCCATCCAGGATGGCAGTGTAATGTCCTGAGCCCCTCAGCCCAGACAATGGAGCAAGCAGCGAGCTACTACAGCTCAAATAGGCATGACTTTAGGAAAGAGTGGATGTGGATATGAAAGAGAGAGAGAGTCGCAAGGAGGGTACACAGTGTCTGACAGTCTGCAAGATCCTGCTGTACACACACACACGCATGCACAAAGACATGTGGTACAAAAAGGTGCTAAAAAAATCCTGCAGAGTGAAAGAGGGATGGTGTGAATGTCCCTGAATTCCAAGAGGGCTCCGGGGGAAATAGTGCACAATTCAAGGGATGGAGAATAGCAGAAGCTCCCCAGGCACTGACGGTTCACTCTTGCTTCCCAGTCACTGGTCACTGATGCTCTCCAGGTGGCTGTCAATCCCTCCCTCACTCCATTTGTGAGGTATCTACTCTCTTACTCTCTGGAAACCAATTCATCTGTACCGCAGGCAGCAGTAGCAGCAGATGAGTGACACTGGTTTTAATTTACACCTCTTACTGTCACTGAGGGCAGAGAGCAGTCTTGGAGGTAAAGACAGATTTGGAATATTGGGCCAGTTTACACTGGCTGATGAACTGGCCCATTGTTTTTAAGTGATTTTGGAGCTGAAACATTCACAGCGGTTTCTATGACAACTCCGTTTCGTTCACAGATTTCTAACCCAAGACACCCTTTAATTGGAGAAATTGTAGGTCATTTCTAATACACAAAATCTTAGCTTCTTTGCAAATGCTTTTCCCACTGACCCCAAACACCCAGTGAAGTTGGACCACAGAATAACAGTCCAAAAATAGGCCTTTAAAACTGCCAAGTATGCTGCTGAGGCTATATGAATAATGTATTAAATAATAATTAATAAGAAACATCATTTTTTATTTACATGAGCACCAAAAACCTTTTCATCTAATTTTCCATTGCTCTTGGAAACTTCATAATGATTCAACAGCTACCGTAAATTTGAGATTTGCATGTGTACCTATGTCTCTATACACAGAAAAATCTTTGGTTTATGTTAATTAAGCATGCTCTGTTCTACTTTACTAACAATTTCAAGCTCTGTAAAATGAGTTGATACACTTAAGGTCAGAAATAAAAGGATAACTTTTAACATTTATTCATAGATTTTGAAGGCCAGAATTGACCATTAAACCTTCTAGTCTGACCTCACCAATTATGCTTGTTATAAGTAGATGTGCATGTGCTTCTTGCATTCAGGGCGTTTTTTTCAAGAAGGAAACTTGTTAAAAGTTGTTCTCTTTTCTTCAAAGAAGTAAAAGAAAGCATCTCTTCAAAGTTGTAAGTGTGCCTACGTTTAACATGTCTCCTCCTGGTAGTTATGCTGGAGTGCCCGTCCTCCACGCAGGCAAGAGTTAAAGAGCAATCAGCACCAACCTGCTGCACCACTGGGGTATGTCAGGCCCGGACATGAGCCCTTAAATGGGAGTGCAGTAGTGGGGGCATGCTGAAGCCAGCAAAGTAAGGGCACAGCGCCCAGCCTGGGGGCCCTGTGGCACTAACTATAAATGCCACCTACCCAAGCCCTCTGAGGAAGACAACTACCAGGCTAGTTTTCTTTGCTGAAATCCCCCCTCCCCACTCTATGATTAAGTCCTAACCTTTCCTCACACCAAGGACTGGGAACCGAGACTACTGCCCTTTCCCTTGCACAAGGAAGTGGGTTGGGGAATTATTTTCCATTGGTTTGGGCTGCTTTATATCCCCCTAAAGAGGGTGGACTCACTAAAAGACACAGCTGATGGGTTGTACCCCATATCTCAGAACCAGATCATAGGGTTGTGGCTACCCAGAGAATGACATAGGAGGTAAGCAAGGTGCCTGCTCTCACCCCAAGGTGGAAACTTCAAGGCGTTAACCTTCAACACAGAGTTTAGGTTACACAGTTGTTTTTAAAGCCTTGTGTGCAGGGCCGGATTTCCAATTAGGCCCCGTAGGGACTGCTCGCTGTAGGGAGAGGTACAGTCCCCCCATTGCGCCTTGCCTGGGGCAGGTGGGCTGTGCCTTGGCCGTGCAGGGCAGAGGGTCTCGTGCCTTCCTGGGGAGGCTGTGTTATATTTCTTTTCATTTAATTTTTTAAGGAAAACATGAAGGTCAGCTGTAGGCAGGGGGGTGCTGACGGTGCTGTGCCTAGGGGTGTGTAAAGTTTAAATCTAGCCCTGCTTGTGTGTTGACAAAGAGTTGTACAAGGAAGGCAGTAATAGGTAAGAGCTGATCCATTTTATATTGCTGTCACTCAAAAAATGGAAGTGTGGTTGTTGACCTTAACTGTGTATTGGCTAGCTTTTCAGTCTGTGAGCGTAGCAAGGTGGCAACTCACCCTGCGGCGCCTCCGGCTGGTCATCCAGGAAATTAGCTCTTGCCAGCATCCAAAGTGCCCTCTGCAGACCAATGTCCCGCTTGCTACTGGCCCTGTGTCCCTCCCAGACCCCAGTGTCCTCTTACCTGGGGTGCTGCACCCCTGGGAACCCCCAACCCTCTGAGCCCCACCTTGTCTCAATCTAGGCAACTGCCAGTCACCATTTACCCCCGTTCACTGGGGCAGACTACAGTATAATTGCCACTCATCACCAGCAAGGAGGGTTTGGCCTGCTGCCTCTGTAGCTGTGGGCTGCCCCTTGCAACCCTAGTACCCTTTGTTGGGCCATCCCCTAGCCCCTGCAGCCTAGGGGTTTCCAGGCCAGAGTTCCCCCAGCCCTGCTCCACTCCAGGTACCTTGGGCATCCCCAGCAGCCAGGCCAGTCTATCTCTACAGCTAGAGGAGACACACTCTGTCTCAGCTCCTGGCTTCCCTGGCCTTTATATAGCCAGCTGGGTCTGTCTGGGGCATGGCCCCCAGCTGAGCCTGCCTTCCAATCAGCCCAGCTTTTCCCTAATGAGCCTGGGAGCTGCTTGCTCCCAGGCACAATCCTTTGCAGGGCTGTTTTAAATCCTTTCTTCCTGGAGTGGGGCAGGCGCCCCACTACAGTGAGGAAAATGGTATTAAAGTAGAATAGGAAAACCTTAACTAACATTTAACAAAAGTGTTTTCTGGGGGAATTTCCCTAGTTTGCAAAGAAACTGTGCAAACTGGAGTTGAAAGATGAAATGCAATTAAGATAGGGCCTTACAAAATACCATGATAATGTAGTGAACACAAAGGCTGCAGTGCAAATTCAACTACGGACAAACGTCCATATGCGATTATAAGCGGACACAGCAACTGAGCAAATCTGTTGTCATGTGTAAAACACACAGGGCACTACCTAGCAAAGAACGTCATCACTGGTTGACATGGTGTTTTCAGCTTGCCAATGCTGAAGTTAATGTCAACATTTAAGAAAATAAGGCCGCTGTAATTTGACAGATTTGCTGGCATGTACATACATAGGTTGCTGCTGAGTAAATAACATCATCATATTGTTAATGCAGCACTTGGTGTATCTGCTGCCATGGACAGACAGATTGCTGCTGAGCAAACAACGCTGCCATATCCTGCACACTTCAGTTTCAAACTGGCAAAGCTCACATCAATCATGAAACAAAATAATTTTTTCTGAGACATTCCAATGTGGAAAAAATATAAATGTGGTATTTGCATAAAGGGTAGCTATCTACATACAAAGTTTAGTGTAGAATCTCCATCTGTACTCTTTGCAAAAGGGCTCTGGAAAAGAGTGAGGCATTAGGGACTCAATTTAAAAATCCATCTGTTTTTATTTCCAAAATATATTTAAATATGTGACTTCTCTACAAGTCACAAAGTGCACAGGAAATTAAAAGCCTCCCTACAGTCTATTTTATATGTGTGCAGCAGATATTCCCACCCATTAAACACAATTCTCTGATGCATCATGAACAATGGCTTACCTATCACATCACTCTATATAGATGCATGCACACTATACTGTCATATACTCTCTATTCATATGTGTGTCTGTTGTGTGTGTGCTTATGTGAATATATAGAGTGAAAGCACATATACAATGCGCCACAGAATGGTGTGGCATAAACATCTTATTAGCATGAGTGTTAGAGATGTCTCCTTCCTTCACGAGCTCTGAGTAGGGTTGTGATTCTTTCACAGTGATTGTGGAAGTCATGGATTCCATGACTTTCTGCAACTTCCATGACTTCTGCAGCAGCTGGCGTGGCTGATTTCAGTGCCAGCTTCTTGGGCACCCCATGTCTAGCCCCGCCAGCCATTGGTGGAGCGACCCGAGGGCCAAATGCTCTGGTAGTTCCTGGGGCCAGTCGCATTGGCTGCTGCTTGGGAGGCCCCAGGCAGCTGGTTCCAGGGACCATGTGAACAGCGGCTGGTGCAGCTGGTCCCAGCGACTGCTTGAGCAGTAGTGGTTCTGGAGCAGCTGGAGAAACAGCCCCAGGAGTGTCCAGAGGCTATCCGGAGAGTGGTCCCGGGGAACAGCAGCTGGGGGAATTTCCCTAGTTTAGCACTGGAGTAGGGCCCCTCTGGAACAGTGGGGTCACAGTAGTATACATTTAGTCAAAGGTGGAGAACAGAGAGACAGCAGCCTTGGCAATGCTAGCATGGGGTGTGCACATTTTGTGCTAGCCATTAGGCTGGCCCAGAAAGTGTGCCAGCCCTACTCCATGGACTGGTGCAGAGGTGGGGGCAGGGCTCTGGCCCTGCCCCTCTCTCCACCTCTGCTGTAGCACTTTAGTGAAGATGCTACTATAAGCTTCTCCCATGGGCGTAGTTAATCCACCTTGCCAAGAGGCGATAGCTACATTGACGGGAGAAGCTGCCCTGTCAACGTAGCACTGTCCACACCAGGGGTTAGAGCGGTATAACTATGTGTGGGTAAGTTTATCGTGCAGACGAGGCCATAGTCATCTCTGCTTCTTGAGGACACCCCTGATTTCTCAGCAACCCTCCCCCCCATTAATAAAAGTATACTGCAGTATTCTACAAACTGTTCTAGCTCACAGTGCTGCCACAAGAGCTTTTGGTGCCATTGCTATGAATCCTGACAAATTACTTTTATAATGACCCTTTCCCCACCCTACTAGAGGGAAGGATACAAAGCAAAGTAAAACAAAGCTCCTGTTCATTGCCTTAGCTCCCAACCCCTCCACCCTCCCCATGTCACACACTTTAGCATGAGCCCCCTCTGCATACGCCAGCAGACAGCCTCAGGCGATGAAAGAAGAGGCTCTAGTAATTGTCATTTATCAATATTCATAGAGACCCTCGAACCCTCCTTGTGCCCTCCTGGAAAAAAAAAGTGAAACCAAAATAAAAATAAAAATAAAATGAAATAATAATGCTGCTGCTCACTTCCAGAGGGAATTTCCTCTCAATGTCACCACGGCACTGTGCAGTAATTGGCATTATCAGTTATCTCTGAAGCTTAATAAGGTTTGCCATGGGCCCTTCTCCGTAATCATATTTTTATTTGTCAGCTCATAAGATACAGACACCAAATAGGAGCCTGGCCAAAAGAAAAACCCACTACACCCAAAACCCACAACTCAGACCAATCACAGCATTGGTTGGTGATGTCACATACAGCCAATCTGGAATCTTTTAGCTGTTCTCTCCTATTTCCTTCCAGAGTCCGTTCTCTCTGCAGTCTTTGCTTTTTCTAAATAGGAGGGTACTCCTCTGGGGGAAAGGGAAGACAGGAGTAGCTGTGAACTCCCCCATGGTCCCAGCTCCTAAATCATTTCCTACAATGACTGCAGCTGGGACTGGAGTAGCTGTGAGGTCCTGTATCGTCAGTGGCCAGTGTGTTCAAAAGCAACTACTGATTTTAGGGGTCTTACTTAAGGCCTCTCACAGGACCCTGGTTCTCAAAGTGGTGGCTCAGCACTTGTTGAACACAAGCTCCCTTTGAAGTGTTTCAAAGTGGGCCTCGAGGTGGGCAGCCAGTGTCCTTAGTCCCTTCTGAAAAAAGTGGTCAGCGCTGCTACAACATTTCCCTGACTCCTGAGGCTGGAGTAGCCGTGAGCTCCCACACGCCAATGGTCCTATGTCATTTCCCGCACAACGGAGCGGGGCTATAACTAGAGTCACTGTGAATTCTCCCACAGCCAGCCCTACTCCAAAATCCTATGCAGTGGCTGTGACTGGGAGAAGCTCCAAGCTCTCACTACACTCCCATTAAAAACAATAAATGGGAACAGAGAACTCATGTGGATTTAAAATAACACTAAACCAAACACAAGCAAATTACAAATCCATTTTGTTCCTTGCTGGGGCTGCTTCCTTGAAAATCCTTCATCAGACAAAGGCAATGTCTGCCCATGGCTGAAGGCACAGCTCTCCCGCTCTACCCCCGGTCAATGGCCACTGTGAGGAACCCCTTTCAGACTCTCTCATCCAGGAATCCTGAGCCATTCATAAATTCAAAGCAGTGAATGAAGAACTTACCAGGAAGCCAAAGAAACTGCAAATCTTAACAATTTCTCTGTGCTTAGTTGCTTCCTCCTGGGGGTGGTGGAAGAAGAGATGGCATGATATTGGGAGGAGGGGGGCACAGAGCCATCAATCTATTCTGCTAGCATGCTAGAGGCACATACATCCAGTCATTAGCCAAAGGAGAAGCCTTCATTACTCAGTGTGGTCATAACTGGATAACCTGGCTGATGAGATGATTTATCATCTCCCTGCCCTGCGACGGGGCAAGGTCAAGCTTCGTTGCTTAGGAAAGCACATTAAATTATTATATATTTACAAACCTGATTTTTGAAAAACCTTTGGTGGTGACAGCTCAGACTCTCACATCTCAGGAGCCACCTGGTCCTCATAGTGACCGTGGAGGAAGGGGGTGTTACTGATTCACTGTCATTTCACCCCGCCCTGACAGTGGTAGAGTAGGGGTTGAGGAGGAGATCACGGAAACAGACTCACTTCTTAAGAAGAAGGATATTGCCTCAACACCCAAATGTATTGAAGACGGTAGCTGGGGATCCTCAAAGAAGAGGCACTCACCATCCCTTGAAAATTCGCTAGAGACCCTTAATTCTCCAGAATTACTTACTCTTTCTATGGCTTCCGCTCACCCTCAGCCCTGTTTATTAAAGGCAGACACCAGAATCATCTGTCCATCTATCTATCTGTGCCACACTTGTCTCTGTAGTACCTAAGTGCCAGTAGATACATATATATTCCCACAAGAGCCATGGCAATACCACAAACATCTGTATGTTAATATGCGTTTGAATTATTAAATGAATTACTATCAGTTGTGTTTGCACCTTTTTTGTGTGCGCTTCCTGTGAATATTCGAGCGAACGAATTTACCAGCAGCACTATTCATGGAGACCATCAATTATAAGAGGAAAATGGAGAATATTTGCAGAATATGAATTCTGCATTTGTAAATGAGACTATTGACACCTGAAATCTGATTCTGGGCAGACTCAGGAAAACATCCCTATTCAGGAATGGTGGTTAGGAACAAGCTTAAATGCTTTTCTGAATCAGGGCCTCTAAGATATATGCTCTGCTGGTCATGAACAAAAACAACCTATTTGTTCAGTCAAACCTAACTGGGACCACACTATCCCGTTTTCAAAACAAACTGCTCCTGAACAATCTATCATAAATTATTCTCAGAAATGTATTGAGAAAATCATGACTCTTCCACAAATGATTTGCAAGGAGAAAAAGATGTGGCATTCACAGAACAAATTATTTGTTAAAAATTATTTGCCATCGGAGAAAACTTTCTGGGTCTGATGATCCAAAGTCCACTGAAGTCAACTGGGGGGAGTCTTGTCATTAATTTGGATTGGCCCCTTATGTTATTATTGTTCATTGTCAGCTCACCCCATGCTCTGTTGACTGTCACAAACCTGTCCATGCTGACTGCATGCTGTCCTCAGAACTTTGAAATCCACAAATGTGGTCAGCTCAACTTCTGAACTGCTCTCAACCCCATTCTTCTTAATATCGCCCCACAGCTTCTTCTTGCCCCTTGAGAGAGGCTTAGATCCCCTCTTCCATCCATTAGTAATACATTCCCCTAGAAATTTCCAATTATTTACACAATGAGGGGAGCAGATCAGACACTTAGGTGGCCATTTTCGCTATGGGCTTATTAAGGCTGTCAATTAATTGCAGTTAACTCACGTGATTAACTTAAGAAAAATAATCACAATTCAAAAAAAATTAATCGCACTGTTAAACAACAGAATACAAATTGAAATTTATTAAATATTTTTCGACGTTTTCCTACATTTTCAAATGTGCAGTGGAACCCTCATTACCGCGCTCCACGATAACGCGAATCCGCTTATAACGCGGGGTGCTCATGGTTCCCGACGGTGGCAGCGGGTGGTGCTTTGATGTAGTGCAACCCTGCAATACCGTGACCCCGCGTTTACCACAGTTGATATTTTTGCACCCACTGTATTTATTTCAATTACAACACATAATACAAAGTGTACAGTGCTCACTTTATATTATTATGTTTATTACAAATATTTGCACTGTAAAATGATAAACAAAAGAAATAGTATTTTTCAGTTCACTTCATGCAAGTATGTAGTGCAATCTCTTTATCCTGAAAGTGTAACTTACAAATGTAGATTTTTTTTGTTATATAAGTGCACTCATAAACAAAACAATGTAAAATTTAGAGCTTACAAGTCCACTCAGTGCTACTTCTTGTTCAGCCAATCACTAAGACAATCAAGTTTGTTTACATTTCTTGGAGATACTGATGCCCACTTCTTATTTACAATGTCACCTGAAAGTAAGAACAGGTGTTCACATGGCACTTTTGTAGCTGGCATTGCAAGGTATTTATGTGCCAGATATGCTAAACATTCGTGCTTCAGTCACCATTCCAGAGGACATACTTCCATGCTGATGATGCTTGTTAAAAAATAACGTATTAATTAAATTTGTAGTTGAACTCCTTGGGGGATAATTGTATGTCTCATGGTCTGTTTCACCTGCATACATGTTAGAGTTCATGTTATAGCCGTCTTGGATGATGACCCAGCACGTACTCATTTTAAAAATATTTTCACAGCAGATTTGACAAACGTAAAGAAGGTACCAATATGAGATTTCTAAAAATAGCTACAGCACTTGACCTAATGTTTAAGAATCTGAAGTGCCTTCCAAAATCTGAGAGGGACAAGGTGTGGAGAATGCTTTCAGAAGTCTTAAAAGAGCAACACTCAGATATAGAAACTACATAACCCGAACCACCAAAAATGAAAACCAACCTTCTGCTGGTGCTATTTGACACAGATGATTAAAATGAACATGTACTGGTCCACTCTGCTTTGGATCGTTATCGAGCAGAACCTGTCATCAGCATGGACACATGTCCTCTGAAATGGTGGGTTGAAGCATGAAGGGACATATGAATCTTTAGGGCATCTAGCATGTAAATATCTTGTGATGCCGGCTACAACAGTGCCATGAGAATGTCTGTTCTCACTTTCAGATGACACTGTAAACAAGAAGCGGGCAGCATTATCTCCTGCAAATTGTAATCAGACTTGTTTGTCTGAATGATTGAAGTAGGACTGCCAGGAGTTGTAGGCTCTAAAGTTTGACATTGTTTTATTTTTGAATGCTGTAATTTTTTGTACATAATTCTATATTTGTAAGTTCAACTTTCTTGATAAAGAGATTGCACTACAGTACTTGTATTAGGTAAACTGAAAAATACTATTTTTTTTTACAGTGCAAATATTTGTAACCAAAAATAAAGTGAGCACTGTGCACTTTATATTGTGTGTTGTAACTGAAATCAAAATATTTGAAAATGTAGAAAACACTCAAAATATTTAAATATATAGTATTCTATTATTGTTTTACAGCGTGATTAGTCGTGATTAATTTTTTTAATCACTTGACAGCCTTAGGGTGTATGTATGGGGCATTATGATGACAGTAGTTAGTCAAACCTAAGGAATATGGATAATCATTGCACGATTATTGAGAAATAACTATAGAGTCATTATGCAAATCCCTGTGCTGTCATTGTCTAACAATGGCCCTCAGCCTATCAGAATGGAGGAATTTGCATGCTGTATGTAGTTATTAAGACACAACTGTGCAGTCATTATGTAAATCACAGCACCTTAGCCAATCAGAGTGCATGGAATTGTATTACTGAGAAATAAGCGTGCAGTTACAGGTCAGTAACTGTACAGAAATCCTGTGATTTGATTGGCTCAACAATTCAATTTCAGTATAATTTAAATTACCTGAACTTGTTAAAGCTGAAGTGGAAACTGGTTCAATTTAAAATGCCATCTGAAAGTTACAGGTTAAACCACACTCAATGGTTAAATCATTCAACTGAGTTAATATGTAGCAATAACAGACTGATAAAGAAAATTACTCCCTTCTGGAAAGGAAATTAAAGGCAACAGTGACTCAAATGCCTAGAAGGGGCCCAGGCAGGGCTGCCAACTGCCTGCACGTTTCCCTATAACCCAAGGAGGCCATAAAATGACTTTGTTGTACTGATAATTGTCCCAAGTTTCTTCAGGGACTAGTCTTGATAAGGCACATATTATTCTCAGTTATTGGCAAGTGCCCCCAAGACTCATGGAAATGAAGCACTGGTCCCCCAGGAACTGGATTTTCTTGGTTAAAGCACTCACTATAAATGAACGTGACAGCAGCTGCCCCCTCCCATCATGCTCACCATGGAACAGCAGGCTTGCTTTCCAATGGAAATCAGAAATGAGCCTTTCTACATATACTATAAACAGCTCCAAAGGAAAATCATGGACAATCTGCATGAACAATCTAGGGGTGACTCATGTGTGTCCACAGAGATAGCCAAGAATTAACAGCAGCATTTATGTAGCACTTTTGGATCCCAAGAGCTTTACAACATTAACTAGTTAATAGCAACCAGAAGTATAAGGAGCTCCTGCTCCACTGACTGCTTTGTTATGAGTTTCCAGGCCACAGTCACCACCAGTTTAAACCTGCTGTACTCACCATATTGAATGACTATGGCAGAAGTCTAAAGCAGAGATGATTTGTCGGAAGAACTTCCTGGCTTCTTTTGGCGTTAATCTTCCCTTTTTTACGAGATAGTCGAAGAGCTCCCCACCTGACACATGTTCTAGCACCAAATACCTAGAAAAAAATAAGACAGGCCTTTGTTAGCACATGATCACACAGCTCTCTCTGTATGTCTCTGTCCCTGTCTCTCTCTCTAGGAATTACACTTGTGTGAAATACTGTGAAATGAGAGAATTGAAAAATTAGCAGCTGTGAACATTTTTAACAGAGTTGGAGACAAGCACTGCTTGGATTCCAGGCGTTCCAGTGATTCCAAACAATGGAACAAATTCAGTTTTCAGCATCCCCAGTAGAGGGATGATATCTGAAAAGCAATAATTCCTCCAAAGATCAAGACGGATAGCGGGCAGCAAATTATAGATGAGTTTCCAGCATAATATGGCAGCTGCAAAAGCAGAGTTAGGATGCATATGCAGACACATCAGGTCATTAAGCAAGGCGGATAGTGAAATAGCTTTGGAGGAACTACACTCACACAACTGTGCTCAGTTCTGGGCAACTCAGTACCAGACAATGTCAACAAACAAGAGGGAATTTGGAGAGCTGCTGAAAATAAACAGGCTGATTTATGAGCAAGATAAACTACCTATGCATAGGATGGGCACCCGAGTAAGGGCACATTTCTGCAACCCTTACTCATGCTGAATAGGACTGCTTCACTTGACTAGTCCCATTGACTTCAAGGGGACTACGCTTGCATGTCAGTGTTACACAGCATGAGTAAGGGCTGAAGAATTAGGTCTTAAGAGG